>AP027109.1:42190251-42790251 GCA_028142955.1 Pinctada fucata
AGTCATAGGCGGCAAAGGTTTGCAATATACATGTAACTCAATGACTAAAAGCCGATAAGTCTGATGATAAGTAGGAGATGGGGGGGGGGGGGGGGTTACTGGCCACCAAATCTATCCTCTAAGCGTATGCATGGACCCGGGGGGGGGGGGGGGGTTCAGGATAAGCTACCTGGATGACTCATATAGGTATTTCAAATATTTATTGATATCACCAAACATGTTGGCATACATCAAAATAAAAGTAACAAAGTGACCAAGACAAAACAAATTTAAAACTAACTACATGATTATACACGTAGAAAATGGACTAGCAAAGAGTGATCAAAAACTCAATCATATGAATGGGTGCGGCAGGGTGCCAGCATGTAACATTGGGTCATTAATTCAGTCTTTACTGAGTCTGATATAATCGAAAATTGCACTGAGATTTTTTTTCTTAAATATAGTCTGCATTAGAAAGAACCACCAGAGTACGTAAAGTTTTCTGTCTTCTTTGCCATGTTTACTGATGAAAATAGGAACAGAAAATTAAAATTGAAGTGTAAATCATATATCATCATCCAAAAGCAGAATACACATAAATTTTGTCGAAAGAGTCGAGGAATAAGACCTTGAAGAAACCACTGAAATAACAAATTAAGACCATTTAGTTTAATCATCTTTTATTAAAACTATTCAGTGAAGAAGGATTGGGCAAAAGTTTTCATAACATGATTAATATATAATGCCCTCTCCTAAGCTTCTTCAAGTTAATGAATCATGTGAATATTTAAGTTTTTGTCAGCCAGTCAATCCCTTAATCTGCTTGACTTCAATTCACAACATACTGAACTGAGCAGGACTCTCAGACTCTGTAAGGAGACATTGAGGCAAACAGTAGCTTCAATATTTCGTCCATCTCACACGTTATTTCTATTCGGTTATACCGAATAGAAATAACGTGTGAGATGGGCAAAATATTGAAGCTAAGGCAACAGGTATGGCGGCAGATGTAGAAAACTTGATTTGTCCATGGTGGTCCAGTCGTCAGTCATGTGTTCCAGCTTATCAATTTGAAAAGAATCATACATGAAAAAAATTAACCCGAAAATTCGGATTTTTAGCTAAATCCAGGGGGAGGGGTTCCTCTGTGACTGTGAAAAGATCAGGATCTGGCTTGGTTTGAGTGAGTAGGAATGAGATATGCATGGCCAACACTGTTATGTGTTGATGTCTTTGAAAAGTAGTGCATTGATAATTATATAATATATTTATATATACTGTACATACTTTACAAAATCATGCCAATTGTAAATGTACTAACTAAAAATATCTTTAAGCTCTTTAACAATATTTATTCAAAAAAGCTCATCATGACATTTACACACAAAACACATATCTTTAGATTGGAAAACATTAAGTGAAAAACCACTTATACTAATTCCTCTCTCACACTTCTTGCATAGTTTACAAATCTGCCACTTACCAAGGGCAGTATACATGTACCTTTTTGTGATGTTTCAGTATTGTATATATAAATTTTTCTGAAGTTTTTTTTTGTTCAAGTGATGTTCATTGAATTTGATCAAAGGCGAATGTATGTCACTTGAAAAAAAAAAAAAAAAAAAAAAAAAAAAAAAAAAAAAAACAGTGAACGTGGTTGTTTTTTACCTTTTCACGGTGCTGTTTATAATTGGAGTCATGTATATATTTTTCTTATTATAATATATATATTTTTTTAAAACTATACAATCAATTATAAATTTACTTATCAGCTAGTATTCATCTAGAATTCATTGTTTAACTAGCTGGCGCGCGTTGATGGCTTTGCCATGTTTCATATTATGAATTATGGCAAAGCCCTTGAAGCGAAGCGAAGACGGTACATGAAATTGCATGGGCCGACGCAAGTTGCAGTGTTTATATAGGATACGAAACTAAGGATTAAAAAAGATCCATATAGCATACGAAACTAAGGATTCAAAAATGTTCTTACAGGATACAAAACTAAGGATTCAAAAATTTTCAGTCTCCTGTTGCAGACATCATAAGCTGACACTTTTCAACTATTTCACTACTTTTCATCCTAGCTTTATATTACACACTGTAAAAACCAAATCTACACCATATAGCTACAAAAATAGAGATTCATCTATAAATGTTTTCGTATAAAAACTGACTAAAATGGCGGCGCCCATCTTGCCAATTCTTGGTTGAAGAAAATTAAATTGGTCAGTATGTATCTTTTCTTCCTTATTTTCGTTCATTTTTCCACTTGTTTCGTATATATGTGTTACCATTAAAGCTTGCTCAGAGCAAGCGGGCCCGAAGTTATGGGATAATTCAGGAGTTCTTTGTATCAATGCTCATATTTCGCACAACTAGAATAAATAATACATATAATCAACATATCGCTGCTGGTGGACTGTATACCGCTCACATAGTTTAAGTGTTTACGCACTGCATTGAAATATATTCTAAATTTCTAAACCTAAGGGGTATCTCCCTCATTGCATAGCTCTGTCCTTAGCTGGGTTTCGGCACATTTCTCGGTCATATTTAGAATTAAGCTCCTTGCGCCTACCATCCTACGATTTTTGGCCATATTTTCACTTAAATACACTTCTGAATAAACCCTACACAAAATTTATAGCCGCTCATTTTGGCAAGAGGAAATTAAAGCTCTGTATTGTAGATGGCGCCAGGAAAATTCACTTTGGCTTTATTTAACCCGTTTGACATGAAGTACTACTGACGAGGATTAAAGTATCCCAAACACGTGTCTAGTACAACAAAATTGGTACTTCATAGAACATACGGTATATTTCAATATTGACAATAGCATGGTCAGCATAGAACATTTCGGTCGCCGGTAAGAAGCAAATACTTTCCTAATTTTTCCAGGTCGACATTTTACTGGTAACACTCAATCATGATAAATGTCGCCTAAAACTTTTACATATAATCATATGGAGATCGTCACGTCTCTGCCGTCCTTACCACGTTCTTGGTTTTAGAGGTCGAAAAATCAAAATAGACCTCGTACAAACAATTTATCCTTTGAACGTGTCATGATCGTAGCATGAACGCAGTAAGGACTTCGAGAACGTAGTAATAACGCCGTACTATCGTAACACAGGCGCCTTCGTCGTATTGTGAACTTGGGGCCGATCGCAGTGCGAACTTGACTAAACGTATTAAAGACGGGAAGGACGCGCTGCTAACGTGTTACGGACGTTAAAGGCCGTGTTGCACACGCATTGGAGTCGTCAATTACTCTTTCGGAAAGCCCTTCCGGGTGCAATATTCCACGTTCTCACTACTTTTATGAAAAATTTCAAGGACTTCTAGGACGTAGTAAGAACGTCTCGAGTGAACGTCTAGGTGTGACATTAGAGTCACCTCTCGCTGAATAATGAATTATGTAAATGATATAATGATGGACTCTGATTGGCTGAATTTTCCCTGACAAATGTCAAAACAGTTGGTGTTTATTAAAACCAGAGATCGCCAAAAAGCCGCTAAGCCAATCAGTGTCCTTGGATCATTCGGCGCATTGTCATGAAAAGATGGAAGCACAACTTTACATTTTGCGAATGTTATTGTCGATTTTCGTCAGACGGAGACACTGGGGTGTTTAATTTTCAAAACAGGTTAGTGAATCATTTCCACACAAATTTTTAAAGCAAGATAATGGTGTTCATGTGCATTCGTAAGGTTATCTTAATCGAACCGTCACATTGAGCGTTAGGTAAAATGTCGACCTGGAAAAATTCGTAAAGTTTTTACTTCTCAAGGAGACGCTGATTGTATACATTATGTATTCTAGCATTAAGAAATATTGAACCCTGATAATAAGAACTGCTAAATTATCCAAGAAATTGGATTTTATTTACCAGGTTGATTCGACAGCAGCCGAGTTCAGTACCTTAAATACACAATAAAATAGCAATCCAAGGAATGCTTGTATCGCCTGCGAAGCGGATTTTTTTTAATTGAAAGTAGGTCAAATATCAAGGGCAAGGTCACTAGGTCAAAAATTATGGAATTTTTAGAAAGCTCTTTTCAAAAGGACTACAAATGTGAAATATCAAAGCCCTACCACTAACCAATCAAAAGATATAGCCAATCTTAGATTTTTTTGAAAAGTAGGTCAAATATCTAGGTCAAGGTCACGAGGTTCAAAATTATGGTATGTGTAGAAATGCCTTGTGACAAGGAATACACATGTGAAATATCAAAGCCCTATCACTTACCAGTCAAAAGATGTAGCCAATCTTAGATTTTTTGAAAAGTAGGTCAAATATCTAGGTCAAGATCACGAGGTCAAAAATTATGGTATGTGTAGAAAGGTCTTGTCACATGGAATGCACATGTGAAATATCAAAGCCTATCACTCAGCAATCAAAAGAAATAGCCAATCTAAGATTTTTTGAAAAGTAGGTCAAATATCTAGGTCAAGGTCATGAGGTCAAAAGTTATGATATGTGTAGAAAGGCCTTGTCACAAGAAGGAATACACATATGAAATATCAAAGCTCTATCACTTACCAATCAAAAGATATAGCAAATCTTAAATTTTTTTGAAAAGTAGGTCAAATATCTAGGTCAAGGTCATGAGGTCAAAGTTATGGTATGTGTAGAAAGGTATTATCAAAAGGAATACACAAGAGAAATATCAAAGCCCTATCACTTGCCAATCAATAGATATAGCCAATCTTGGTTTTTTTTTTAAAGTAGGTCAAATATCTAGGTCAAGGTCATAAGGTTGAAAAATATAGTATGTGAAAAAAGGGCTTGTCACAAGAAATACACATGTGAAATATCAAAGCCCTATCACTTACCAATCAAAAGATATAGCCAATCTTAGATTTTTTGAAAAGTAGGTCAAATATCTAGGTCAAGGTCACGAGGTCAAAAAATATGGTTTGCGTATAAAGGTCTTGTCACAAAGATTACACATGTGAAATATCAAAGCCCTATCACTTGCCAATCAAGAGATATAGCCAATATTAGATTTTTAGAAAAGTAGGTCAAATATCTAGATCAAGGTCACAAGGTCAAACATTATGATATGTGTATAAAGGTCTTGTCACAAGGAATACACATGTGAAATATCAAAGCCCTATCACTTACCAATCAAAAGTTATGGGGTGTGACACCCAAGTTTGACAGACAGACGGACAGACGGAGGGACGGATGGACGGACAGACGAACAACGGACAAAGTGATCCCTAAGTGTCCCTGTGCTTCGCAGGCGACACAAAAAGTCAACATCTTAAAAATAAATTCAGAGTATATTTGATAGCGTATGTGGCCAAGTTAATTCGAAGTATGAAAATAAGTACACAAAGCCAAACTAGCTATAGCTTGTCTTATTTAAAAAATCATTAAAAATCTAAAAGTTGATATTTTGACAAAATTCTTTCACAGTTTCATTTCTAGCGATAAATATAAAAATAAAAAGAGAAAAAAAAAACTGAAAAAAGGGAAAAAAAATTGTTGGGGTCCCGCCGGGGTTTGAAGCTACTCCCTATGGGTCCATTTGGCATGGAAAACATACATTATACCTATGTACAATCTTAAAAAATATTCCTTAAAAATCCAAAAGTGGATATCTTGACAAAATTCTTTCACTTGTAGGGTACCATGCATGAGTACCTCATACCTACAAATTGTCATGACAATCTGAAGAGTGGTTATAGAAAAGAAGCAGAAAATGTATGAAAATCAACCCCCCCCCTTCCTTTTTACATAAGAAAAAAATTCATAAAAAATCAAAAAAATAAATTTAAAGCATAAAATACATATCAAAGCATTAAGTAAGTTAAATATGATAAATATGTAGTAAATGAGTGTGTAAAATCATACACTTATTGAGTTATTTAAAGAAATAGTGCAAAAATGTGCATTTCTGACAAAGTCCGAAAAGACGTCAAAAACGCGTCAAAAATTTGACTTCGAAGTGGAACCAAAAATAACAACACTTCTTAAGACATCTCTCTAGATCATCCTGATGCTTTCGGTTTGTCGATACATGCTTCGGTTCTGAAGAAGAAGTTTGTCAAAGGAGGGTACCCCCCGTGACCTACTTTTGGCTGTGGTGGCGCCACCTGTTGACAGATCCGGACGAAAAACAACAACACTTGTAGGGGACCATGAGTACTTCAAACCTACCAAGTTTCATCAAAATCCCTTCAGCCGTTCTGGAGAAGAAGTTTAAAATGTGAAAAGTTTACGACGACGACGGACGACGACGACGACGACGACGACGACGACGACAACGGACGACGGACGACAGACGCAACACTATGACAATAGCTCACTTGAGCCTATGGCTCAGGTGAGCTAAAAAAACTTTAACCCTGACCATAACTTTTGAATTGTAATTGATAGGGCTTTCATATTTCACATGTGTATTCATTGTGACAAGACCTCTCCTTGGATACAAAAATTTTTGACCTTGTGACCTTGACCTTGGTGTTTGACCTACTTTTCACAAACTTTACCCTAGACGATAACTTTTGAATGGTAAGTGATTGGGCTTTCACATTTCACATGTGTATTCCTTGTGACAAGACCTTTCCATGGATACCAAAATTTTTGACTTTATGACCTTGACCTTTGGGTTTAACCTTCTTTTCAAAAACTTTATCCTTGACGATAACTTTTGAATGGGAAGTGATTGGGCTTTCACATTTCACATGTGTATACCTTGTGACAAGACCTTTCCGTCGGTAACAACATTCTGACCTTGTGACCTCGTCCTTGGAAATTGACAACATTTAGAAACTTCAACATCGACCATAACCTTTGAATGGTAAATAGTAGGACTTTCATATTTCACATGTGCATTCCTTTTCACAAGACCTTTGCCTTGGTAGCAAAGTTTGGACCTTTTGACCTTCTCTTGCAGTTAAATCGTTTGATATTTAGAACTTTGATTGTACATGAGATATATTTTGAAAACTTTAAAATAGTGGGATGTCTGTAAGCATTTATTTTAAGGCAAACACCCAAAAGCGGGGGACCACAATTCCTTGAATTTGATTTTTGTTGTCCGATTGGCACGAAAAACGTATACTTGATTTGATAGAGAATTCCTGTAAGGTTTCGTCAAGGTTATGTGCAGCGGATGCAGAGGAAATGTGAAAACATTAAAAGTTAACGCCATATGGCGCTCTATATGACTGTAGCTCATTTCGCCCAGGTGAGCTAAAATGTGAGTTTCAATATGTATGATCATATGAGGATATTCAGTTGTTCCACTTTCATGTATCTTTTCGCTTGATCGTTTCTTCAACGCATTTTAAAATTTCTGTTATCAAAATTTCTTGAAATTTCTAAAAAGTGGGTCCTGCAGCATCATATCCCACCCATCCTGCTACGTCTTTCGGTACGCTTTTTCGACATAGTAACTTTCATACTTTTTTGGCATATTACGTTGTTTAGAATTGAGGATCACTGACGAGGGTTAAGTACCCGAAACGTGCATGTCTGGTCCATGCTGCCAATTTATCTGTTCTTAAATGATGCTATTCAATTTGAAGACGTTTACGTTTATACCACTTGGTGAGTGTCACTGCTTGTGGACCAGGAGTCCCCGAGGGCATATGTAGCCAAGTTCGATCAATTTCGCTTGATCGTTTCTATAACGCATTTTAAAATTTCTGTTATCAAAATTTCTTGAAATTTCTAAAAAGTGGGTCCTGCAGCATCATATCCCACCCATCCTGCTACGTCTTTCGGTACGCTTTTTCGACATAGTAACTTTCATACTTTTTTGGCATATTACATTGTTTAGAATTGAAGATCACTGATGAGGGTTAAGTACCCGAAACGTGCATGTCTGGTCCATGCTGCCAATTTATCTGTTCTTAAATGATGTTATTCAATTTGAAGACGTTTAACATTACTAATGATTCATATACAATGTTCTCACCCGAGAACATTGTCAATCTCGCTTTAATATCAGATACTGTGAAAGTTGAAGGTTTGTGGTATGTGCTTCGGTTCCGAAGAAAAAAATGTCAAAGGATGTTAACAAGTAGAGGGAGAGGGGGAAAAAAGGTTCTGGGACAGATACCTAACATGGGGCGGCACACTTTCTCTGGCGTACGTATTTCGATATGTGCTTCGGTTCTGAAGAGGTTTTTTCAAAGGAGGGTACCCCCTGACCTACTTTTGCCTGTGTGACACCACTTGTTGACTGATTCGGACGAAAAATAACACTTGTAGGGGACCATGAGTACTTCATTCTTACAAAAGAAAGGGGGGGGGATGTCCAACAACACCTACTAGTAGTAGTTGCAACACCAACAGCAACTTCCGAAAACACCCACTGTAAAACACAAAGGAGACACATCAAAATTATTCTTTAGTCTTTTTCCTCTCGGACCATAGGCAAATATTTTTTTCAGCAAAATTCAGAGCAAAATTATTTTTTTCTGAAAAACAGCCCCAAAGCTCCCCCCTCGTTCGTTTCAGTACTGAAGCTATTAACGAAAGATAACTCTGCTTTCGTTTTGGCTTGTTGATGGCGGGGAATTTGTAACAGTTACGGGTAAATATGCACTTGTCTGTCATCACGAGACTCGATAACTTTGATTCTAGCAGCTTTGCATGCAACAATTTTAGATTTCTTGACAAGGTTGAGTTTCTGGGTGTAAGATGGAAAATTGGTATCCCACAAACGTGCAAACTGCAACCCCCCCTTCCCCAAATAATAAACATCTCCTTCTCCTTCTGCCTTATACATGGTACTCGCTGTACCAGAATTACGTCGGTATATAATCTTGAATCTTGAATATTACATTGAAAATCAATTAAACTCAACGAATGTATGGTGATACACTTTTGGGTGCTTGTCTTCAACATCTTAAGAAATGCTAACAGAGCCCCGTTGTGTATTTGTGCACTGGCTCCATTGTAAAGTATAACACCACGCTTGATTGGTCACCATTGTATTGGTAACTAAGGCACCCCCATACCAAGTTTTGTGAACATAGGTAAATGAGCAAGGTTATAAAGAACCTATTTGGGGCTGTCTGATTTCTTTACTAAGGGCTGGTTCTAAAAGAATTGTCAGGGGTACCGTACTTATTAATTTCATAAAGTGGACTTCTTAAAACCAAATTGATTAATATTTGAGGGATATATATTTACTGAAGAAGTATTTACTATTAATTCTGTAAGGATCTTGTATTTCGGAATTTGAATAGTTACATTTTAAAGTAATTAACAAGGTAAGTGGATATTGATTTTTTGAAAGCAGAATTTTAAAAGCTTTCTTTTGTCATCAGTTATGTCATTTAGTACTAAAGTGCTCAGTAAAGAGCATTCTTGTCTTGGTTTGAAAGAAATTTAGTTGACTATAATCATTTATACAAAACCAAATTTTTAAACACAGGTCTTCTTTTCTTTTCCTCACTCCAATGATAGGTAATTAGGGGTTACCATGCGTGTGTTTTACAAAAACTGACAGGGTATCGGCGAATCCCCTGTCAGAAATTGAGTTTTACCGCGAGGCGTCAGCCATAGGAACGCATGGCGTCATAGCAAAAACTGCAGTGAAACGTGAATCCCCTTGCAGTTTTTTTTATCGCTCAACCAATCAGAATGCGCGTTACAGACGGAGTGCATTAGAATTTCGATTCAATACTTCAGGTTTAAATTTTTTTGTTCACTTTTAAGCGGAATTTTGCTTCCTGGATTACCAGGAATACTCAATGTTGTCTCCAAAGTACAGCTATGTATGGCCATTGCTTTTGAGAATTCACAGTTTTTGAAAATTGGAATTTTCTATCCCTTTCCGATTTTTATCCAGCCAAGTGGAGTATCACATAATTGATGCTATTGAGTCTTTGCAGAATGCAGAGTTTTTTCCCCTTACAGACGGTACCTGACATAAAACCATTGTGACGTCATGAAAATGGCATGGTAACGTCGATTTCATACCGTCATCTCCCAGACTTTTAGGACTGTTTCCATAGAATTTGATGACGTCATGATAAGTCTACGTCAGATACCGTCTCAAATGGGAAGTAACTCTGGTTTTCGAAAAAAGCGAATATTTAGGGAGACAATGTGATTAGGAATCTATCTCCATACATACAAAGTTCTAATGCCTATTTTATCTTGTCTTAACTATGTTAGGTTTTTTCTTTAACACAGGGCATGGTTTTTTTCCCTTTCTCTATAAATTGGATTAAATTTACTTTAAATTTTTCATGTGCATGATTATACATGTTTCAATTAGTGACTTAGTCTTTGCAACTCGTCCTATTGATAGTTTAGGTAGATTACACTGAAACTATAGCCACAATAAAAGGTCACATTTTTATGTAGACCTTCATGCAGTACTTAAAAGAAGGGACAAACTGTCCAACATTAATTTCACTGACTGACTTATAGTCCCTGGACTTGCATATGCACTATTTTGTATTTGGGAATGGGTCAGGTATAAAGTTAGCTTAAATATTGGCACTGAGCTGCTATACTTCTTTTGATAATTGTAGAACATTAAATACATGTCGACTGAAAAAAAAAGTGAAAAAAAATATACATAATAATTTATTTTAATGTACAATGTAGTCATCTTGATCACAAAAAGTGCTGGAAGTCTAATAGCTAAGCACCTACATTTGTTGTAGACATGCATTTCCCTCATCTAAGAATCATTTACATTATTGTTTTCAGTAAAATTCTCTATTGTGCTGAAAATACAGATACTTTATAATCTTAATAGGGAAAGAAAGCATTAACCTCCTGTAGTACCTTAAGTATAACTATATTCAGGTGTGAATAGGGTCAAGGTCACCTTCAAGGTCAAACCAAGAATAGATTTATTGATGAATTTAGAGCAAATATGGCAGGGGCAACATATTACTCTTGTAACAGTCTTGTAAATAAGAAGCGTAGCACAGATCCAGAAAATCCACCAAAGGAATGGGAGGATCATGGGGCGGGGTAAGTTGTCATATAGAAAAATATGAAACTTCGAAATGGAAAGTAGAAAGGATGGGGAGAGGTTTCTTGCCTAGACTCATAGCAGTTCAGATCCTTCCTTGTAATAATGTACCTTTACCATCTTCAGGTCACACTTGGGATGCTACTCTTGTTTCAAAGGGATTTTAAATTTAATATAAGTTTTCTACCGGCAGCTCCATTGTGTAGCTTGACTGCTCGCTCCATAGAATTACATTAATTATTAATTAAAGTGCGTATCATTTATGACATGGATTTAATCAATAGTTGAAAACTGAAGCCCTTTTTTACTTTAAGCGATGAGTTTAACATGCTAATGGTGGTATCTGTGGTGTTATATCAGAAGTACAATAATACTTTGTATGCCAGCCAATTTCCATGTTAGGGAGGTGTCGTATATTTTCCCCATGATTCAATGCATTTTGTGCGCTTGTCATGAATTTCATTGGCCGATGCCCCCTTTTGTGTGAATTTGAATTTTAAATTTGGATGCAGTATCCAGTATCTGTTCTCGCAGACAAATATTTATTGGAAGTTTGCATTTAAAGTCTGTTTAACATCAAGAAATGATACTTTTAAGACATTTTTTTTACCAAGAATTCTGTTGAAAATCAAGAAATATTTTTAAGTTGGTCAGTGGATATCTTTCACCCAAAATTCTGTTGAAATTCAAGAAATAATATCTTTAAGTTGGATATCTTTCACTCAAAATTCTGTTGACATTCAAGAAATAATACTTTTTTTAAGTTTGATATTTTTACCCCGTAATCAGAATTCACGGTCACATAGTTTTTGGCTTGGCTCACTCTAATAGGGTGCCTGTCTGCGTGTCCGCAAAAACTTTCACTACTTTGGCCAGCTTTGTCAAGTGTTCAAAGACCGAGGTCTAAATACTAGTGCATGGGAGGGAAGAGGATAGGATAGATGGGATGGGGTTATAGAAGTGGGAGTGATCATGCAATATTTTAAATTCAATCTGGGATTAATCGATACTTGAACTCTAAGAGCACAATCATGTGGTGATTTGATATACCGACGGTATTTATAACATATTAAAATTTCTAGGCCAACCTCTTAAATGATAAACTCCACAAACGTCCAAGCGATGATGTAGAAGAGGGGGGGGGGTTCAGGGGGTTCAGACCCCGACAGTATGTTCTTCTTCTCCTTCCGATAATTCGCAAATTTGCCTAAAAAATGTTGATTTTTCCGGCTTGGATTGTACGTCTATTATTTTTCAACTGATAGGCTAGAACACCCCCTCCTTTCGATAGTCCTGTCCCCCCTTTAGAAAACTGACATTCTAGATCTGCCCCTGATTGTTCAACAGATCTCTACTGACAACATTGTCTTAACGTTAAAGAATTAAAAGCCTCGAGTTTTTCTATGAGTGCTCTATGGCGTAAATTCAAATTCAAATTTGTTCTGTACTTAGAATATTTCCGTTACATACCTAAATACATAGCAACCTGCTGATGAAGCGAAACAGAAGTCCGATGGATGAAATGGTATGATCCAATCGATTTGTGAAGCTCGTGATGCAGACATAGGTAGCTGAAACTGACTTCTTCAATCAGCATGATCAGTAAATTTAGGTTAATTTATCCCCTATACGACTTAAATAAGATATTATTCGTCGGATGACTTTTATGTTTTTACGAAGAAATGTCGGTCCAAAAAAGGCCGATGTCGTGTGTCTGTACGCCCTTTAACGTTTTTGTTAATAGTTTCTAGCAAAATCTCAGCCAAAACGTTAACGGACGTTGTAATGTCACAGGATAGAGATATCTTTCTTTTCCCATAATGCATGTATGGTATTGCAGGGTGCTATTTTTAGTTACTGGTATTTCCTGTTTGTGTATTGGAAGACATGTCTAGACACACTGCAAGGCAGTACACATCTGAAGTTTACCTTTTATGCACGTTTGGCTCCTTATAGAGTAAGTAATTATTGTTTAATCATGTTTTTAGAATGTAATGATAATGTTAGCACAAGTAAAATGTTTTTATTTTGTTTTGATTATTAAATACTGCTGAGGTTGCAGATCGATATTCTGTTAAAGGTCAAGGTCAGTTACAGTGTCACGTACGCTAGGCTGTTTTACTTTCGGTTTCTTTTCTATGTAAACGTTGTTAAATGTCTGATTATTGATCTTGATTTTGACAGAGTAACATTTTATTGTACATGTCATGTATATATTGATTCTATGTGCAATCATTTTCTTATGATGCTTTCAATTGTTTTTCAGTTTTTCATTATATATCTGTACGCATTCCTGTCCATCTTCGCAATAAAGATTCAGGCATTCATCATTGTTCGATATATGGCTTGACAGTGAAAAATCTAGGACTTGCCACGATGACGTCAATACCGAAAGCGGAACAAGATGTCTCCCAGGACCAACATGAACAGTCACCTGACATGCAGTTCAATTCTCAACAGGAGAATCCGGTCTCCAAAAGAACACGGGGACAGCGCAGTACTACCGAGAAAGGAAAGTCGTTATATCAGGATCAAGTGAATCGTTTTACGTATAAACTAACGGAAATTGGTAAGGAAATTGATAAACTGCTTGATCGAGAAGTGCCAGTAGGATCAGAGCAGATAGCCGAATTGAAGGAAACCGTATTAACTACATACAATCATTATGATAAGCTAAGTACGGAACTTTTGAATTATCTTGTTCGACATAATACAGAAGACAGTGCGAGAGAACAGTCTAGTCTTGCAGTTTTGAAATCTACTTATCACATCCGTGTGTTGCAGTTTAATAAATCCATTGATGAAAAGCTATCTAAGTGCGATGGTGACAAACGCTCCAAAGTGAAAAGTCAGAACATTGAAATCTAGTCCGAGTTCGCGGCATTCGAGTGCCATGTCTATGCTAGGACATCACAGAGCCAAGAAAGAGGCTGCTAAAGTCAAACTTTTATACGCACAACGTGAGGCAGATTACAAACGCAAAAAAGCTATGCACGAACATCAGAAAGACTTATTGCAGGTTGATACTGACTTACTTTTGCAAGAACGAGATGCAGCTGTGGCCGAAGCAGAATATGCTGGATTAAAAGAGGAACTTTATGATCATGATGATAGTGATGAGTTAAGCAGTGAAAATCTTGATACTACTGACATTCTAAATCGATATTTCAACACGATTCATGACTCAAATGATGCTGCTGTCTTACCTACCGTCACAACCACAGGTACCGGACCTACCGTTCAGAGTGCAGGTTTCATACCTACCGTCATGAGTGCAGATATTCTACCTACCATCACAGGGACAGGTGCTGGACTTACCATTCCGTCTACAGCTGTTGGAACTTTGAACACAGGTGCTGGTGTCATACATACCGTCACAGGTGCAGATGCTAGAACTTCGGTTACAGGTATAGGTCTCGCTAAAGGTGCTGGACTTACCATTCCTTCTATAGGTGCTGGAACTACCATTCTAGGTGCAGGTGTTGGACATTCTGTCGCATGTGCTGGATCAACTTTAATGTCTACAGGTGGTGGACCTACCGTTTTAGGTGCAGGTGTTGCACCTTCTGTTGCAGGAACAGGTGCTAAATTTACAGCCAGAGCTGCAGGTGTTGGACCTTCTATGCTTGGAACTAAAGTTACTTTTACCTCTTCAGGTGCAAGTGCAGCACCTTCATACAATATGGCTCCTAGTGTCCAGCCTACTGTTACACAGTACAACCTTGGCGCAGGTGCTGGAATAACTTCTAGTTCTTTAAATGTTAGTGCCCCAGTATTTTATCCAGGAGCTACAACTCAAAGTATTTCGCAACCTGCTCTCATCAGTGAATTTGCTAACTATTTGAATAAAAAGGACCTTTTGCGGTGGTCGCTTGTGGATTTTGATGACAAACCTGAAAGTTACCAATCATGGAAAAGTAGTTTCGAATTACTTACTAAGGAAGTGCATGCGAACCCTAGGGAGGAGCTCAACCTCTTGATACGATATCTTGGACCAGAATCCATGCGCCATGCTGTGAGCATTAAAACGGCTAATGCTAACCATCCAGAACGAGCACTAGAGAAAGTTTGGGCCCGTCTTAATGAAAGATATGGCAGCCCTGTACTCCTTGAAACATCTATAAAGACTCGTTTAGCCAACTTTCCGTCACTCACATTCAAGGACAATAAAAAGCTATTTGAACTATCTGATCTGTTATGTGAAATTCAGTGCAGAATGGAAGACCCAGTGTACAGCAGATCTCTAGGCTTTATGGATTCAGCGAGTGGGATGCGACCCATTATAGCCAAGTTACCAATGAACTTACAAGAAAAGTGGACTACAAGGGCTTCAAATTATAATTCTCAACACAATGTTACGTACCCACCTTTCACGTATTTAGTTGCGTTTATCAGTGAGATGAGCAAAATACGCAACGACCCAGGGTTTAATTACCAAACTAACACTCAGGGCGGATTTTCATTTTCGGGCCCCAAGAGAAAAGATGTACCTATTAGCAAGGACGGCATTCAGGTAAAGAAGACTTCACTTTCAGAGGGTGCTGAAATTGAGTGAATTGATTGAAAACTGACATAGATAAATTTGATATTTTTGTTTTATTTTGATTATCTTTTTGGGGTTTTCAGCGACCCTTATTAACGTTGGAATTCAGGACATACATTTATCATACGTAACAATCTACCTATGACGTTTGTTTTTCTTTCTTTATTGACATCGTGTATCTATAGATCTTAGAAGGAGGGATGTGAGGGGGGAATGTAACCTCTGATCTAATTATACTGTCACTCACAAACCGGGCCCCGTGCAGCATCCCCTATGTTGCACTTTACACCAACTAATAATTAGCGCAAGCTAAACAAGCAAAACCGGGTACGTGTATGCTGCATGATGCTCACCATGATCTCAATCAGTGTAAAGCCTTCCAGAAGTTGACACTTTCTGAGAGAAAAAAGCTGCTGAGGGACTACAACTTCTGTTTTAAGTGCTGTAACTCAACTTCACATATGTATAAGGACTGTGAGGCTGAGGTCAAGTGTGGTGTGTGTCAAAGTACAAAGCATCCAACTGCTCTGCATTTGGACAAACCAACTTTTCCAAAGGAAACTTCAAACCCCACACAAATTCATGGCGGGGAGAAAGAACATATCACGAAATGTACAGAACTTTGTGGACCAAATTTTTATGGCAGGTCGTGCGCCAAAGCTGTTCTCGTTAAGGTGTATCCTGTAGACTGTCCGAACCAATCGATAACTTTATATGCATTGCCAGACGACCAGAGTAATCACACTTTGGCTAGAGTTCAAAAAGAGGGCCGCGGTATTGTGTTTGACCAACTAACCCTTAATGTCGATGACAATAACCTCTTTAGGAGAGAGCCAAAGGACAACACATTAGGGCCATCTATTGAAGATAAACAGTTTTTGAATCTCATGACATCTGAATTTGCTACAACTCCTTCCGGTAACTGGTCTGCGCCATTGCCTTTCAAGGAACCTAGAGTGACTTTACCAAACAACAGAAGTGTTGCGCTGAAACGTGCATTGATAACACAGGCCAGTTTGCGTAGAAATCCTGTAAAGCGAGAGCATTTTTCTCAGTTCATGAAGCGCATTATGGATTTGAACCATGCCGAGATTGCACCTCCAGTTGACAAGGGTAGAGAGTGCTGGTATCTGCCCATATTTGGGATTTATCATCCGAAAAAGAAGGACCAAATTCGTGTGGTGTTTGACTCGTCCTGCAAGTATAAGGGCATATCCTTGAACGTTGTGTTAATGAGAGGCCCAGATCTACTTAACCGCCTTGATGGTGTACTCTTGAGGTTTCGGAGGGAACCAATAGCAGTTGTTGCGGACATACAGCAGATATTTTTTGCTTTTCATGTCGCAGAAAAGCACAAAGATTTCCTGCGTTTCTTTTGGCACCGTGAAAATGACCCTGACAAGGATTTAATCGAACACAGGATGTGTGTTCACGTGTTCGGCAATAAGCCATCTCCAGCTGTTGCTATTTATGGACAGAGGAGATGTGTTGACGATACTCAGGTGTTCGGTGAAGATGTTAAAGATTTTGTAACAAACAATTTTTATGTAGACGATGGTCTAGCGTCTTTTCCTATACCGGAACAAGCTGTTGATGTACTCAAACGAACACAAAAGGCTCTTCTAAGTGTTGGCAATTTGAGATTGCATAAAATTGCTTCAAACAGTGAGGAGGTCATGGTACAATTTCCAGCGGCTGACCTTGCGAAATCTATAGAACCGCTTGATCTCAATCGGGACGATTTACCTGTACATCATAGTCTTGGTTTAACGTATCAAGTGTATAAATGGAGATCTCGCGGACATCTCGTCCATTTAAACAGTGTTAGAATTATCTCGGTAATCTTCGGCAGTGTCTAGATAGTTTCCGCGGATTGAGCGGAGGTTGGCATGTTGAGTTTTGATGATAGAAACCATTTTTTATGTTGTATAAGGTATATTTAGGTAAAAATATTTAATGATTCTTACTATATAATACACTTGATATTTATTTGTACAACGAATACCTTAAGATGGGATTTGGCGACTGATACATTTACGTACAAAGTATCTGATGAACAGAAGCCCTTCACGAAGAGAGGGTTGTTATCAACTGTAAATGGACTGTTTGATCCGTTAGGCTTTATTGCGCCAATTATTCTTCCCGGGAAACTTATTTTTGCGAGATGTTGTTGCAGACGCAAATGATTGGGATGACCCATTATCACCACATGCTAAGAGTTCTTGGACCACTTGGTTAGACCACTTGACTTACCTTGAACACATCCATATTCCTAGATGCGTCTTAACAACTTCGTTCTCTGGATGTATCGCAAGAACATTACACATATTTTCCGACGCGTCCGAGCAAGCTGTGGCTGCTTGTGCATACCTCAGAGGTGTTACAGGTGACCAGACTGTCTACACTGGATTTGTATCTGGAAAATGTAAAGTAGCGCCAAAAAATGGACATACTATCCCAAGGCTCGAGCTTTTCGCGGCTGTGCTTGCTGTAGAGATTGGGGAGGTACTGAGTGATGAACTAATGATACCACTTTCAGACATCCGATATTATTCCGACAGCAAGGTCGTGCTTGGTTATGTATCAAATGAACGCAGACGATTTTTTGTATATGTGTGTAATCGTGTTTCTAGGATACGCAAGAGTTCTAAAGCAGAACAGTGGAATTACGTGCCGACTGATATTAATCCTGCTCATCAGGGCACTCGGGGACTTCATCCTGAACAACTATCAGCTAGTTTATGGCTAAATGGACCAGAGTTTCTGAAAAAACCTATTGACAGTCCAGACAGTACCTCTGACTTTCCGCTTATTAATCCGGATGAGGACAATGAAGTAAGACCAGAGGTTATTGCATTGAAAACTGTGTCGTGCGTGCCTTCTCTAGGAGTTTCACGTTTTAAGCGTTTTAGTAAATGGATCAGCTTGGTGCGTGCCATATCTTTACTACGTAACAGATGCAGACATCAGTCAAGCACCATAGACAATATAGCGTCTTATCGCGACTCTGAAATTCTCATCATGAAAGAGATTCAAAAACATCATTTCAACAAGGAGATTAATTCACTGCGTTGTTCCAAACCAGTTTCGAAGGACAATGCAATTCTGAGCTTATCGCCGTATCTTGACGAAAATGGCTTGTTGCGCGTCGGTGGACGGATAAAAGCCTCGGACTTACCTCTGGGTGAAAAGTCACCTATCTTGATACCTGGAAGCAGTCATATAGCTCGTCTACTGATACTCTATCACCACGAGAAGATCAAACATCAGGACCGTCATCTAACCGAAGGGGCAATACGCAATGCCGGTCTGTGGATAACTGGTGGAAAACGCTTAATTTCGTCCATTGTGCATCATTGTGTCACTTGCCGTAAGCTGCGCGGAACACTAGCTGTTCAACGGATGTCAGACTTGCCTGTTGACCGTTTGACCTTGTCGCCTCCATTCACCTTTATAGGCATCGACGTATTCGGCCCTTGGAGTGTCACCACGTGCCGCACTAGAGGTGGCAGCGCAGTCTCCAAGCGTTGGGTAGTACTCTTCACATGTTTGTACAGCCGAGCGGTGCATATTGAGACAATTGAAGAGATGACCTCATCATCGTTTGTCAACGCAATGCGTCGGTTTGTTGCAGTGCGTGGTAAGGTGTCTGAAATACGGTCTGATCGGGGAACAAATTTCATCGATGCTGCCGCCAAGTTGTGCATGGATGTTATCAATGTGGAAGATAACACTCTGAGACAATATCTTCGTGAAAACAACATAATCTGGCGATTCAACCCACCTCACGCGTCCCACTTTGGAGGTGTGTGGGAACGGCTCATTGGAGTAGCCCGTCGCATCTTAGACGCTATGCTTCTTGACGTCAAACACAGCAAATTGACGCACGAAATACCCACAACCTTAATGGCGGAAGTCATGGCGATCATGAATTCACGACCGCTAGTACCTGTGTTCACAGACAGTGACTCACCATTTGTTCTTTCGCCACAAATGCTACTCACTCAAAAGACAAGCGAAATTCCGACAACGTTCCAAGATTTGGATGTGCCCGATATCTATCGCTCTCAATGGAAAATGGTGCAAGTGATGGCCAATACATTCTGGAAACGCTGGAAAGGTGAATTTTTATCCATTTTACAACCGCGATCGAAGTGGCATACTGTGACAGAGAACTTGAAGGTTGGTGATGTGATTCTTCTTAGGGACAAAGAAACTGCCCGAAATGACTGGCCAACTGGTCTCATTACTCGCGTTTTTCCCAGTGATGACGGACTTGTGCGGAAGTTAGAAATTCGTGTGATTAAAGACGGTAAACAGTGTGTGTACACCAGACCGATATCCGAAGTTGTTCCGTTAGTCTCAGCATAATTTAGTCATTGTATGGTGACATGTATAATGCTCTTTTGTCAGACTGTCAAACTTTTATCCATTGTATGATCTGATCGCGCGCGTGCGAAAGCGCTATTACGATCAGGTCCTATACAGAGTTATGTTCCTTTGCTATAGCCTAAACGTTTCAGTTTGCGGTCGCCATTTTGATTCATGGGGAACATAGGAGGAAAAAATTACCAACATTTAAAAATCAAATACTGTATTTATTATTCTAACTCATAAAGATGCTTCACTATACTCGTTAAAATAAAAATGAAATAAAGTTTGTCTTTCATTTTGGAATCATTATCAAAGTCTGCAAAATGTTTGCATGTTTTTTTTTTATTCTTTTTTTCATCACAGTAGACACGATAGAAAGACTTCAATGATTTCTGGAGCTTGTGAACCGCGACTGCCAAACATTTGTCGATCAGTAAGAGCTCACATAAAAAACAAAAGCTTACCATTTACTTCGTCAGTCCGTGTCAATGCAATGTAAACGGAAAGTCGTTGTTACTTCTGATACCAGTAGATTAACATTGTGTATGCAGTGATTACGAATATAAAATCTACTGGTACAGAGAAAGCTTAAAAAGAGGTAAATCCCAACACAACAAATACATGCACATGGTCGGCTGCAGACTCTACAAAAATGCGTCATCAATCACAGGGCCAATGTTAACTTATCAAGAAATAGAAACTAAAACTGAAAGTTGTGTTGCTTTCATTTTCCATGCATTTCACATAGTGACTCGGATTTTTACTATCTAGGTGCTTCGAGACCATGTGCATCGATTACTAATTACGTCACAAGAAGTTCCAAGAAAGGTATTTTTAAAAATCACAGGTCAGAGTTCTAAAGAAAGGGGGGGGGGGAGGTCAAATTGAGGTAATTTGTACAATCATTAATCCTAAGGGGGGGGGGGGGGGCAACTTTCAAACAAGTTACACAGTCATAGGCGGCAAAGGTTTGCAATATAACTCAATGAATAAAAGCCGATAAGTCTGATGATAAGTAGGAGATGGGGGGGGGGGGGTTTACTGGCCACCAAATCTATCCTCTAAGCGTATGCATGGACCCGGGGGGGGTTCAGGATAAGCTACCTGGATGACTCATATAGGTATTTCAAATATTTATTGATATCACCAAACATGTTGGCATACATCAAAATAAAAGTAACAAAGTGACCAAGACAAAACAAATTTAAAACTAACTACATGATTATACACGTAGAAAATGGACTAGCAAAGAGTGATCAAAAACTCAATCATATGAATGGTTGCGGCAGGGTGCCAGCATATAACATTGGGTCATTAATTCAGTCTTTTCTGAGTCTGATATAATCGAAAATTGCACTGAGGTTTTTTTTCTTAAATATAGTCTGCATTAGAAAGAACCAGAGTACGTAAAGTTTTCTGTCTTCTTTGCCATGTTTACTGATGGAAATAGGAACAGAAAATTAAAATTGAAGTGTAAATCATATATCATCATCCAAAAGCAGAATACACATAAATTTTGTCAAAAGAGTCGAGGAATAAGACTTGAAGAAACCACTGAAATAACAAATTTAAGACCATTTAGTTTAATCATCTTTTATTTAAAACTATTCAGTGAAAAAGGATTGGGCAAAAGTTTTCATAACATGATTAATATATAATGCTATCTCCTAAGCTTCTTCAAGTTAATGAATCATGTGAATATTTATGTTTTTGTCAGACAGTCAATCCCTTAATCTGCTTGACTTCAATTCACAACATACTGAACTGAGCAGGACTCTCAGACTCTGTAAGGAGACATTAAGGCAACAGTAGCTTCAATATTTCGTCCATCTCACACGTTATTTCTATTCAGTTATACCGAATAGAAATAACGTGTGAGATGGGCAAAATATTGAAGCTAAGGCAACAGGTATGGCGGCAGATGTAGAAAACTTGATTTGTCCATGGTGGTCCAGTAGCTTCAATATTTCGTCCATCTCACACGTTATTTCTATTCAGTTATACCGAATAGAAATAACGTGTGAGATGGGCAAAATATTGAAGCTAAGGCAACAGGTATGGCGGCAGATGTAGAAAACTTGATATTCCATGGTGGTCCAGTCGTCAGTCATGTGTTTCCAGCTTATCAATTTGAAAAGAATCATACATGAAAAAAATTAACCCGGAAAATTCGGATTTTTAGCTAAATCCAGGGGGAGGGGTTCCTCTGTGACTGTGAAAAGATCAGGATCTGGCTTGGTTTGAGTGAGTAGGAATGAGATATGCATGGCCAACACTGTTATGTGTTGATGTCTTTGAAAAGTAGTGCATTGATAATTATATAATATTTTTATATATACTGTACATACTTTACAAAATCATGCCAAATGTAAATGTACTAACTAAAAATATCTTTAAGCTCTTTAACAATATCTATTCAAAAAAGCTCATCATGACATTTACACACAAAACACATATCTTTAGATTGGAAAACATTAAGTGATAAACCACTTATACTTATTCCTCTCTCACACTTCTTGCATAGTTTACAAATCTGCCACTTACCAGAACAGTATACATGTACCTTTTTGTGATGTTTCAGTATTGTATATATAAATTTTTTTCGTAAGTTTTTTTTTGTCACTTGAAAAAAGAAAAAAAAAAAAAAAAAAAAAAAAACAGTGAACGTGGTTGTTTTTACCTTTTCACTGTGCTGTTTATAATTGGAGTCATGTATATATTTTTCTTATTATAATATAATTTCCAAATAAATTTGTTTACACCAATATATGCATTTTGATTGGTTACATGTAATATGATCGTCAGAAAAATGGCGAAATACACTTCATACCCCAATGAACACGATAAAATACCGGAAGAGCCGGAACTACTTCCATCAAAATCATTTAGTATGTTGCTAAGATCGGCTTTCGAATGATAATCATGCAAAGAAAAAACAAGAGCCCCAGGGGGCACAACGCTCACCTGATACCCATGCACGCTCTAACTGACATACTGACATTGAATACTGATAGTGCCAGTACCAGTATTTTAGCCCACAACCTTTCTAAAAAGATTTTTGCCGGATGCAGAGAAGTGTTTTTTTTTTCAGACAACCTTTAAAGGTACAAAAAAGAAAAAAATAGTCACATTTCAAAACAATAACTTTTTTACTGATTTGAAAAAAAAAACGGATAAAGTGGTCCAACGTCACATGCCCAGCTAGTATAGTTCAATTATGCAACATCAAAAATAAAATCATATTGTAAAATTCCACATAAATGTGCAGCAGAAAAAGAATGAAACAATGAAATGATTTCACAAATTAAGTTTATTTAAAATTGAACACAAAACCTTTCATTATTGATAGCTAGCATGCCAGAAATTATAAAGCCTGTGTTTGTGAAACGAGAATGCCCCCGGCGGCATCTTTGTTAGTATAAACACCATTTTCTGTTAAGTATGTGAGAGGTCAGGGTCAGCGTAATATTGGTATCAATGGAAAGATCTTGTCACAAGGAATACACATGTACAATATGAAAGCCCTATCACTATAACCATTCAATAGTTATGCCCAATGTTAAAGTTTCTGAGAAGTACGTGAAAGGTCAAGGTTATGGTCATGAGGTCAAAAATTTTGGTAAATACACATGTGAAATATGAAACCTCCATCACCAGCTTCCATTCAAAAGTTATGCCCAATGTTAAAGTTTTTTGGAAAACAGACAGACAAACAGACAGACGGACAGGCCAAAAACTTTATGCTCCCGAATCTTTTATTCCAGGGGCATAAAAAACAAAGATTTTTCGGTTATGCCTTTATTCACTAAAATCTATGAATTATGCTTTTGAATAGTATTGATTTCATCTCAAATACATGAAACGTACAGTTGAAATCGTTTTGATCCAATATTCATCAATTCAAGTGAGTTGTGCAGAAATTGTGCCAGTTTGTTTTCCAAAAAAGCAGTGTATGTTGTATCAAACCTCATGACCCAGTGAAGCCACTTGAACAAATAATTTTCAGTAAATATGCTGAAATGCGACGCTTCTTGCCTATGCATATTTCAACAGGCGAGAAGGAGCGTCGCATTTCAGCATACGCTGTTCAACAACTCAAGTGGTTTCTCTAAGGTTTCGCAATTTGAAACAAATTAAAAGGCCCATGAAATTGTTAAGCTTGTCCAACTAGCAGACCTACGACATCGTTATTTACTGTTAACTAATTGTTTTACCTCATCATAGGTCTGTTACACGGGCAAGTTGTTAGCGGAGAGAGTTCATGAAATGTATCGGTTGCATTGGATTTTCCGACAAGAAGTTATTTGGTCTGATAAAAACTCATTATGTATCTATTATTTGAACAGATAAAAATTCCCAAATGTCTTAACACAGGATCCTGTCGCTTTATGAGAGAAAATGTTTTATTATTCACAACCTCAGGCCTCTGTATTCCTCTTAGAAATATTATACATACAAGATGACGAACACAGTGGCTTAAGGTTGTGAATAATAATTTATTTTCTCTATTAAAACAACAGCTTCTGTGGTCCAACATTTCATTGGAAGATTTCAGGAACTCTGAACGGAATTATTTATTTTCAAGAATTTCAGATATTAAATGTCCTATGCATTCTCAAAATCCAGAGGAAGAGATTACTCATTAGACGTTTCTTCAAGAAATCAGTCCGTAAATTACTTCATCTAAGAGAGTCTAAGACAGAGGAAATTCGAGCAAACTTTATACATAATAACAAGTATATGCAAGTGTTCCAAGTACATGAATGATAACCATTATGAACGTTGTTCATAGCTCAAACCATACTCGCTCCTTTAACATACCTACATGTAATTCCGTCATCAGGAAGAACTCATTCTTCATACGTACAGTCACAGAGTGGAACGAACTGGATAACCATCAAGTGCTGTCAAGGACTGTGGAAGGCTTTAGATTCAGCCTGAAGCGCGATTAAGTAAGTTTATGCGCTCTCTCATTCCGTTGATCACAAGCCAGTATTGGTAATTCAACGTACCCATACAGATACAGATACAGATTATGAAAGTGTTCCAAGTATAAAAATCTATTCCGTTTGCACTGTATCTCCTGAAATATATCGCAGTACTGCTTTGCGGTTTGTATTGCAATGAAGCGCCTAGCGGAATACGATGCGCCTTGGGGACGAAGATGAATGAATGCGTATCTAGGTCATTGTCCTGTCAAATAGTTCCGATTATTTTCTTATTATTTTCAACAATTGGTGGAAAATACACACAATGTTTATCTTGAATTGTCTTCCCGTGATTGTTTACTAGACAGATGAAATAAAATTTTGAATATAGTTTTAAAGTGTGTGAGACATCTACATGTGTGGAAGAATACGTGTGAAAATGGGTCCTCAGATCATAAAATTCGAATAATTCCGGTCCGGAACCAGGTGCATGGCTTTGAAAAATATTTAAAAAGTTGTGTACTTTTAATCATTACGGCATTTTTTTTTTGTGATTCAAATAAAATTTCTTCATTTAAAAGTAGTATCAATGTGTATAACCCGGTGCGATTTGAGAATTTCTTTTCTTTTTTGGTAAGAAAACATACATTATACCTATGTACAATCTTAAAAAATATTCCTTAAAAATCCAAAAGTGGATATCTGGACAAAATTCTTTCACTTGTAGGGTACCATGCATGAGTACCTCATACCTACAAATTGTCATGACAATCTGAAGAGTGGTTATAGAAAAGAAGCAGAAAATGTATGAAAATCACCCCCCCCTTCCTTTTTACATAAGAAAAAATTCATAAAAAATCAAAAAAATAAAATTTAAGCATAAAATACATATCAAAGCATTAAGTAAGTTAAATATGATAAATATGTAGTAAATGAGTGTGTAAAATCAAACACTTATTGAGTTATTTAAAGAAAAAGTGCAAAAATGTGCATTTCTGACTAAGTCCGAAAAGACGTCAAAAACGCGTCAAAAATTAGTTGTCGGATTTTAACGAAATGAACAAACTTGAATCATACATCCTTCTAGATCACATAGATACAATTAGTTTTTCAATCCATTCAGTGGAACTGGAGAAGAAGATTTTTGAAGAGGGGTACCCTCCGGGGCCTATTTGACCCCGCCCTGGATCCACCCCTGAAGGGATCGAGCCGAAATGAACAAACTTGGTAGAGGACCTTTAGTACTTCATGCATACCAAGTTTCATCAAAATCCCTTCAGCCGTTCTTGAGAAGAAGTTGAAAATGTTAAAAGTTTACGACGGACGGACGGACGGACGACGGACGACGGACGACGGACGCCGGACGCCACACTATGACAATAGCTCACTTGAGCCTTTGGCTCAGGTGAGCTAAAAGTGTTATGAATAGTAGCCCTTAGATATAAATACGATATCAGAATTAATGAAAATTTTATGACAATTTCGATGATGTACCGGTATACGTGGTTTTTACAGCGTTGTTCGGTTGCTATGGTCCTGTTTTTGAAGTTTCTTAGACCATTTCCTGTCCTTAAAATTTCGTGAAAGACGGAAGAAAATGCAGTAAATGACGAGAAAAACAGAAACTTCAGCTACTTTCTTCAAAATTACATTCCTGTCGTAACAGTAGCAAGTACCTGCGTTTGAAATTTTCCAATGACTGACGACTGTCAACGACAACGTGCAAAAGTTTTGATTGAGAACTTCAAAAGGACCGACATGACCGAAGATCACTGTTTCAAATGATTTCTATGAGGTACAATCGTTCTGAACCTATGAAGTATTGAAACTAGAAACTTTTCTAATGATATATTTTCGGCGAGATGGAGAATTTAGGAGAAAATATTGACAGCGAATAGAAAATTAAGAGATCAAAAGACGGCTGCCTACCTCGGCCTCGATCAGGATACAGTATCGTCATGAATTTTCACAATTAACTTGTCACTTATGAAATAACTAAATCCTAGGAAGGTATTCTGATACCAATAGATCATAATCATGCCGTTTTCTGCAAGTATTAGATCTATAAGTACAGAGAATCTGTCTGTATAAACTCACAGCTCCTGCGTGTACAATCCAAACACATAACTGCCATGTCGGCGACCTTGAACTTGAACTGCAGAACGCGTCATCAAAATGTTACGTCATATCATCGGATGATGTAATGGATTGGTAAAATGGGGCTCCAGATGGGGAACGAATATTTTGGACACATTTGCTGCCTTTAGCTAGCAACGTATACATTATATCTATTTCGTCTGGGAACTAGTTCGCCTACGGGCCCTACAGAGTTGATATTTTCATACGCAATGTATTAAATTACTAATTTCTTGGGTATATTTGTGAAATTTGGGATAAATTTGGGTTTGGAAATTATAAGAATTGACTGTTCAATTTTGACAGTTTATTGGAGTATGAAGTTTGGTTTGTCGCATCACAAATTTTGCGTAAAACCGCTTCGCTACGCTACGCGGTTTTACACAATTTGTGATGCGACAAACCAAACTTCATACTCCAATAAACTGTCAAAATTGAACAGTCAATTCTTATATATATATTTTTTTAAAACTATACAATCCATTATAAATTAACTTATCAGCTAGTATTCATCTAGAATTCATTGTTTAACTAGCTGGCGCGCGTTGATGGCTTTGCCATGTTTCATATTATGAATTATGGCAAAGCCCTTGAAGCGAAGCGAAGACGGTACATGAAATTGCATGGGCCGACGCAAGTTGCAGTGTTTATATAGGATACGAAACTAAGGATTAAAAAAGATCCATATAGCATACGAAACTAAGGATTCAAAAATGTTCTTACAGGATACGAAACTAAGGATTCGAAATTTTCAGTCTCCTGTTGCAGACATCATAAGCTAACACTTTTCAACTATTTCGCTACTTTTCATCCTAGCTTTATATTACACACTGTAAAAACCAAATCTACACCATATAGCTACAAAAATAGAGATTCATCTATGAATATTTTCGTGTAAAAACTGACTAAAATGGCGGCGCCCATCTTGCCAATTCTTGGTTGAAGAAAATTAAATTGGTCAGTATGTATCTTTTCTTCCTTATTTTCGTTCATTTTTCCACTTGTTTCGTATATATGTGTTACCCTTCGGGCCCGTTTGCTCGCTTCGCTTCGCTATAATCCATATTTATGGGATAATTCAGGAGTTCTTTGTATCAATGCTCATATTTCGCACAACTAGAATAAATAATACAAATAATCAACATGTCGCTGCTGGTGGACTGTATACCGCTCACATAGTTTAAGTGTTTACGCACTGCATTGAAATATATTCTAAATTTCTAAAACTAAGGGGTATCTCCCTCATTGCATAGCTCTGTCCTTAGCTGGGTTTCGGCAAATTTCTCGGTCATATTTAGAATTAAGCTCCTTGCGCCTACCCTCCTACGATTTTTGGCCATATTTTCACTTAAATACACTTCTGAATAAACCCTACACAAAATTTATAGCCGCTCATTTTGGCAAGAGGAAATTAAAGCTCTGTATTGTAGATGGCGCCAGGAAAATTCACTTTGGCTTTATTTAACCTGTTTGACATGAAGTACTACTGACGAGGATTAAAGTATCCCAAACACGTGTCTAGTACAACAAAATTGGTACTTCATAGAACATACGGTATATTTCAATATTGACAATAGCATGGTCAGCATAGAACATTTCGGTCGCCGGTAAGAAGCAAATACTTTCCTAATTTTTCCAGGTCGACATTTTACTGGTAACACTCAATCATGATAAATGTCGCCTAAAACTATTACATATAATCATATGGAGATCGTCACGTCTCTGCCGTCCTTACCACGTTCTTGGTTTTAGAGGTCGAAAAATCAAAATAGACCTCGTACAAACAATTTATCCTTTGAACGTGTCATGATCGTAGCATGAACGCAGTAAGGACTTCGAGAATGTAGTAATAACGCCGTACTATCGTAACACAGACGCCTTCGTCGTATTGTGAACTTGGGGCCGATCGCAGTGCGAACTTGATAAAACGTATTAAAGACGGGAAGGTCGCGCTGCTAACGTGTTACGGACGTTAAAGGTCGTGTTGCGCACGCATTGGAGTCGTCAATTACTCTTTCGGAAAGCCCTTCCGGGTGCAATATTCCACGTTCTCACTTCGTTTATGAAAAATTTCAAGGACTTCTAGGACGTAGTAAGAACGTCTCGAGAGAACGTGTAGGTGTGACATTAGAGTCACCTCTCGCTGAATAATGAATTATGTAAATGATATAATGATGGACTCTGATTGGCAGAATTTTCCCTGACAAATGTCAAAACAGTTGGTGTTTATTAAAACCAGAGATCGCCAAAGAGCCGCTAAGCCAATCAGTGTCATTGGATCATTCGGCGCATTGTCATGAAAAGATGGAAGCACAACTTTACATTTTGCGAATGTTATTGTCGATTTTCGTCAGACGGAGACACTGGGGTGTTTAATTTTCAAAACAGGTTAGTGAATCATTTCCACACAAATTTTTAAAGCAAGACAATGGTGTTCATGTGCATTCGTAAGGTTATCTTAATCGAACCGTCACATTGAGCGTTAGGTAAAATGTCGACCTGGAAAAATTCGTAAAGTTTTTACTTCTCAAGGAGACGCTGATTGTATACATTATTTATTCTAGCATTAAGAAATATTGAACCCTGATAATAAGAACTGCTAAATTATCCAAGAAATTGGATTTTATTTACCAGGTTGATTCGACAGCAGCCGAGTTCAGTACCTTAAATACACAATGAAATAGCAATCCAAGGAATGCTTGTGTCGCCTGCGAAGCGGATTTTTTTTTAATTGAAAGTAGGTCAAATATCAAGGGCAAGGTCACTAGGTCAAAAATTATGGAATTTTTAGAAAGCTCTTTTCAAAAGGACTACAAATGTGAAATATCAAAGCCCTACCACTAACCAATCAAAAGATATAGCCAATCTTAGATTTTTTTGAAAAGTAGGTCAAATATCTAGGTCAAGGTCACGAGGTTCAAAATTATGGTATGTGTAGAAATGCCTTGTGACAAGGAATACACATGTGAAATATCAAAGCCCTATCACTTACCAGTCAAAAAATGTAGCCAATCTTAGATTTCTTGAAAAGTAGGTCAAATATCTAGGTCAAGGTCACGAGGTCAAAAATAATGGTATGTGTAGAAAGGTCTTGTCACAAGGAATACACATGTGAAATATCAAAGCCCTATCACTTACCAGTCAAAAGACATAGCCAATCTTAGATTTTTTGAAAAGTAAGTCAAATATCTAGGTCAAGGTCACGAGGTTAAAGAATTATGATATGTGTAGAAATTCCTTCTCACAAGGAATACATATGTGAAATATCAAAGCCCTATCATCTACCAATCAAAAGATATAGCAAATCTTACATTTTTTGAAAAGTAGGTCAAATATCTAGGTCAAGGTCACGATGTCAAAAATTATGGTATGTGTAGCAAGGTCTTGTCACAAGGAATACACATGTGAAATATCAAAGCCCTATCATTTACCAGTCAAAAGATATAGCCAATCTTAGATTTTTTGAAAAGTAGGTCAAATATCTAGGTCAAGGTCACGAGGTCAAAAATTATGGTATGTGTAGAAAGGTCTTGTTACAAGGAATGCACATGTGAAATATCAAAGCCCTATCACTTACCAATCAAAAGTTATGGGGTGTGACACCCAAGTGTGACAGACAGACGGACAGACAGACAGACAGACGGACGGACGGACAGACGGACAACGGACAAAGTGATCCCTAAGTGTTGCTGTGCTTCGCAGGCAACACAAAAAGGGGGTAAGGGGCACGTATTGTGTCTGCAACCTGTGCTGATTTTTGGTGGCTATTTTTGTTGTCACAAAATTGGTAGAGGATCTTAAGTTCTAGCTTCCTCTAAAATTTCATGAATTTTTTTTGACATTAGTTGCACAGGAGATGTCAAAGATGCGTCAGGCAATCAGATCCATTGGCGACCATATTTCCTGACCGATCCGTACGACAAACACAAACTTCGTACAGAATCTTGAGTAATCTCTGTTTGGCTTCGTGAAATTTGGTGCAGCCGTTGCAGAGATGTCGAAAATTTGTGATCACATTTATTGACCGATCGGCACAAAAAAAAACCTTGTTAGAGGACCTTGAGTAGCTTCTTGCTGTAAGGTTTCATTTAATTCTTTACAGCAGTTGCAGAGGAGATGTCGCGTCAGCCAATTAGAACTCTTGTTTGCTATATTTGTTCCCCGCTTCCGCGAAAGTGCGGGGACATTAAAACCGTCCCGTCTGTCCGTCCGTCTGGCTGTCCGTCAGTCAGAAAAACTTTAACCTTGTCCATAATTTTGAATGGTACATGTAAGTGATAGGGATTTCATATTTCACATGTGTATTCATTGTGACAAGACCTTTCCATGGATACCAAAAGTTTTGACCTTGTGACCTTGGCCTTCGAATTTGACCTACTTAAAAAAACTTTAACCTTGACCATAACTTTTGAATGGTGAGTGATAGGGCTTTCATATTTCACATGTGTATTCATTGTGACAAGACCTTTCAACGGATACCAAAAATTTTGACCTTGTGACTTGGAGTTTGACCTTCTTTTGAAAAACTTTTAATCATGACCATAACTCTTGAATGAAAAGCGATAGGGCTTCCATTTTTCATATGTGTATTTATTGTGACAAGACCTTTCCATGGATACCAAAATTTTTGACCTTGTGACCATGACCTTGGAATTTAAGCTATTTTTTAAAAAAAACTTTAACCTTGACCATAACTTTTGAATTGTAATTGATAGGGCTTTCATATTTCACATGTGTATTCATTGTGACAAGACCTTTCCTTGGATACAAAAATTTTTGACCTTGTGACCTTGACCTTGGGGTTTAACCTTCTTTTCAAAAACTTTATCCTTGACGATAACTTTTGAATGGGAAGTGATTGGGCTTTCACATTTCACATGTGTATACCTTGTGACAAGACCTTTCCGTCGGTAACAACATTCTGACCTTGTGACCTCGTCCTTGGAAATTGACAACATTTAGAAACTTCAACAGCGACCATAACTTTTGAATGGTAAATAGTAGGACTTTCATATTTCATATGTGCATTCCTTTTCACAAGACCTTTGCCTTGGTAGCAAAGTTTGGACCTTTTGACCTTCTCTTGCAGTTAAATTTAGAACTTTGATAGTACATGAGATATATTTTGAAAACTTTAAAATAGTAGGGATGTCTGTAAGCATTTATTTTAAGGCAAACACCCAAAAGCGGGGGACCACAATTCCTTGAATTTGATTTTTGTTGTCCGATTGGCACGAAAAACGTATACTTGATTTGATAGAGAATTCCTGTAAGGTTTCGTCAAGGTTATGTGCAGCGGATTCAGAGGAAATGTGAAAACATTAAAAGTTAACGCCATATGGCGCTCTATATGACTGTAGCTCATTTCGCCCGGGTGAGCTAAAATGTGAGTTTCAATATGTATGATCATATGAGGATATTCAGTTGTTCAACTTTCATGTATCTTTTCGCTTGATCGTTTCTTCAACGCATTTTAAAATTTCTGTTATCAAAATTTCTTGAAATTTCTAAAAAGTGGGTCCTGCAGCATCATATCCCACCATCCTGCTACGTCTTTCGGTATGCTTTTTCGACATAGTAACTTTCATACTTTTTTGGCATATTACGTTGTTTAGAATTGAGGATCACTGACGAGGGTTAAGTACCCGAAACGTGCATGTCTAGTCCATGCTGCCAATTTATCTGTTCTTAAATGATGCTATTCAATTTGAAGACGTTTAACATTTATACCACTTGGTGAGTGTCACTGCTTGTGGACCAGGAGTCCCCGAGGGCATATGTAGCCAAGTTCGATCAATTTCGCTTGATCGTTTCTATAACGCATTTTAAAATTTCTGTTATCAAAATTTCTTGAAATTTCTAAAATGTGGGTCCTGCAGCATCATATCCCACCCATCCTGCTACGTCTTTCGGTACGCTTTTTCGACATAGTAACTTTCATACTTTTTTGGCATATTACATTGTTTAGAATTGAGGATCACCGATGAGGGTTAAGTACCCGAAACGTGCATGTCTGGTCCATGCTGCCAATTTATCTGTTCTTAAATGATGTTATTCAATTTGAAGACGTTTAACATTACTAATGATTCATATACAATGTTCTCACCCGAGAACATTGTCAATCTCGCTTTAATATCAGATACTGTGAAAGTTGAAGGTTTGTGGTATGTGCTTCGGTTCCGAAGAAAAAAAAATGTCAAAGGATGTTAACAAGTAGAGGGAGAGGGGGAAAAAAGGTTCTGGGACAGATACCTAACATGGGGCGGCACACTTTCTCTGGCGTACGTATGGCGATATGTGCTTCGGCTCTGAAGAAGTTTTTTCAAAGGAGGGTACTCCCTGACCTACTTTTGCCTGTGTGACATCACTTGTTGACTGATTCGGACGAAAAATAACAAAAATAACACTTGTAGGGGACCATGAGTACTTCATTCTTACAAAAGAAAGGGGGGATGTCCAACAACACCTACTAGTAGTAGTTGCAACACCAACAGCAACTTCCGAAAACACCCACTGTAAAACACAAAGAAAACACATCAAAATTATTCTTTAGTCTTTTTCCTCTCGGACCATAGGCAAATATTTTTTTCAGCAAAATTCAGAGCAAAATTATTTTTTTCTGAAAAAACAGCCCCAAAGCCCCCCCCCCCCCCCCCCCCCCTCGTTCGTTTCAGTACTGAAGCTATTAACGAAAGATAACTCTGCTTTCGTTTTGGCTTGTTGATGGCGGGGAATTTGTAACAGTTACGGGTAAATATGCACTTGTCTGTCATCACGAGACTCGATAACTTTGATTCTAGCAGCTTTGCATGCAACAATTTTAGATTTCTTGACAAGGTTGAGTTTCTGGGTGTAAGATGGAAAATTGGTATCCCACAAACGTGCAAACTGCAACCCCCCCTTCCCCAAATAATAAACATCTCCTTCTCCTTCTGCCTTATACATGGTACTCGCTGTACCAGAATTACGTCGGTATATAATCTTGAATCTTGAATATTACATTGAAAATCAATTAAACTCAACGAATGTATGGTCATACACTTTTGGTTGCTTGTCTTCTTGTCTTCAACATCTTAAGAAATGCTAACAGAGCCCCGTTGTGTATTTGTACACTGGCTCCATTGTAAAGTATAACACCACGCTTGATTGGTCACCATTGTATTGGTAACTAAGGCACCCCGATACCAAGTTTTGTGAACATAGGTAAATGAGCAAGGTTATAAAGAACCTATTTGGGGCTGTCTGATTTCTTTACTTGGGGCTGGTTCTAAAAGAATTGTCAGGGGTACCGTACTAATCAATTTCATAAATTGGACTTCTTAAAACCAAATTGATTAATATTTGAGGGATATATATTTACTAAAGAAGTATTTACTATTAATTCTGTAAGGATCTTGTATTTCGGAATTTGAAGAGTTACATTTTAAAGTAATTGACAAGGTAAGTGGATATTGATTTTTTGAAAGCAGAATTTTAAAAGCTTTCTTTTGTCATCAGTTATGTCATTTAGTACTAAAGTGCTCAGTAAAGAGCATTCTTGTCTTGGTTTGAAAGAAATTTAGTTGACTTTAATCATTTATACAAAACCAAATTTTAAACACAGGTCTTCTATTCTTTTCCTCACTCCAATGATAGGTAATTAGGGGTTACCATGCGTGTGTTTTACAAAAACTGACAGGGTATCGGCGAATCCCCTGTCAGAAATTGAGTTTTACCGCGAGGCGTCAGCCGAGTGGTAAAACGGATATTTCTGACAGGGGATTCGCCGATACCCTGTCAGTTTTTGTAAAACATCAGTATGGTAACCTTATTCTAATGCTTTGGTCAGTTAAGAGCTAGAAAACGTCTGCTTTTAACGTCGTCGCAATAGGAACGCATGACGTCATAGCAAAAACTGCAGTGAAACGTGAATCCCCTTGCAGTTTTTTTATCGCTCAACCAATCAGAATGCGCGTTACAGACGGAGTGCATTAGAATTTCGATTCAATACTTCAGGCATTAATTTTTTTGTTCACTTTTAAGCGGAATTTTGCTTCCTGGATTACCAGGAACCCTCAATGTTGTCTCCAAAGTACAGCTATGTATGGCCATTGCTTTTGAGAATTCACAGTTTTTGAAAATTGGAATTTTCTATCCCTTTCCGATTTTTATCCAGCCAAGTGGAGTATCACATAATTGGTAACAACCTGATGCTATTGAGTCTTTGCAGAATGCAGAGTTTTTTCCCCTTACAGACGGTACCTGACATAAAACCATTGTGACGTCATGAAAATGGTATGGTAACGTCGATTTCATACCGTCATCTCCCAGACTTTTAGGACTGTTTCCATAGAATTTGATGACGTCATGATAAGTCTACGTCAGATACCGTCTCAAATGGGAAGTAACTCTGGTTTTCGAAAATAGCGAATATTTAGGGAGACAATGTGATTAGGAATCTATCTCCATACATACAAAGTTCTAATGCCTATTTGATCTTGTCTTAACTATGTTAGGTTTTTTCTTTACCACAGGGCATGGTTTTTTTCCCTTTCTCTATAAATTGGATTAAATTTACTTTAAATTTTTCATGTGCATGATTATACATGTTTCAATTAGTGACTTAGTCTTTGCAACTCGTCCTATTGATAGTTTAGGTAGATTACACTGAAACTACAGCCACAATAAAAGGTCACATTTTTATGTAGACCTTCATGCAGTACTTAAAATAAGGGACACACTGTCCAACATTAATTTCACTGACTGACTTATAGTCCCTGGACTTGCATATGCACTATTTTGTATTTGGGAATGGATCAGGTATAAAATTAGCTTAAATATTGGCACTGAGCTGCTATACTTCTTTTGATAATTGTAGAACATTAAATACATGTCGACTGGAAAAAAATATACATAATAATTTATTTTAATGTACAATGTAGTCATCTTGATCACAAAAAGTGCTGGAAGTCTAATAGCTAAGCACCTACATTTGGTGTAGACATGCATTTCCCTCATCTAAGAATTATTTACATTATTGTTTTCAGTAAAATTCTCTATTGTGCTGAAAATACAGATACTTTATAATCTTAATAGGGAAAGAAAGCATTAACATCCTGTAGTACCTTAAGTAGAACTATATTCAGGTGTGAATAGGGTCAAGGTCACCTTCAAGGTCAAACCAAGAATAGATTTATTGATGAATTAAGAGCAAACATGGCAGGGGCAACATATTACTCTTGTAACAGTCTTGTAAATAAGAAGCGTAGCACAGATCCAGAAAATCCACCAAAGGAATGGGAGGATCATGGGGCGGGGGAAAAGGGGGGGGGGGGTAAGTTGTCATATAGAAAAATATGAAACTTCGAAATGGAAAGTAGAAAGGATGGGGAGAGGTTTCTTGCCTAGACTTATAGCAGTTCAGATCCTTGCTTGTAATAATGCACCTTTACCATCTTCAGGTCACACTTGGGATGCTAATCTTATTTCAAAGGGATTTTAAATTTAATATAATTTTTCTACCGGCAGCTCCATTGTGTAGCTTGACTGCTCGCTCCATAGAATTATATTAATTATTAATATTAAAGTGCGTATCATTTATGACATGGATTTAATCAATAGTTGAAAACTGAAGCCCTTTTTGACTTTAAGCGATGAGTTTAACATGCTAATGGTGGTATCTGTGGTGTTATATCAGAAGTACAATAATACTTTGTATGCCAGCCAATTTCCATGTTAGGGAGGTGTCGTATATTTTCCCCATGATTCAATGCATTTTGTGCGCTTGTCATGAATTTCATTGGCCGATGCCCCCTTTTATGTGAATTTGAATTTTAAATTTGGATGCAGTATCCAGTATCTGTTCTCGCAGACAAATATTTATTGGAAGTTTGCATTTAAAGTCTGTTAAACATTAAGAAATGATACTTTTAAGACATTTTTTTTTACCCAGAATTCTGTTGAAAATCAAGAAATATTTTTAAGTTGGTCAGTGGATATCTTTCACCCAAAATTCTGTTGAAATTCAAGAAATAATATCTTTAAGTTGGATATCTTTCACTCAAAATTCTGTTGACATTCAAGAAATAATACTTTTTTTAAGTTTGATATTTTTACCCCGTAATCAGAATTCACGGTCACATTGTTTTTGGTTTGGCTCACTCTAATAGGGTGCCTGTCTGCGTGTCCGCAAAAACTTTCACTACTTTGGCCAGCTTTGTCAAGTGCTCAAAGACCGAGGTCTAAATACTAGTACATGGGAGGGAAGAGGGTAGGATAGATGGGATGGGGTTATAGAAGTGGGAGTGATCATGCAATATGTTAAATTCAATCTGGGATTAATCGATACTTGAACTCTAAGAGCACAATCATGTGGTGATTTGATATACTGACGTTTTTAATACTACGGTATTTATAACATATTAAATTTTCTAGGCCAACCTCTTATATGATAAACTCCACAAACGTCCAAGCGATGATCTAGAAGAGGGGGGGGGGTTCAGGGGGTTCAGACCCCGACAGTATGTTCTTCTTCTCCTTCCGATAATTCGCAAATTTGCCTAAAAAATGTTGATTTTTCCGGCTTGGATTGTACGTCTATTTTTTTTCAACTGATAGGCTAGAACACCCCCGGACCCCCTCCTTTCGATAGTCCCGTCCCCCCTTTAGAAAACTGACATTCTAGATCTGCCCCTGATTGTTCAACAGATCTGTACTGACAACATTGTCTTAACGTTAAAAAATTAAAACCCCCGAGTTTTTCTATGAGTGCTCTATGGCTTAAATTCAAATTCAAATTTGTTCTGTACTTAGAATATTTCCGTTACATACCTAAATACATAGCAACCTGCTGATGAAGCGAAACAGAACTCCGATGGATGAAATGGTATGATCCAATCGATTTGTGAAGCTCGTGATGCAGACATAGGTAGCTGAAACTGAATTCTTCAATGAGCATGATCAGTAAATTTAGGTTAATTTATCCCCTATACGACTTAAATAAGATATTATTCGTCGGATGACTTTTATGTTTTTACGCAGAAATGTCGGTCCAAAAATGGCCGATGTCGTGTGTCTGTACGCCCTTTAACGTTTTTGTTTATAGTGTCTAGCAAAATCTCAGCCAAAACGTTAACGGACGTTGTAATGTCACAGGATAGAGATATCTTTCTTTTCCCATAATGCATGTATGGTATTGTAGGGTGCTACTTTTAGTTACTGGTATTTCCTGTTTGTGTATTGGAAGACATGTCTAGACACACTGCAAGGCAGTACACATCTGAAGTTTATGCAAGCCTTTTATGCACGTTTGGCTCCTTATAGAGTAAGTAATTATTGTTTAATCATGTTTTTAGAATGTAATGATAATGTTAGCACAAGTAAAATGTTTTTATTTTGTTTTGATTATTAAATACTGCTGAGGTTGATGATCGATATTCTGTAAAGGTCAAGGTCAGTTACAGTGTTACGTACGCTAGGCTGTTTTACTTTCGGTTTCTTTTCTATGTAAACGTTGTTAAATGTCTGATTATTGATCTTGATTTTGACAGAGTAACATTTTATTGTACATGTCATGTATATATTGATTCTATGTGCAATCATTTTCTTATGATGCTTTCAATTGTTTTTCAGTTTTTCACTATATATCTGTACGCATTCCTGTCCATCTTCGCAATAAAGATTCAGGCATTCATCATTGTTCGATATATGGCTTGACAGTGAAAAATCTAGGACTTGCCACGATGACGTCAATACCGAAAGCGGAACAAGATGTCTCCCAGGACCAACATGAACAGTCACCTGACATGCAGTTCAATTCTCAACAGGAGAATCCGGTCTCCAAAAGAACACGGGGACAGCGCAGTACTACCGAGAAAGGAAAGTCGTTATATCAGGATCAAGTGAATCGTTTTACGTATAAACTAACGGAAATTGGTAAGGAAATTGATAAACTGCTTGATCGAGAAGTGCCAGTAGGATCAGAGCAGATAGCCGAATTGAAGGAAACCGTATTAACTACATACAATCATTATGATAAGCTGAGTACGGAACTTTTGAATTATCTTGTTCCACATAATACAGAAGACAGTGCGAGAGAACAGTCTAGTCTTGCAGTTTTGAAATCTACTTATCACATCCGTGTGTTGCAGTTTAATAAATCCATTGATGAAAAGCTATCTAAGTGCGATGGTGACAAACGCTCCAAAGTGAAAAGTCAGAACATTGAAATCTAGTCCGAGTTCGCGGCATTCGAGTGCCATGTCTATGCTAGGACATCACAGAGCCAAGAAAGAGGCTGCTAAAGTCAAACTTTTATACGCACAACGTGAAGCAGATTATAAACGCAAAAAAGCTATGCACGAACATCAGAAAGACTTATTGCAGGTTGATACTGACTTACTTTTGCAAGAACGAGATGCAGCTGTGGCCGAAGCAGAATATGCTGGATTAAAAGAGGAACTTTATGATCATGATGATAGTGATGAGTTAAGCAGTGAAAATCTTGATACTACTGACATTCTAAATCGATATTTCAACACGATTCATGACTCAAATGATGCTGCTGTCTTACCTACCGTCACAACCACAGATACCGGACCTACCGTTCAGAGTGCAGGTTTCATACCTACCGTCATGAGTGCAGATATTCTACCTACCATCACAGGGACAGGTGCTGGACTTACCATTCCGTCTACAGCTGTTGGAACTTTGAACACAGGTGCTGGTGTCATACATACCGTCACAGGTGCAGATGCTAGAACTTCGGTTACAGGAATAGGTGTCGCTAAAGGTGCTGGACTTACCATTCCTTCTATAGGTGCTGGAACTACCGTTCTAGGTGCAGGTGTTGGACATTCTGTCGCATGTGCTGGATCAACTTTAATGTCTACAGGTGGTGGACCTACCGTTTTAGGTGCAGGTGTTGCACCTTCTGTTGCAGGAACAGGTGCTAAATTTACAGCCAGAGCTGCAGGTGTTGGACCTTCTATGCTTGGAACTAAAGTTACTTTTACCTCTTCAGGTGCAAGTGCAGCATCTTCATACAATATGGCTCCTAGTGTCCAGCCTACTGTTACACAGTACAGCCTTGGCGCAGGTGCTGGAATAACTTCTAGTTCTTTAAATGTTAGTGCCCCAGTATTTTATCCAGGAGCTACAACTCAAAGTATTTCGCAACCTGCTCTCATCAGTGAATTTGCTAACTATTTGAATAAAAAGGACCTTTTGCGGTGGTCGCTTGTGGATTTTGATGACAAACCTGAAAGTTACCAATATTGGAAAAGTAGTTTCGAATTACTTACTAAGGAACTGCATGCGAACCCTAGGGAGGAGCTCAACCTCTTGATACGATATCTTGGACCAGAATCCATGCACCATGCTGTGAGCATTAAAACGGCTAACCATCCAGATCGAGCACTAGAGAAAGTTTGGGCCCGTCTTAATGAAAGATATGGCAGCCCTGTACTCCTTGAAATATCTATAAAGACTCGTTTAGCCAACTTTCCGTCACTCACATTCAAGGACAATAAAAAGCTATTTGAACTATCTGATCTGTTGTGTGAAATTCAGTGCAGAATAGAAGACCCAGTGTACAGCAGATCTCTAGGCTTTATGGATTCAGCGAGTGGGATGCGACCCATTATAGCCAAGTTACCAATGAACTTACAAGAAAAGTGGACTACAAGGGCTTCAAATTATAATTCTCAACACAATGTTACGTACCCACCTTTCACGTATTTAGTTGCGTTTATCAGTGAGATGAGCAAAATACGCAACGACCCAGGGTTTAATTACCAAACTAACACTCAGGGCGGATTTTCATTTTCGGGCCCCAAGAGAAAAGATGTACCTATTAGCAAGGACGGTATTCAGGTAAAGAAGACTTCACTTTCAGAGGGTGCTGTAGACCGAGCGCAAGCTAAACAAGCAAAACCGGGTACGTGTATGCTGCATGATGCTCACCATGATCTCAATCAGTGTAAAGCCTTCCAGAAGTTGACACTTTCTGAGAGAAAAAAGCTGCTGAGGGACTACAACTTCTGTTTTAAGTGCTGTAACTCAACTTCACATATGTATAAGGACTGTGAGGCTGAGGTCAAGTGTGGTGTGTGTCAAAGTACAAAGCATCCAACTGCTCTGCATTTGGACAAACCAACTTTTTCAAAGGAAACTTCAAACCCCACACAAATTCATGGCGGGGAGAAGGAACATATCACGAAATGTACAGAACTTTGTGGACCAAATTTTTATGGCAGGTCGTGCGCCAAAGCTGTTCTCGTTAAGGTGTATCCTGTAGACTGTCCGAACCAATCGATAACTTTATATGCATTGCTAGACGACCAGAGTAATCACACTTTGGCTAGAGTTCAAAAAGAGGGCCGCGGTAGTGTGTTTGACAACTGTAAGGCCCAACTAACCCTTAATGTCGATGACAATAACCTCTTTAGGAGAGAGCCAAAGGACAACACATTAGGGCAGTCTATTGAAGATAAACAGTTTTTGAATCTCATGACATCTGAATTTGCTACAACTCCTTCCGGTTACTGGTCTGCGCCATTGCCTTTCAAGGAACCTAGAGTGACTTTACCAAACAACAGAAGTGTTGCGCTGAAACGTGCATTGATAACACAGGCAAGTTTGCGTAGAAATCCTGTAAAGCGAGAGCATTTTTCTCAGTTCATGAAGCGCATTATGGATTTGAACCATGCCGAGATTGCACCTCCAGTTGACAAGGGTAGAGAGTGCTGGTATCTGCCCATATTTGGGATTTATCATCCGAAAAAGAAGGACCAAATTCGAGTGGTGTTTGACTCGTCCTGCAAGTATAAGGGCATATCCTTGAACGTTGTGTTAATGAGAGGCCCATATCTACTTAACCGCCTTGATGGTGTACTCTTGAGGTTTCGGAGGGAACCAATAGCAGTTGTTGCGGACATACAGCAGATATTTTTTGCTTTTCATGTCGAAGAAAAGCACAAAGATTTCCTGCGTTTCTTTTGGCACCGTGAAAATGACCCTGACAAGGATTTAATCGAACACAGGATGTGTGTTCACGTGTTCGGTAATAAGCCATCTCCAGCTTTTGCTATTTATGGACAGAGGAGATGTGTTGACGATACTCAGGTGTTCGGTGAAGATGTTAAAGATTTTGTAACAAACAATTTTTATGTAGACGATGGTCTAGCGTCTTTTCCTATACCGGAACAAGCTGTTGATGTACTCAAACGAACACAAAAGGCTCTTCTAAGTGTTGGCAATTTGAGATTGCATAAAATTGCTTCAAACAGTGAGGAGGTCATGGTACAATTTCCAGCGGCTGACCTTGCGAAATCTATAGAACCGCTTGATCTCAATCGGGACGATTTACCCGTACATCATAGTCTTGGTTTAACTATCCAGTGTATAATTGGAGATCTCGCGGACATCTCGTCCATTTAAGCAGTGTTAGAATTATCTCGGTAATCTTCGGCAGTGTCTAGATAGTTTCCGCGGATTGAGCGGAGGTTGGCATGTTGAGTTTTGATGATAGAAACCATTTTTTATGTTGTATAAGGTATATTTAGGTAAAAATATTTAATGATTCTTACTATATAATACACTTGATATTTATTTGTACAACGAATACCTTAAGATGGGATTTGGCGACTGATACATTTACGTACAAAGTATCTGATGAACAGAAGCCCTTCACTAAGAGAGGGTTGTTATCAACTGTAAATGGACTGTTTGATCCGTTAGGCTTTATTGCGCCAATTATTCTTCCCGGGAAACTTATTTTGCGAGATGTTGTTGCAGACGCAAATGATTGGGATGACCCATTATCACCACATGCTAAGAGTTCTTGGACCACTTGGGTAGACCACTTGACTTACCTTGAACACATCCATATTCCTAGATGCGTCTTAACAACTTCGTTCTCTGGATGTATCGCAAGAACATTACACATATTTTCCGACGCGTCCGAGCAAACTGTGGCTGCTTGTGCATACCTCAGAGGTGTTACAGGTGACCAGACTGTCTACACTGGATTTGTATCTGGAAAATGTAAAGTAGCGCCAAAAAATGGACAAACTATCCCAAGGCTCGAGCTTTGCGCGGCTGTGCTTGCTGTAGAGATTGGGGAGGTACTGAGTGATGAACTAATGATACCACTTTCAGACATCCGATATTATTGCGACAGCAAGGTCGTGCTTGGTTATGTATCAAATGAACGCAGACGATTTTTTGTATATGTGTGTAATCGTGTTTCTAGGATACGCAAGAGTTCTAAAGCAGAACAGTGGAATTACGTGCCGACTGATATTAATCCTGCTCATCAGGGCACTCGAGGATTTCATTCTGAACAACTATCAGCTAGTTTATGGCTAAATGGACCAGAGTTTCTGAAAGAACCTATTGACAGTCCAGACAGTACCTCTGACTTTCCGCTTATTAATCCGGATGAGGACAATGAAGTAAGACCAGAGGTTATTGCATTGAAAACTGTGTCGTGCGTGCCTTCTCTAGGAGTTTCCCGTTTTAAGCGTTTTAGTAAATGGATCAGCTTGGTGCGTGCCGTAACTTTACTACGTAACAGATGCAGACATCAGTCAAGCACCATAGACAATATAGCGTCTTATCGCGACTCTGAAATTCTCATCATGAAAGAGATTCAAAAACATCATTTCAACAAGGAGATTACTTCACTGCGTGGTTCCAAACCAGTTTCGAAGGACATTGCAATTCTGAGCTTATCGCCGTATCTTGACGAAAATGGCTTGTTGCGCGTCGGTGGACGGATAAAAGCCTCGGACTTACCTCTGGGTGAAAAGTCACCTATCTTGATACCTGGAAGCAGTCATAAAGCTCGTCTACTGATACTCTATCACCACGAGAAGATCAAACATCAGGGCCGTCATCTAACCGAAGGGGCAATACGCAATGCCGGTCTGTGGATAACTGGTGGAAAACGCTTAATTTCGTCCATTGTGCATCATTGTGTCACTTGCCGTAAGCTGCGCGGAACACTAGCTGTTCAACGGATGTCAGACTTGCCTGTTGACCGTTTGACCTTGTCGCCTCCATTCACCTTTATAGGTATCGACGTATTCGGCCCTTGGAGTGTCACCACGCGCCGCACTAGAGGTGGCAGCGCAGTCTCCAAGCGTTGGGCAGTACTCTTCACATGTTTGTACAGCCGAGCGGTGCATATTGAGACAATTGAAGAGATGACCTCATCATCGTTTGTCAACGCAATGCGTCGGTTTGTTGCAGTGCGTGGTAAGGTGTCTGAAATACGGTCTGATCGGGGAACAAATTTCATCGATGCTGCCGCCGAGTTGTGCATGGATGTTATCAATGTGGAAGATAACACTCTGAGACAATATCTTCGTGAAAACAACATAATCTGGCGATTCAACCCACCTCACGCGTCCCACTTTGGAGGTGTGTGGGAACGGCTCATTGGAGTAGCCCGTCGCATCTTAGACGCTATGCTTCTTGACGTCAAACACAGCAAATTGACGCACGAAATACCCACAACCTTAATGGCGGAAGTCATGGCGATCATGAATTCACGACCGCTAGTACCTGTGTTCACAGACAGTGACTCACCATTTGTTCTTTCGCCACAAATGCTACTCACTCAAAAGACAAGGGAAATTCCGACAACGTTCCAAGATTTGGATGTGCCCGATATCTATCGCTCTCAATGGAAAATGGTGCAAGTGATGGCCAATACATTCTGGAAACGCTGGAAAGATGAATTTTTATCCATTTTACAACCGCGATCGAAGTGGCATACTGTGACAGAGAACTTGAATGTTGGTGATGTGATTCTTCTTAGGGACAAAGAAACTGCCCGAAATGACTGGCCAACTGGTCTCATTACTCGCGTTTTTCCCAGTGATGACGGACTTGTGCGGAAGTTAGAAATTCGTGTGATTAAAGACGGTAAACAGTGTGTGTACACCAGACCGATATCCGAAGTTGTTCCGTTAGTCTCAGCATAATTTAGTCATTGTATGGTGACATGTATAATGCTCTTTTGTCAGACTGTCAAACTTTTATCCATTGTATGATCTGATCGCGCGCGTGCGAAAGCGCTATTACGATCAGGTCCTATACAGAGTTATGTTCCTTTGCTATAGCCTAAACGTTTCAGTTTGCGGACGCCATTTTGATTCATGGGGAACATAGGAGGAAAAAATTACCAACATTTAAAAATCAAATACTGTATTTATTATTCTAACTCATAAAGATGCTTCACTATACTCGTTAAAATAAAAATTAAATAAAGTTTGTCTTTCATTTTGGAATCATTATCAAAGTCTGCAAAATGTTTGCATGTTTTTTTTTATTCTTTTTTTCATCACAGTAGACACGATAGAAAGATTTCAATGATTTCTGGAGCTTGTGAACCGCGACTGCCAAACATTTGTCGATCAGTAAGAGCTCACATAAAAAACAAAAGCTTACCATTTACTTCGTCAGTCCGTGTCAATGCAATGTAAACGGAAAGTCGTTGTTACTTCTGATACCAGTAGATTAACATTGTGTATGCAGTGATTACGAATATAAAATCTACTGGTACAGAGAAAGCTTAAAAAGAGGTAAATCCCAACATAACAAATACATGCACATGGTCGGCTGCAGACTCTACAAAAATGCGTCATCAATCACAGGGCCAATGTTAACTTATCAAGAAATAGAAACTAAAACTGAAAGTTGTGTTGCTTTCATTTTCCATGCATTTCACATAGTGACTCGGATTTTTACTATCTAGGTGCTTCGGAACCATGTGCATCGATTACTAATTACGTCACAAGAAGTTCCAAGAAAGGTATTTTTAAAAATCACAGGTCAGAGTTCTAAAGAAAGGGGGGGAGGTCAAATTGAGGTAATTTGTACAATCATTAATCCTAAGGGAGGGGGGCAACTTTCAAACAAGTTACACAGTCATAGGCGGCAAAGGTTTGCAATATAACTCAATGAATAAAAGCCGATAAGTCTGATGATAAGTAGGAGATGGGGGGGGGGGGTTTACTGGCCACCAAATCTATCCTCTAAGCGTATGCATGGACCCGGGGGGGGGGGGGTTCAGGATAAGCTACCTGGATGACTCATATAGGTATTTCAAATATTTATTGATATCACCAAACATGTTGGCATACATCAAAATAAAAGTAACAAAGTGACCAAGACAAAACAAATTTAAAACTAACTACATGATTATACACGTAGAAAATGGACTAGCAAAGAGTGATCAAAAACTCAATCATATGAATGGGTGCGGCAGGGTGCCAGCATATAACATTGGGTCATTAATTCAGTCTTTTCTGAGTCTGATATAATCGAAAATTGCACTGAGATTTTTTTTTCTTAAATATAGTCTGCATTAGAAAGAACCACCAGAGTACGTAAAGTTTTCTGTCTTCTTTGCCATGTTTACTGATGGAAATAGGAACAGAAAATTAAAATTGAAGTGTAAATCATATATCATCATCCAAAAGCAGAATACACATAAATTTTGTCAAAAGAGTTTTCATAACATGATTAATATATAATGCCCTCTCCTAAGCTTCTTCAAGTTAATGAATCATGTGAATATTTATGTTTTTGTCAGACAGTCAATCCCTTAATCTGCTTGACTTCAATTCACAACATACTGAACTGAGCAGGACTCTCAGACTCTGTAAGGAGACATTAAGGCAACAGTAGCTTCAATATTTCGTCCATCTCACACGTTATTTCTATTCGGTTATACCGAATAGAAATAACGTGTGAGATGGGCAAAATATTGAAGCTAAGGCAACAGGTATGGCGGCAGATGTAGAAAACTTGATTTGTCCATGGTGGTCCAGTAGCTTCAATATTTCGTCCATCTCACACGTTATTTCTATTCGGTTATACCGAATAGAAATAACGTGTGAGATGGGCAAAATATTGAAGCTAAGGCAACAGGTATGGCGGCAGATGTAGAAAACTTGATTTGTCCATGGTGGTCCAGTCGTCAGTCATGTGTTTCCAGCTTATCAATTTGAAAAGAATCATACATGAAAAAAATTAACCCGGAAAATTCGGATTTTTAGCTAAATCCAGGGGGAGGGGTTCCTCTGTGACTGTGAAAAGATCAGGATCTGGCTTGGTTTGAGTGAGTAGGAATGAGATATGCATGGCCAACACTGTTATGTGTTGATGTCTTTGAAAAGTAGTGCATTGATAATTAAGGATTCCGACTATTCCGTCGGAATCCTTTCTGTTATTGTATTGTCTTTTCTTTCTGTTATTGTATTTTCTTTCTGTTATTGTATTGTCTTTTCTTTATTCTTATTATTATTCTTATTAAGGATTCCGACTTCCGTCGGAATCCTTTGTGTTATTGTATTGTCTTTTCTTTATTCTTATTATTAAGGATTCCGACTTCCGTCGGAATCCTTTCTGTTATTGTATTGTCTTTTCTTTATTCTTATTATTCTTATTATTATTATTCTTACCCCCAAGCCAATCCAGAGACGTTACAACAAAGTACCGCATCATAGGATAAAATGGAAAGTATCATGTGAAAGAGCAAATAAAGATCTTCATTTGAAATTTTTTTCTTGTCGAAAAGTTCACATATGCCCCCGCTAGAGGTCATCAAAGGTAAAATCTTTGAAACCTTATAACTCCTAAACTAACCATGCGATTTGAATGAAATTTCTTTTACATTGTTCTTTGGGAAATTTGCAAACTTTTATACGCTTACATGCTCGATAAAATATTTACGGTTTTCGCGCTATTTTGAGTTGAAAATGGAACTTTAAATTGGCACAGTGCCAATTTCTACAGTTTTTGAAATTTTGAGTTGAAACTTGGATGGTAGGTTACTTATAGGTATTGATTGATGATGACCTAGTTTCAAGGTCAAATTATGATTCTCAAGGTCACAACAAACTTTTGCCTATAGAACAAAGACTATTTGACCTTGACAGTTCAAACTTCATAAATACAATCATTGATCCAAGCCCTTTCACCTTGACCTTGACCCAAGGTCAAATTCTCATTCTCTAGGTCACAACAAAAATTTTCCTATAGAACAAAGACCATTTGACCTTGAGAGTTCAAACTTGGCGCAAATATTCCTTGCATCAAGTCCTTTCACCTTGACCTTGACCAAAGGTCATTTGTTCGATTTCAAGGTCACAACAGACTTTTGTTGGTAAAATATTGAGCTTTGAATAGATGAAAAGAAATCTTGATGATAATAAACTAAAATGCTTATCTTTCATCCATGACCTTGGTTCAAGGTCAAATAAACTTTTTCAAGGTCATAACAAACATTTTCTCTTGTAGGATTGATAGGATTTTGTTCTTAAATATTTATTCTTCACACAAGTAGTACTTCTTATTTGAACTTTACATAGTAAGATAGATAACTCTTTTATTCTTGTCCTTTGTTTCCTTTTTTATCTTAGTAGCATTACTTGTCTGTACTTTCATGCTGTTGTCATTCTCTATTTATAGAAATTTTCTCATTGCTAATTCATTGTGCAATTCTTTTTGGAATAGTTATTTAACAGGGTTCAAAATGGATAGAATAGATCTAGGAGTTTAAAGCCTTCCTAAACATGAAAGGTATTTATCGTTTTTTTCTTCTTTTTTGTCGATAAATAGATAAGAGTCCCAAGTTAGACATAAGCTCTTTTGACTCATTTGCTGAAGTGAACAAGGTACTAAAGCAACTATTCTTTTCTCATCTTCTTTATTCGGATTTTAACATTTCAGTTCCGAGGAAGGTCAAATAAAGGAGGAATCCATCTGTTGCTTGCAACAGTAGCCATCTAGTTATATAATATATTTATATATACTGTACATACTTTACAAAATCATGCCAATTGTAAATGTACTAACTAAAAATATCTCTAAGCTCTCTAACAATATCTATTCAAAAAAGCTCATCATGACATTTACACACAAAACACATATCTTTAGATTAGAAAACATTAAGTGATAAACCACTTATACTTATTCCTCTCTCACACTTCTTGCATAGTTTACAAATCTGCCACTTACCAGGGGCAGTATACATGTACCTTTTTGTGATGTTTCAGTATTGTATATATAAATTTTTTTCGTAAGTTTTTTTTGTTCAAGTGATGTTCATTGAATTTGATCAAAGGCGAATGTATGTCACTTGAAAAAAAAAACAAAAAGAAAAACAAAAACAAAAACAAAAACAAAAAACAGTGAACGTGGTTGTTTTTACCTTTTCACGGTGCTGTTTATAATTAGAGTCATGTATATATTTTTCTTATTATAATATAATTTCCAAATAAATTTGTTTACATCAATATATTCATTTTGATTGGTTAATATGATCGTCAGAAAAATGGCGAAATACACTTCATACCCCAATGAACACGATAAAATACCGGAAGAGCCGGAACTACTTCCATCAAAATCATTTAGTATGTTGCTAAGATCGGCTTTCGAATGATAATCATGCAAAGAAAAAAAAGTGTTATGAATAGTAGCCCTTAGATATAAATACGATATCAGAATTAATGAAAATTTTATGACAATTTCGATGATATACCGGTATACGTGGTTTTTACAGCGTTGTTCGGTTGCTATGCTCCTGTTTTTGAAGTTTCTTAGACCATTTCCTGTCCTTAAAATTTCGTGAAAGACAGAAGAAAATGCAGTAAATGACGAGAAAAACAGAAACTTCAGCTACTTTCTTCAAAATTACATTCCTGTCGTAACAGTAGCAAGTACCTGCGTTTGAAATTTTCCAATGACTGACGACTGTCAACGACAACGTGCAAAAGTTTTGATTGAGAACTTCAAAAGGACCGACATGACCACTGATCACTGTTTCAAATGATTTCTATGAGGTACAATCGTTCTGAACCTATGAAGTATTGAAACTAGAAACTTTTCTAATGATATATTTTCGGCGAGATGGAGAATTTAGGAGAAAATATTGACAGCGAATAGAAAATTAAGAGATCAAAAGACGGCGACCTACCTCGGCCTCGATCAGGATACAGTATCGTCATGAATTTTCACAACTAACTTGTCACTTATGAAATAACTAAATCCTAGGAAGGTATTCTGATACCAATAGATCATAATCATGCCGTTTTCTGCAAGTATTAGATCTATAAGTACAGAGAATCTGTCTGTATAAACTCACAGCTCCTGCGTGTACAATCCAAACACATAACTGCCATGTCGGCGACCTTGAACTTGAACTGCAGAACGCGTCATCAAAATGTTACGTCATATCATCGGATGATGTAATGGATTGGTAAAATGGGGCTCCAGATGGGGAACGAATATTTTGGACACATTTGCTGCCTTTAGCTAGCAACGTATACATTATATCTATTTCGTCTGGGAACTAGTTCGCCTACGGGCCCTACAAAGTTGATATTTTTATACGTAATGTATTAAATTACTAATTTCTTGGGTATATTTGTGAAATTTGGGATAAATTTGGGTTTGGAAATTATAAGAATTGACTGTTCAATTTTGACAGTTTATTGGAGTATGAAGTTTGGTTTGTCGCATCACAAATTTTGCGTAAAACCGCTTCGCTACGCTACGCGGTTTTACACAATTTGTGATGCGACAAACCAAACTTCATACTCCAATAAACTGTCAAAATTGAACAGTCAATTCTTATATATATATTTTTTTAAAACTATACAATCCATTATAAATTAACTTATCAGCTAGTATTCATCTAGAATTCATTGTTTAACTAGCTGGCGCGCGTTGATGGCTTTGCCATGTTTCATATTATGAATTATGGCAAAGCCCTTGAAGCGAAGCGAAGACGGTACATGAAATTGCATGGGCCGACGCAAGTTGCAGTGTTTATATAGGATACGAAACTAAGGATTAAAAAAGATCCATATAGCATACGAAACTAAGGATTCAAAAATGTTCTTACAGGATACGAAACTAAGGATTCGAAATTTTCAGTCTCCTGTTGCAGACATCATAAGCTAACACTTTTCAACTATTTCGCTACTTTTCATCCTAGCTTTAAATTACACACTGTAAAAACCAAATCTACACCATATAGCTACAAAAATAGAGATTCATCTATAAATATTTTCGTGTAAAAACTGACTATAATGGCGGCGCCCATCTTGCCAATTCTTGGTTGAAGAAAATTAAATTGGTCAGTATGTATCTTTTCTTCCTTATTTTCGTTCATTTTTCCACTTGTTTCGTATATATGTGTTACCCTTCGGGCCCGCTTGCTCGCTTCGCTTCGCTATAATCCATATTTATGGGATAATTCAGGAGTTCTTTGTATCAATGCTCATATTTAGCACAACTAGAATAAATAATACAAATAATCAACATATCGCTGCTGGTGGACTGTATACCGCTCACATAGTTTAAGTGTTTACGCACTGCATTGAAATATATTCTAAATTTCTAAAACTAAGGGGTATCTCCCTCATTGCATAGCTCTGTCCTTAGCTGGGTTTCGGCAAATTTCTCGGTCATATTTAGAATTAAGCTCCTTGTGCCTACCCTCCTACGATTTTTGGCCATATTTTCACTTAAATACACTTCTGAATAAACCCTACACAAAATTTATAGCCGCTCATTTTGGCAAGAGGAAATTAAAGCTCTGTATTGTAGATGGAAAATTCACTTTGGCTTTATTTAACCTGTTTGACATGAAGTACTACTGACGAGGATTAAAGTATCCCAAACACGTGTCTAGTACAACAAAACTGGTACTTCATAGAACATACGGTATATTTCAATATTGACAATAGCATGGTCAGCATAGAACATTTCGGTCGCCGGTAAGAAGCAAATACTTTCCTAATTGTTCCAGGTCGACATTTTACTGGTAACACTCAATCATGATAAATGTCGCCTAAAACTTTTACATATAATCATATGGAGATCGTCACGTCTCTGCCGTCCTTACCACGTTCTTGGTTTTAGAGGTCGAAAAATCAAAATAGACCTCGTACAAACAATTTATTCTTTGAACGTGTCATGATCGTAGCATGAACGCAGTAAGGACTTCGAGAACGTAATAAAAACGCCGTACTATCGTAACACAGACGCCTTCGTCGTATTGTGAACTTGGGGCCGATCGCAGTGCGAACTTGACTAAACGTATTAAAGACGGGAAGGACGCGCTGCTAACGTGTTACGGACGTTAAAGATCGTGTTGCGCACGCATTGGAGTCGTCAATTACTCTTTCGGAAAGCCCTTCCGGGTGCAATATTCCACGTTCTCACTTCGTTTATGAAAAATTTCAAGGACTTCTAGGACGTAGTAAGAACGTCTCGAGAGAACGTGTAGGTGTGACATTAGAGTCACCTCTCGCTGAATAATGAATTATGTAAATGATATAATGATGGACTCTGATCGGCTGAATTTTTCCTGACAAATGTCAAAACAGTTGGTGTTTATCAAAACCAGAGATCGCCAAAGAGCCGCTAAGCCAATCAGTGTCATTGGATCATTCGGCGCATTGTCATGAAAAAATGGAAGCACAACTTTACATTTTGCGAATGTTATTGTCGATTTTCGTCAGACGGAGACACTGGGGTGTTTAATTTTCAAAACAGGTTAGTGAATCATTTCCACACAAATTTTTAAAGCAAGACAATGGTGTTCATGTGCATTCGTAAGGTTATCTTAATCGAACCGTCACATTGAGCGTTAGGTAAAATGTCGACCTGGAAAAATTCGTAAAGTTTTTACTTCTCAAGGAGACGCTGATTGTATACATTATTTATTCTAGCATTAAGAAATATTGAACCCTGATAATAAGAACTGCTAAATTATCCAAGAAATTGGATTTTATTCACCAGGTTGATTCGACAGCAGCCGAGTTCAGTACCTTAAATACACAATAAAATAGCAATCCAAGGAATGCTTGTGTCGCCTGCGAAGCGGATTTTTTTTTAATTGAAAGTAGGTCAAATATCAAGGGCAAGGTCACTAGGTCAAAAATTATGGAATTTTTAGAAAGCTCTTTTCAAAAGGACTACAAATGTGAAATATCAAAGCCCTACCACTAACCAATCAAAAGATATAGTCAATCTTAGATTTTTTTGAAAAGTAGGTCAAATATCTAGGTCAAGGTCACGAGGTTCAAAATTATGGTATGTGTAGAAATGCCTTGTGACAAGGAATACACATGTGAAATATCAAAGCCCTATCACTTACCAGTCAAAAAATGTAGCCAATCTTAGATTTCTTGAAAAGTAAGTCAAATATCTAGGTCAAGGTCACGAGGTTAAAGAATTATGATATGTGTAGAAATTCCTTCTCACAAGGAATACACATGTGAAATATCAAAGCCCTATCACCTACCAATCAAAAGATATAGCAAATCTTACATTTTTTGAAAAGTAGGTCAAATATCTAGGTCAAGGTCACGATGTCAAAATTTATGGTATGTGTAGCAAGGTCTTGTCACAAGGAATACACATGTGAAATATCAAAGCCCTATCATTTACCAGTCAAAAGATATAGCCAATCTTAGATTTTTTGAAAAGTAGGTCAAATATCTAGGTCAAGGTCACGAGGTAAAAAATTATGGTATGTGTAGAAAGGTCTTGTTACAAGGAATACACATGTGAAATATCAAAGCCCTATCATTTACCAATCAAAAGTTATGGGGTGTGACACCCAAGTGTGACAGACAGACGGACAGACAGACAGACAGACGGACGGACAGACGGACAACGGACAAAGTGATCCCTAAGTGTTGCTGTGCTTCGCAGGCGACACAAAAAAGGGGGTAAGGGGCACGTATTGTGTCTGCAACCTGTGCTGATTTTTGGTGGCTATTTTTTTTGTCACAAAATTGGTAGAGGATCTTAAGTTCTAGCTTCCTCTAAAATTTCATGAATTTTTTTTTTACATTAGTTGCACAGGAGATGTCAAAGATGCGTCAGGCAATCAGATCCATTGGCGACCATATTTCCTGACCGATCCGTACGACAAACACAAACTTCGTACAGAATCTTGAGTAATCTCTGTTTGGCTTCGTGAAATTTGGTGCAGCCGTTGCAGAGATGTCGAAAATTTGTGATCATATTTATTGACCGATCGGCACAAAAAAAAAACCTTGTTAGAGGACCTTGAGTACCTTCTTGCTGTAAGGTTTCATTTAATTCTTTACAGCAGTTGCAGAGGAGATGTCGCGTCAGCCAATTAGAACTCTTGTTTGCCATATTTGTTCCCCGCTTCCGCGAAAGTGCGGGGACATTAAAACCGTCCCGTCTGTCCGTCCGTCTGGCTGTCCGTCAGTCAGAAAAACTTTAACCTTGTCCATAATTTTGAATGGTACATGTAAGTGATAGGGATTTCATATTTCACATGTGTATTCATTGTGACAAGACCTTTCCATGGATACCAAAATTTTTGACCTTGTGACCTTGGCCTTCGATTTCAAATTGACGATAACTTTTGAATGGGATAATAATCATAATCAAATTTCATCTGAATATCTTCATCCGTTGCAGAAAAAAAGTCCAGAAAACTGACAAAAACTTAATTTTCCAAGTTATAGAGGGGCATAACTCCTTGAAAAATAGGTCAAGCCTGACGAAAGTCAAACTTGCTCTGTAACTATCCAAGACCAAGCTGTGTATCAAATTTCATCTGAATATCTCCATCCGTTGCAGAAAAAAGTCCGGAAAACTGACAAAAACTGAATTTTCCAAGTCATCAAGGGGCATAACTCCTTGAAAAATGGGTCAAGCGTGACGAAAGTCAAACTTGCTCTGTAACTATCCAAGACCAAGCTGTGTATCAAATTTCATCTGAATATCTCCATCCGTTGCAGAAAAAAGTCCGGAAAACTGACAAAAACTGAATTTTCCAAGTCATCAAGGGGCATAACTCCTCGAAAAATGGGTCAAGCGTGACGAAAGTCGAACTTGCTCTGTAACTATCCAAGACCAAGCTGTGTATCAAATTTCATCCGAATATCTCTATCCGTTGCAGAAAAAAGTCCGGAAAACTGAAATTCGGACAGACGGACAGACGGAGGGACAGACGGACAGACGGACAGACAGACCGAGAGGAAACTAAGAGTCCCCTTCGGCGTTGCCGGTAGGGGACTAATAAAAAGGATCAAAGGTAGGCAGCATAACCATCGAAAATGCGTCAGAATCATCAAACGCCTTTTATACCGTGGGTATGATCCTAATGTCACCAGACGGACACTAGGCTTGGTACTTGACCAATCTACAGTCTTGTATAAGCGCATCCTTGAGACTTGCACTCTGACTGACTGTGACGACGGGACTCCATGACGGGTCCTGTCCAAACCTCTTTAGAGAAGACAGGGCCCCGACCACCTGTCCTCTCTGAATGTAAGTCGGACTCCTCGGGTGATTACATACATGAGCTCGCTACAGCCGGAAGAGTACGGACTGTATTACGCATGCCCTCTTTTTATATCCATTTACATATTCATCTGTGTCTATGGGGCCTCTGCGTTTCGCGGTCTTGTTTGTGTGATGCCATCTTACAGTGAGGAGGTTGTTTTACACCACAATTGTACGTTCTTCGAGACCTCTGGGTAATTGGAGAAGTGAGAGGGTTGTGCGCACGTAATCCAGGATAACCACACCATTTGCTACTTGCGTGACAGATGGCCGTCCAAAGTCGGCACCGGTTACCCATTGGTCTCGTCGGTTTATGTGTAGTCTTTTGTGTTTGATGTTTACATGTCGTGTGTCTCTTTTCCGTCTCGTGCTGTACTTGTCTTTTGTGTTTTTGCATCGGGTGTTTTGGTGTTTTACTGTTGATGCTGCAACGGGGTCTTGTTGGAGATCTCCTCCCTTCTTTCTATATGACTGTAGCTCATTTCGCCCAGGTGAGCTAAAATGTGAGTTTCAATATGTATGATCATATGAGGATATTCAGTTGTTCAACTTTCATGTATCTTTTCGCTTGATCGTTTCTTCAACGCATTTTAAAATTTCTGTTATCAAAATTTCTTGAAATTTCTAAAAAGTGGGTCCTGCAGCATCATATCCCACCCATCCTGCTACGTCTTTCGGTATGCTTTTTCGACATAGTAACTTTCATACTTTTTTGGCATATTACGTTGTTTAGAATTGAGGATCACTGACGAGGGTTAAATACCCGAAACGTGCATGTCTAGTCCATGCTGCCAATTTATCTGTTCTTAAATGATGCTATTCAATTTGAAGACGTTTAACATTTATACCACTTGGTGAGTGTCACTGCTGGTGGACCAGGAGTCCCCGAGGGCATATGTAGCCAAGTTCGATCAATTTCGCTTGATCGTTTCTACAAAGCATTTTAAAATTTCTGTTATCAAAATTTCTTGAAATTTCTAAAAAGTGGGTCCTGCAGCATCATATCCCACCCATCCTGCTACGTCTTTCGGTACGCTTTTTCGACATAGTAACTTTCATACTTTTTTGGCATATTACATTGTTTAGAATTGAGGATCACTGATGAGGGTTAAGTACCCGAAACGTGCATGTCTGGTCCATGCTGCCAATTTATCTGTTCTTAAATGATGTTATTCAATTTGAAGACGTTTAACATTACTAATGATTCATATACAATGTTCTCACCCGAGAACATTGTCAATCTCGCTTTAATATCAGATACTGTGAAAGTTGAAGGTTTGTGGTATGTGCTTCGGTTCCGAAGAAAAAAAATGTCAAAGGATGTTAACAAGTAGAGGGAGAGGGGGAAAAAAGGTTCTGGGACAGATACCTAACATGGGGCGGCACACTTTCTCTGGCGTACGTATGGCGATATGTGCTTCGGCTCTGAAGAAGTTTATTCAAAGGAGGGTACGCCCTGACCTACTTTTGCCTGTGTGACACCACTTGTTGACTGATTCGGACGAAAAATAACACTTGTAGGGGACCATGAGTACTTCATTCTTACAAAAGAAAGGGGGGGGGGGGTGTCCAACAACACCTACTAGTAGTAGTTGCAACACCAACAGCAACTTCCGAAAACACCCACTGTAAAACACAAAGAAAACACATCAAAATTATTCTTTAGTCTTTTTCCTCTCGGACCATAGGCAAATATTTTTTTCAGCAAAATTCAGAGCAAAATTATTTTTTTCTGAAAAAACAGCCCCAAAGCCCCCCCCCCCCCCCCTCGTTCGTTTCAGTACTGAAGCTATTAACGAAAGATAACTCTGCTTTCGTTTTGGCTTGTTGATGGCGGGGAATTTGTAACAGTTACGGGTAAATATGCACTTGTCTGTCATCACGAGACTCGATAACTTTGATTCTAGCAGCTTTGCATGCAACAATTTTAGATTTCTTGACAAGGTTGAGTTTCTGGGTGTAAGATGGAAAATTGGTATCCCACAAACGTGCAAAATGCGACCCCCCCTTCCCCAAATAATAAACATCTCCTTCTCCTTCTGCCTTATACATGGTACTCGCTGTACCAGAATTACGTCGGTATATAATCTTGAATCTTGAATATTACATTGAAAATCAATTAAACTCAACGAATGTATGGTCATACACTTTTGGGTGCTTGTCTTCTTGTCTTCAACATCTTAAGAAATGCTAACAGAGCCCCGTTGTGTATTTGTACACTGGCTCCATTGTAAAGTATAACACCACGCTTGATTGGTCACCATTGTATTGGTAACTAAGGCACCCCCATACCAAGTTTTGTGAACATAGGTAAATGAGCAAGGTTATAAAGAACCTATTTGGGGCTGTCTGATTTCTTTACTAAGGGCTGGTTCTAAAAGAATTGTCAGGGGTACCGTACTAATCAATTTCATAAATTGGACTTCTTAAAACCAAATTGATTAATATTTGAGGGATATATATTTACTGAAGAAGTATTTACTATTAATTCTGTAAGGATCTTGTATTTCGGAATTTGAAGAGTTACATTTTAAAGTAATTGACAAGGTAAGTGGATATTGATTTTTGAAAGCAGAATTTTAAAAGCTTTCTTTTGTCATCAGTTATGTCATTTAGTACTAAAGTGCTCAGTAAAGAGCATTCATGTCTTGGTTTGAAAGAAATTTAGTTGACTATAATCATTTATACAAAACCAAATTTTAAACACAGGTCTTCTATTCTTTTCCTCACTCCAATGATAGGTAATTAGGGGTTACCATGCGTGTGTTTTACAAAAACTGACAGGGTATCGGCGAATCCCCTGTCAGAAATTGAGTTTTACCGCGAGGCGTCAGCCGAGTGGTAAAACGGATATTTCTGACAGGGGATTCGCCGATACCCTGTCAGTTTTTGTAAAACATCAGTATGGTAACCTTATTCTAATGTTTTGGTCAGTTAAGAGCTAGAAAACGTCTGCTTTTAACGTCGTCGCCATAGGAACGCATGACGTCATAGCAAAAACTGCAGTGAAACGTGAATCCCCTTGCAGTTTTTTTATCGCTCAACCAATCAGAATGCGCGTTACAGACGGAGTGCATTAGAATTTCGATTCAATACTTCAGGCATTAACTTTTTTGTTCACTTTTAAGCGGAATTTTGCTTCCTGGATTACCATGAACCCTCAATGTTGTCTCCAAAGTACAGCTATGTATGGCCATTGCTTTTGAGAATTCACAGTTTTTGAAAATTGAAATTTTCTATCCCTTTCCGATTTTTTTCCAGCCAAGTGGAGTATCACATAATTGGTAACAACCTGATGCTATTGAGTCTTTGCAGAATGCAGAGTTTTTTCCCCTTACAGACGGTACCTGACATAAAACCATTGTGACGTCATGAAAATGGTATGGTATCGTCGATTTCATACCGTCATCTCCCAGACTTTTAGGACTGTTTCCATAGAATTTGATGACGTCATGATAAGTCTACGTCAGATACCGTCTCAAATGGGAAGTAACTCTGGTTTTCGAAAATAGCGAATATTTAGGGAGACAATGTGATTAGGAATCTATCTCCATACATACAAAGTTCTAATGCCTATTTTATCTTGTCTTAACTATGTTAGGTTTTTTCTTTACCACAGGGCATGGTTTTTTCCCTTTCTCTATAAATTGGATTAAATTTACTTTAAATTTTTCATGTGCATGATTATACATGTTTCAATTAGTGACTTAGTCTTTGCAACTCGTCCTATTGATAGTTTAGGTAGATTACACTGAAACTACAGCCACAATAAAAGGTCACATTTTTATGTAGACCTTCATGCAGTACTTAAAATAAGGGACACACTGTCCAACATTAATTTCACTGACTGACTTATAGTCCCTGGACTTGCATATGCACAATTTTGTATTTGGGAATGGGTCAGGTATAAAATTAGCTTAAATATTGGCACTGAGCTGCTATACTTCTTTTGATAATTGTAGAACATTAAATACATGTCGACTGGAAAAAAATATACATAATAATTTATTTTAATGTACAATGTAGTCATCTTGATCACAAAAAGTGCTGGAAGTCTAATAGCTAAGCACCTACATTTGTTGTAGACATGCATTTCCCTCATCTAAGAATTATTTACATTATTGTTTTCAGTAAAATTCTCTATTGTGCTGAAAATACAGATACTTTATAATCTTAATAGGGAAAAAAGCATTAACCTCCTGTAGTACCTTAAGTATAACTATATTCAGGTGTGAATAGGGTCAAGGTCACCTTCAAGGTCAAACCAAGAATAGATTTATTGATGAATTAAGAGCAAACATGGCAGGGGCAACATATTACTCTTGTAACAGTCTTGTAAATAAGAAGCGTAGCACAGATCCAGAAAATCCACCAAAGGAATGGGAGGATCATGGGGCGGGGGAAAAGGGGGGGGGGGGGGGGGGTAAGTTGTCATATAGAAAAATATGAAACTTCGAAATGGAAAGTAGAAAGGATGGGGAGAGGTTTCTTGCCTAGACTTATAGCAGTTCAGATCCTTGCTTGTAATAATGTACCTTTACCATCTTCAGGTCACACTTGGGATGCTACTCTTATTTCAAAGGGATTTTAAATTTAATATAATTTTTCTACCGGCAGCTCCATTGTGTAGCTTGACTGCTCGCTCCGTAGAATTATATTAATATTAAAGTGCGTATCATTTATGACATGGATTTAATCAATAGTTGAAAACTGAAGCCCTTTTTGACTTTAAGCGATGAGTTTTACATGCTAATGGTGGTATCTGTGGTGTTATATCAGAAGTACAATAATACTTTGTATGCCAGCCAATTTCCATGTTAGGGAGGTGTCGTATATTTTCCCCATGATTCAATGCATTTTGTGCGCTTGTCATGAATTTCATTGGCCGATGCCCCCTTTTGTGTGAATTTGAATTTTAAATTTGGATGCAGTATCCAGTATCTGTTCTCGCAGACAAATATTTATTGGAAGTTTGCATTTAAAGTCTGTTTAACATTAAGAAATGATACTTTTAAGACATTTTTTTTAACCCAGAATTCTGTTGAAAATCAAGAAATATTTTTAAGTTGGTCAGTGGATATCTTTCACCCAAAATTCTGTTGAAATTCAAGAAATAATATCTTTAAGTTGGATATCTTTCACTCAAAATTCTGTTGACATTCAAGAAATAATACTTTTTTTAAGTTTGATATTTTTACCCCGTAATCAGAATTCACGGTCACATAGTTTTTGGTTTGGCTCACTCTAATAGGGTGCCTGTCTGCGTGTCCGCAAAAACTTTCACTACTTTGGCCAGCTTTGTCAAGTGTTCAAAGACCGAGGTCTAAATACTAGTACACGGGAGGGAAGAGGGTAGGATAGATGGGATGGGGTTATAGAAGTGGGAGTGATCATGCAATATGTTAAATTCAATCTGGGATTAATCGATACTTGAACTCTAAGAGCACAATCATGTGGTGATTTGATATACTGACGTTTTTAATACTACGGTATTTATAACATATTAAATTTTCTAGGCCAACCTCTTATATGATAAACTCCACAAACGTCCAAGCGATGATCTAGAAGAGGGGGGGGGGGGGGGTTCAGGGGGTTCAGACCCCGACAGTATGTTCTTCTTCTCCTTCCAATAATTCGCAACTTTGCCTAAAAAATGTTGATTTTTCCGGCTTGGATTGTACGTCTATTTTTTTTTTTCAACTGATAGGCTAGAACACCCCCGGACCCCCTCCTTTCGATAGTCCCGTCCCCCCTATAGAAAACTGACATTCTAGATCTGCCCCTGATTGTTCAACAGATCTCTACTGACAACATTGTCTTAACGTTAAAAAATTAAAAGCCCCGAGTTTTTCTATGAGTGCTCTATGGCTTAAATTCAAATTCAGATTTGTTCTGTACTTAGAATATTTCCGTTATACCTAAATACATAGCAACCTGCTGATGAAGCGAAACAGAACTCCGATGGATGAAATGGTATGATCCAATCGATTTGTGAAGCTCGTGATGCAGACATAGGTAGCTGAAACTGACTTCTTCAATCAGCATGATCAGTAAATTTAGGTTAATTTATCCCCTATACGACTTAAATAAGATATTATTCGTCGGATGACTTTTATGTTTTTACGAAGAAATGTCGGTCCAAAAAAGGCCGATGTCGTGTGTCTGTACGCCCTTTAACGTTTTTGTTAATAGTGTCTAGCAAAATCTCAGCCAAAACGTTAACGGACGTTGTAATGTCACAGGATAGAGATATCTATCTTTTCCCATAATGCATGTATGGTATTGTAGGGTGCTACTTTTAGTTACTGGTATTTCCTGTTTGTGTATTGGAAGACATGTCTAGACACACTGCAAGGCAGTACACATCTGAAGTTTATGCAAACCTTTTATGCACGTTTGGCTCCTTATAGAGTAAGTAATTATTGTTTAATCATGTTTTTAGAATGTAATGATAATGCTAGCACAAGTAAAATGTTTTTATTTTGTTTTGATTATCAAATACTGCTGAGGTTGATGATCGATATTCTGTTAAAGGTCAAGGTCAGTTACAGTGTTACGTACGCTAGGCTGTTTTACTTTCGGTTTCTTTTCTATGTAAACGTTGTTAAATGTCTGATTATTGATCTTGATTTTGACAGAGTAACATTTTATTGTACATGTCATGTATATATTGATTCTATGTGCAATCATTTTCTTATGATGCTTTCAATTGTTTTTCAGTTTTTCACTATATATCTGTACGCATTCCTGTCCATCTTCGCAATAAAGATTCAGGCATTCATCATTGTTCGATATATGGCTTGACAGTGAAAAATCTAGGACTTGCCACGATGACGTCAATACCGAAAGCGGAACAAGAAGTCTCCCAGGACCAACATGAACAGTCATCTGACATGCAGTTTAATTCTCAACAGGAGAATCCGGTCTCCAAAAGAACACGGGGACAGCGCAGTACTACCGAGAAAGGAAAGTCGTTATATCAGGATCAAGTGAATCGTTTTACGTATAAACTAACGAAAATTGGTAAGGAAATTAATAAACTGCTTGATCGAGAAGTGCCAGTAGGATAAGAGTAGATAGCCGAATTGAAGGAAACCGTATTTACTACATACAATCATTATGATAAGCTAAGTGAGTTCGCGGCATTCGAGTGCCATGTCTATGCTAGGACATCACAGAGCCAAGAAAGAGGCTGCTAAAGTCAAACTTTTATACGCACAACGTGAAGTAGATTACAAACGCAAAAAAGCTATGCACGAACATCAGAAAGACTTATTGCAGGTTGATACTGACTTACTTTTGCAAGAACGAGATGCAGCTGCGGCCGAAGCAGAATATGCTGGATTAAAGGAGGAACTTTATGATCATGATGATAGTGATGAGTTAAGCAGTGAAAATCTTGATACTACTGACATTCTAAATCGATATTTCAACACGATTCATGACTCAAATGATGCTGCTGTCTTACCTACCGTCACAACCACAGGTACCGGACCTACCGTTCAGAGTGCAGGTTTCATACCTACCGTCATGAGTGCAGATATTCTACCTACCATCACAGGGACAGGTGCTGGACTTATCATTCCGTATACAGCTGTTGGAACTTTGAACACAGGTGCTGGTGTCATACATACCGTCACAGGTGCAGATGCTAGAACTTCGGTTACAGGTATAGGTGTCGCTAAAGGTGCTGGACTTACCATTCCTTCTATAGGTGCTGGAACTACCGTTCTAGGTGCAGGTGTTGGACATTCTGTCGCATGTGCTGGATCAACTTTAATGTCTACAGGTGGTGGACCTACCGTTTTAGGGGTGCAGGTATTGCACCTTCTGTTGCAGGAACAGGTGCTAAATTTACTACCAGAGCTGCAGGTGTTGGACCCTCTATGCTTGGAACTAAAGTTACTTTTACCTCTTCAGGTGCAAGTGCAGCACCTTCATACAATATGGCTCCTAGTGTCCAGCCTACTGTTACACAGTACAACCTTGGCGCAGGTGCTGGAATAACTTCTAGTTCTTTAAATGTTAGTGCCCCAGTATTTTATCCAGAAGCTACAACTCAAAGTATTTCGCAACCTGCTCTCATCAGTGAATTTGCTAACTATTTGAATAAAAAGGACCTTTTGCAGTGGTCGCTTGTGGATTTTGATGACAAACCTGAAAGTTACCAATCATGGAAAAGTAGTTTCGAATTACTTACATTTTGTACTAAGGAACTGCATGCGAACCCTTGGGAGGAGCTCAACCTCTTGATACGATATCTTGGACCAGAATCCATGCGCCATGCTGTGAGCATTAAAACGGCTAATGCTAACCATCCAGAACGAGCACTAGAGAAAGTTTGGGCCCGTCTTAATGAAAGATATGGCAGCCCTGTACTCCTTGAAACATCTATAAAGACTCGTTTAGCCAACTTTCCGTCACTCACATTCAAGGACAATAAAAAACTATTTGAACTATCTGATCTGTTATGTGAAATTCAGTGCAGAATGGAAGACCCAGTGTACAGCAGATCTCTAAGCTTTATGGATTCAGCGAGTGGGATGCGACCCATTATAGCCAAGTTACCAATGAACTTACAAGAAAAGTGGACTACAAGGGCTTCAAATTATAATTCTCAACACAATGTTACGTACCCACCTTTCACGTATTTCGTTGCGTTTATCAGTGAGATGAGCAAAATACGCAACGACCCAGGGTTTAATTACCAAACTAACACTCAGGGCGGATTTTCATTTTCGGGCCCCAAGAGAAAAGATGTACCTATTAGCAAGGACGGCATTCAGGTAAAGAAGACTTCACTTTCAGAGGGTGCTGTAGACCGAGCGCAAGCTAAACAAGCAAAACCGGGTACGTGTATGCTGCATGATGCTCACCATGATCTCAATCAGTGTAAAGCCTTCCAGAAGTTGACACTTTCTGAGAGAAAAAAGCTGCTGAGGGACTACAACTTCTGTTTTAAGTGCTGTAACTCAACTTCACATATGTATAAGGACTGTGAGGCTGAGGTCAAGTGTCGTGTGTGTCAAAGTACAAAGCATCCAACTGCTCTGCATTTGGACAAACCAACTTTTCCAAAGGAAACTTCAAACCCCCCACAAATTCATGGCGGGGAGAAGGAACATATCACGAAATGTACAGAACTTTGTGGACCAAATTTTATGGCAGGTCGTGCGCCAAAGCTGTTCTCGTTAAGGTGTATCCTGTAGACTGTCCGAACCAATCGATAAATTTATATGCATTGCTAGACGACCAGAGTAATCACACTTTGGCTAGATCAGAGTTTTTTGATGCTATGAACATTCCGATGAATTCAGTTACCACGTATTCTCTAACCTCATGTGCTGGGAAAGTTTTAAGGAGAGGAAGACAAACTTCAGGATTTATCGTAGAGTCCATAGATGATGCCTGTCGATTCGAATTACCCACAATTACAGAGTGCGAGGAGATCCCCGATGAGCGGAATGAGCTTCCCACACCAGAAATCGTTCAGTTTTATCCACATCTTCAGGATTTTACAGTTCCTCCGTTAAATATGCAAGCTTCTGTCATGTTGTTGATTGGTCGTGACTTACCGGAGGCCCATCACATAGAAAATCAGCGTACAGGACCAAAAGGAACGCCGTTTGCCCAGAAAACGTTTCTTGGCTGGGTCCTTGTCGGGAATGTCTGTCTCGGAAATAGTCACTCACCTGTCAGTTTACGTGCCTTTAAAACAGCTGTTCAAAAAGAGGGCCGCGGTAGTGTGTTTGACAACTGTAACGCCCAACTAACCCTTAATGTCGATGACAATAACCTCTTTAGGAGTGAGCCAAAGGACAACACATTAGGGCCATCTATTGAAGGTAAACAGTTTTTGAATCTCATGACATCTGAATTTGCTACAACTTCTTCCGGTAACTGGTCTGCGCCATTGCCTTTCAAGGAACCTAGAGTGACTTTACCAAACAACAGAAGTGTTGCGCTGAAACGTGCATTGATAACACAGGCCAGTTTGCGTAGACATCCTGTAAAGCGAGAGCATTTTACTCACTTCATGAAGCGCATTATGGATTTGAACCATGCCGAGATTGCACCTCCAGTTGACAAGGGTAGAGAGTGCTGGTATCTGCCCATATTTGGGATTTATCATCCGAAAAAGAAGGACCAAATTCGAGTGGTGTTTGACTCGTCCTGCAAGTATAAGGGCATATCCTTGAACGATGTGTTAATGAGAGGCCCAAATCTACTTAACCGCCTTGATGGTGTACTCTTGAGGTTTCGGAGGGAACCAATAGCAGTTGCTGCGGACATACAGCAGATGTTTTTTGCTTTTCATGTCGCAGAAAAGCACAAAGATTTCCTGCGTTTCTTTTGGCACCGTGAAAATGACCCTGACAAGGATTTAATCGAACACAGGATGTGTGTTCACGTGTTCGGCAATAAGCCATCTCCAGCTGTTGCTATTTATGGACAGAGGAGATGTGTTGACGATACTCAGGTGTTCGGTGAAGATGTTAAAGATTTTGTAACAAACAATTTTTATGTAGACGATGTTCTAGCGTCTTTTCCTACACCGGAACAAGCTGTTGATGTACTCAAACGAACACAAAAGGCTCTTCTAAGTGGTGGCAATTTGAGATTGCATAAAATTGCTTCAAACAGTGAGGAGGTCATGGTACAATTTCCAGCGGCTGACCTTGCGAAATCTATAGAACCGCTTGATCTCAATCGGGACGATTTACCCGTACATCATAGTCTTGGTTTAAGATGGGATTTGGCGACTGATACATTTACGTACAAAGTATCTGATGAACAGAAGCCCTTCACTAAGAGAGGGTTGTTATCAACTGTAAATGGACTGTTTGATCCGTTAGGCTTTATTGCGCCAATTATTCTTCCCGGGAAACTTATTTTGCGAGATGTTGTTGCAGACGCAAATGATTGGGATGACCCATTATCACCACATGCTAAGAGTTCTTGGACCACTTGGTTAGACCACTTGACTTACCTTGAACACATCCATATTCCTAGATGCGTCTTAACAACTTCGTTCTCTGGATGTATCGCAAGAACATTACACATATTTTCCGACGCGTCCGAGCAAGCTGTGGCTGCTTGTGCATACCTCAGAGGTGTTACAGGTGACCAGACTGTCTACACTGGATTTGTATCTGGAAAATGTAAAGTAGCGCCAAAAAATGGACATACATGTACTATCCCAAGGCTCGAGCTTTGCGCGGCTGTGCTTGCTGTAGAGATTGGGGAGGTACTGAGTGATGAACTAATGATACCACTTTCAGACATCCGATATTATTCCGACAGCAAGATCGTACTTGGTTATGTATCAAATGAACGCAGACGATTTTTTGTATATGTGTGTAATCGTGTTTCTAGGATACGCAAGAGTTCTAAAGCAGAACAGTGGAATTACGTGCCGACTGATATTAATCCTGCTCATCAGGGCACTCGGGGACTTCATCCTGAACAACTATAAGCTAGTTTATGGCTAAATGGACCAGAGTTTCTGAAAGAACCTATTGACAGTCCAGACAGTACCTCTGACTTTCCGCTTATTAATCCGGATGAGGACAATGAAGTAAGACCAGAGGTTATTGCATTGAAAACTGTGTCGTGCGTGCCTTCTCTAGGAGTTTCCCGTTTTAAGCGTTTTAGTAAATGGATCAGCTTGGTGCGTGCCATAACTTTACTACGTAACAGATGCAGACATCAGTCAAGCACCATAGACAATATAGCGTCTTATCGCGACTCTGAAATTCTCATCATGAAAGAGATTCAAAAACATCATTTCAACAAGGAGATTACTTCACTGCGTGGTTCCAAACCAGTTTCGAAGAACAGTGCAATTCTGAGCTTATCGCCGTATCTTGACGAAAATGGCTTGATGCGCGTCGGTGGACGGATAAAAGCCTCGGACTTACCTCTGGGTGAAAAGTCACCTATCTTGATACCTGGAAGCAGTCATATAGCTCGTCTTCTGATACCCTATCACCACGAGAAGATCAAACATCAGGGCCGTCATCTAACCGAAGGGGCAATACGCAATGCCGGTCTGTGGATAACTGGTGGAAAACGCTTAATTTCGTCCATTGTGCATCATTGTGTCACTTGCCGTAAGCTGCGCGGAACACAAGCTGTTCAACGGATGTCAGACTTGCCTGTTGACCGTTTGACCTTGTCGCCTCCATTCACCTTTATAGGCATCGACGTATTCGGCCCTTGGAGTGTCACCACGCGCCGCACTAGAGGTGGCAGCGCAGTCTCCAAGCGTTGGGCAGTACTCTTCACATGTTTGTACAGCCGAGCGGTGCATATTGAGACAATTGAAGAGATGACATCATCATCGTTTGTCAACGCAATGCGTCGGTTTGTTGCAGTGCGTGGTAAGGGGTCTGAAATACGGTCTTATCGGGGAACAAATTTCATCGATGCTGCCGCCAAGTTGTGCATGGATGTTATCAATGTGGAAGATAACACTCTGAGACCATATCTTCGTGAAAACAACATAATCTGGCGATTCAACCCACCTCACGCGTCCCACTTTGGAGGTGTGTGGGAACGGCTCATTGGAGTAGCCCGTCGCATCTTAGACGCTATGCTTCTTGACGTCAAACACAGCAAATTGACGCACGAAGTACTCACAACCTTAATGGCGGAAGTCATGGCGATCATGAATTCACGACCGCTAGTACCTGTGTTCACAGACAGTGACTCACCTTTTGTTCTTTCGCCACAAATGCTACTCACTCAAAAGACAAGCGAAATTCCGACAACGTTCCAAGATTTGGATGTGCCCGATATCTATCGCTCACAATGGAAAATGGTGCAAGTGATGGCCAATACATTCTGGAAACGCTGGAAAGGTGAATTTTTATCCATTTTACAACCGCGATCGAAGTGGCATACTGTGACAGAGAACTTGAAGGTTGGTGATGTGATTCTTCTTAGGGACAAAGAAACTGCCCGAAATGACTGGCCAACTGGTCTCATTACTCGCGTTTTTCCCAGTGATGACGGACTTGTGCGGAAGTTAGAAATTCGTGTGATTAAAGACGGTAAACAGTGTGTGTACACCAGACCGATATCCGAAGTTGTTCCGTTAGTCTCAGCATAATTTAGTCATTGTATGGTGACGTGTATAATGCTCTTTTGTCAGACTGTCAAACTTTTATCCATTGTATGATCTGATCATTTTTGTACAAGAAGTACTTTTTTGAGATCTTTTGTAATTTATACTTTGATTTTATTTTTGGGTGATGTAATCAGGCGGGGAGTGTAATGTCACAGGATAGAGTTATCTTTCTTTTCCCATAATGCATGTATGGTATTGTAGGGTGCTATTTTTAGTTACTGGTATTTCCTGTTTGTGTATTGGAAGACATGTCTAGACACACTGCAAGGCAGTACACATCTGAAGTTTATGCAAACCTTTTATGCACGTTTGGCTCCTTATAGAGTAAGTAATTATTGTTTAATCATGTTTTTAGAATGTAATGATAATGTTAGCACAAGTGAAATGTTTTTATTTTGTTTTGATTATTAAATACTGCTGAGGTTGATGATCGATATTCTGTAAAAGGTCAAGGTCAGTTACAGTGTCACGTACGCTAGGCTGTTTTACTTTCGGTTTCTTTTCTATGTAAACGTTGTTAAATGTCTGATTATTGATCTTGATTTTGACAGAGTAACATTTTATTGTACATGTCATGTATATATTGATTCTATGTGCAATCATTTTCTTATGATGCTTTCAATTGTTTTTCAGTTTTTCACTATATATCTGTACGCATTCCTGTCCATCTTCGCAATAAAGATTCAGGCATTCATCATTGTTCGATATATGGCTTGACAGACGTACGTACAGCAAAATCTCAGCCAAAACGTTAACGGGCGTGCAGATAGTAAGTTTATCTTCAGAATTGTATGGGAGAGAGCTTTTGAAAATTCATAAGAATATAACATGGCACTAGAATGTTTGTGACCCTCACTTTTGACAGTGTCCTGGAACTTTGACCCTCTGAAAGAAAATTGCGTAAACATGCATGAAACGTGTGAATCGTGCGGAAAATAGCTTTGATTTGCTTTGCATTGATTTTCTGCTATTTGGAGTCGATATTTTGTACCTTAAGACCTTGACCTTATACATGTGAACAAACTGCAGACACCGTACTGTCCTAAGGTGATATCTGAACGAATGTTCAATTTGTTGATCCAATGATTTTGATTTAAAAAAAAAAAAGGAAACGGAGGGAAATCATTAATTTTAGTAAATTCCAGAGATGAACCGCTCTATTTCAATTTCTAGACTCGTTCCTTGAAATCATATTTTAAATATTTGCTACAAATCATCTGTTCCGCATCAGTTTAATATTATCTAGAGCAAGTGATTGATTCAAAGGATTGATAATTACAGAGTGAATAATAGAGCGGAAAGTTACTGTATTTTCTCGGTATTTTCCCCATTTCTCTTTTTGCAGTTTTTATCCGATATCTACATTTGTACCTTTGAAATACACATCTCCCTGCCCCACTGATTCCCAAGTTATTAACTTGTGGTCAATATCGTAATTACCCGTATCAGATTTACAATAGTTTATTCAATTGGACATCGGAGGAATTATCGGACAGGTGATCCTTGCGAGCAGTCACAGGTAAATCCGTAATTAGTCTGTGATTAGTGCGTACGAAATTGTCACAAGCGAGTTGTCATCCTGAAATTACCGCCGGTAACCATAGCTACGGGGAAAGCGACATTCTAGAGTACGAGTTTAGTATTAGTAGTGAGGGAGTTTTTTATTGTAAATAATATTGTTTATTTATCGGTTGTTTGAGAATATCGTTTTTCATTGACAGTTCTACAAGCGATGGAATTAAGCGTTACAGAGGATTGATTTATCTGTGGACCATTGTGTACATGTACACAGAACTGACTGTTGTGTTCAGATCTATATTATTTTCTCTTTAGATTTGTGAGGATTCAATTGGAATTATTTCTCTATAAGCTTGTATGTGCATTTGAATCGCAGGAAGATAAGTATAGGAAGGAAAGAGAGCGAAGTTAAATGTTTGAGGTTACATGTATCATTGTAAATAGCATGCAGGTTACTTACCAAACAGCTCTGGAAGTCCGTCACAGGACTGAAGATGACAACTGCACAGTATACACAATATAAGATGAGAGTTCGTCTCGGTGGGTGTTCACTGTTTGGATACTGTAGACTGCTCGACGTCACGGGACTTCCGGTATCACTGGCACAAGTCAACTCGTACGACGTCTACTCCGCTACATTCCTCCTCCTTTTAGAACAGCTCAACAATTAACATATATACAATATTTACAAGTTGTCCAGGAATGTCGAATAGCCGACAACCATTTTCAACCACCAGGACTGTCGTCACGGCAGCCTATAGCCCATCTCTCCAAGTTGGCGTGTAACGGCAACTCTCTCCATTGTCCATTAATCCCTAGCGCCATACAGCGCTAGCCCATTTTCCAGGGTCATTTGGTAAAGTTCCGATGGTCGCAGGTCCAGATGCGATATGACATACGCTCCTACATCTCCAATATATGCTGGGGTGTTAATTTCAGCTCTACCCGGGGGGAAGTATGGAGAGTCTGTCTCTAGGAGCAGCCTGTCCCTCGGGATTGCTCGTAAGCCGGCAATTTGGGCATCGTCAAAGGACTGTACCGCTGCGGTGACACCAAAATAGGTGCGCGGGAATTTCCTCAACCAGACTTCCACCATTTCCACCGTTCCCTTGAAACAATGCACATGGATCATCTGGAAAGGGTTACATATTATTTCCATCAATTCCCGGCATCTGGCATGAACGTCCTGACCGTACATGTCTCCATTGGGGCCGCGTAGATGAAGGACGAGGGGATGATCTTCTCTCGCAAGATGGAGCATGCGTTTGAACACCTCATCTTGGCGCGACCACTGGTCCGGTCAAGTCCGCATTCTCCGAGCGCCACTACTTTAGGGTGCTGCAACAACTGTTTCAGAACAATTGACCTCTCAACCGTCAAGGTATCGAAATGCTTTGGGTGGACACCAACAGCAACTTTCCAGGGTCCCTCGATACTGAAATTGACATCGGGATAGGTCTTTGGTTCGCTATATATTATTACTCCACCGACCACATTGACTTTTGATGCTGGTTTTTGGTCGACGTTTCTTGAAAAGCTGTACTTCAGGAGGTCTTCCACCGTATATTCAGATTCCTGTTTCCATATCTTTTTGGAAGTACGATCCAGGTGGAAATGACTGTCGAACACGTTCGGAAGTCCCGCTCTCATTTCCACCTGTTCCTCTTCATCTCCTGAACCACTAGCTTCTTCCAGCATGATCAGGTCTCCAGGGTCTGACTCGTCGCTGGACACCTGTTCCGGTTCAACCACCTCAGCCTGCGGTCGGCTAGGTTCTACAATTAATGGTTCCTGAACAATAGCAACGTCAGAACGGCTAGCTTACTCCGGCTCTAAAGCAACGTCTTCACGGCTTTCGCTTGGTTCTGGCTGGTCAACATCAGGAAAGTTTTTGAATTCCCTCCACTGGTCTGGAGTGCTTGCTATAAGCAAGACCAGCAGACAACACCAGAACAATAGAGCTGCAGGATAGTTTACTGGATGGGCAATAAATTGCCTGGGGGCCCAGATTTAAAGGATCCTACATGCAGTCTTGTATACGTAGTAAGTATCCTGACTTATAAAGGCGAAGTAGGGAATCCGGCCATGGTGGTTTACCCATTCGACAGCGTCATCCAAGGATGCATCTGGTCCAGGCACAGCTCTAACCAGCCATCTCATTGCTGCGACCTGAACTGCAATATCCGCCTCTGTGGCACAGAAATATCGGAAGCATTCCGGGAGGTGCCTTTCTATTACATGGCGTCGTAACCGTTTTTCCGTGGAGTTGCAGGAAGGGATGGGACAGGTAATAGGCTTATTACCTGCATAATGTCTATCACTGCTTCCTGTGGCTCTCTTCTTAAAAGGAGGCTCTGCATCCAACGTCACCGTGAACGTCGTTCTATTCGGCAAATGTCTAATCTCCCGGTTATGTCCCCTATCTCTGCTATATCTGTCGCGGCTGGAACTAGCCATGTCTCTTCTTGAAGCTTCGTGACGACTGCGATGTTCCCTGTCACGACCTTGTCTCTCTTTATGTTGATAAGGAGACTTACTGGATGAAGACCTACTTCTATCTCTGTCGTAATGTCTAGAGCTTGTAGCCACCCTGCTGGAATGGAAGGTCTGTGTCAGGATTTTTGTAGGAGGCTTTGACTGTTTCATGGGCTCCTTTGACACACCAGGCTTTGCAGGAGGTGCTGGCTTACTAGAAGTCGGTACATCTTTATTTTCTGACCCTTTTAGGGTTCCGCGTGTCTCGCTTTCAGGAGACAGCTCCAAGCGCTCACTGCTGGTAGGAGGCTTCTCTGAGACACTTTGGACCGTATCCGCGCTGGACGACTCCATTGGCTCTTCAGCTCGTTCCTCGACTGGTTCCTCCGTCTGAGGCCCAACTTCCGTAACCGGAAGTTCTGATTCCCCGAGAAATACGAACTGAGGCGGCTCGACTGCTACGAAGGGAAATATTGGAGCAGGAGGCGCTGTGCTATCGTCTGCAGCGTTTGCCCAAAGAACCGGCAAACTTGGGTCCAAACTGAGCCTAATTTCACGAGTAGGTTCGGACACGTATTCGGCGCAAGGCTTAGTCTTTGATTTCAAGGGCGGCAACTTGGATCCGTCCAGAGAAGGGATGTTGTCCTCGATCCACGTTTCCGGGAAGTCAAATCTTGCGTCTCTCCTAACGGCATTAATCCAGGCCGAGTTCCCTAGTCTCTGAGCTAGGGCGTACTGCTTCACCACGCATTCCTCTCGAAGGGAATGCTCAAGAAGGATTAGGATCCTATAAAATCCAGTTGGCTCTAACAGCACGTCCAAGTCACTGGCGCGACGCAGGGTATCGACCCAGGGTTCTTCCTCACCGCGGAAATCCTCGACCTTCACGTATGGAACGGAGGCCTTTTCTTTTCCCTTACCCTTTCCTTTAGACTTGCCTTTCCCCTTGCCTTTTCCTTTGGACTGGCTAGATTCGCCCTTGCCCTTATTCGTCTCTTTCCTCCAAGCTCTCTTTTCAGGGCTTGATTCTGACATCACGACTTTGGATCTACAAATTAAACATTACAATCAGGACAAAGATAAATGTCAATATCATCTGCTTGCTTCTGGTTTATACCTACACAAGATTCATGATACCATTCTTTGCACTCGTCACATTGGATCATGAATTCTCCCGTGTCCGGACCTCTACAAAGACAGTACTTACTTGGATTGTCTGGTTTCGCATTCACTGGAGAACCATCCTCAATATTTTGTCTTTGTTTAGTCAACCATGCAGGCAGCTCCTTATCCTTGCAATGCTTCATTCTGTCGTGATTTATAATTTCAAACCTTTTTCTAAGCATCACTTGATATATGTAATCAGTGATCTTTATTGTTACCAATCCTGGGCCCTTCCACTGAGGTCTTAGCTTTGCACACTTACCTTTAGGAACTGCTGTATCTAGAATGTAGACAGCATCACCTACCGAGTAAGTATGCTCGTGAACCCTTAGATCGTAATCATGTTTCGCTGTAGCCTGACCTGCTTTAAGCTTCTCACGAGCTACGTCATGTGCCATATGAATATGCGTCACTAAACTGTTTACATAGTCATCATAATTTTCTGAATCTTCAGGGTCAGGTCCAGGAAATTTTAGATCGACTGGCATGGTAACTTCCCTACCCAACATTAACATATTGGGTGTATATCCTGTACTGCGGTTTATAGCGGACCTCATCGCACTGGCTAATTGTGGTAAATGCATGTCCCAGTTTTTCGGAGATCGACTAGAAAAACATCTCACCGCATTCATTAATGTTCTATTATACCGCTCCACTTGGCCATTTGCTGATGGTCTAAAAGCTGTTGTTCTTGCTTTATGAATGACTAACCTCTCACAGAGTTGTTTAAAGAGTATACTTTCAAAATTTGATCCTCTGTCTGTGAAAATCTGGAACGGTATCCCGAATCTCGAGAAGAAATGGTCCACCGCGGCTTGAGCTGTTGTCTCAGCTGTCTGATTAGGCAATGGAATGCATTCAACCCACTTGGTAAACTGGTCCACCATCATCAAGACGTAACTGTTGTTATTATGTGTAGTAGGTAGAGGTCCCAGGAAATCGAGATGTACACGCTCCATCGGAGAACCGGCGTGGTATGATGTAAACTTGCATCTCGCTTTTCGATTAGATTTCTTGTTCCTGTTGCAACGTGAACATTCGGCAACATACGATTTTACATCTTTAGTCATGGTATACCAATAAAACCTCTGCTTACACATACTAAGTGTTCTATCTTGACCTTGGTGACCTGAAGAAGGAAGGTCATGGCAAAGTTTGATCATTTCCTCCTTTAGAGTTGAAGGAATAACCAACAATTTGACAGAGCTATCTTCTGGGCTCTTTTTCCACAATATTCCGTCTTCGCACAAGAAGAATAACTCTTTGTTGACCCCATAATGTTTCGCTGTAGGGTTACTGAGGAATATTTCACTGTCTGAGGGATTTTGGTTGGAAGATAACCAATTCAAAATAATTTCAAATCTCTATCATCTTGTTGATATTCCTTAATCTCTGACCAAGTGTAATTCTCCATCCAAGTTGTTGGTAGCGGTTTTTTAACTTGTACAACAGTTCTCGCCAACGGAACTGCTTCGTCTACAGAGTCAATAAAATGACTCCAATCCCTGTGTTTACGTTGACAATGATCACAACCTCCACACGGGAGATCTACAGGTTGTACATTACATGTACATAACTCCTGACAGGCAGATAGGACATTGTCTGGTAGTCTGGATAGTGCATCTGCATTCTGGTGTTTTACTCCAGGGCGATGATGAATTACCATCCAATATTGGCTTAGTTCTTCTAGCCACCTTGCAAGTTGTCCATTTGGATTCTTAAAATTCATCAACCACTGTAGGCTGCTATGGTCCGTACGCACATCAAACTGGCGACCTAATAAATAATGCCTAAAATGTCTGGTGAATCTTACAACTGCAAGTAGTTCCTTTTTTGTTGTACAATATTTTCGTTGCTCTGGTGTCAACGAGAAACTACGAAAAGATATACTTCTCTCCACCCCATCTTGGATCTGAATAAGCTCTGCTCCAATGGCAATATCTGAGGCATCAGTATCCAAAATGAAATAGTCATTATTGTTTGGTATAGTTAGTACCGGTGCGCTACTTAATGTAAACGTCTTCAAATTGAATAGCATCATTTTAGAACAGATAAATTGGCAACGTGGACCAGACATGCACGTTTCGGGTACATAACCCTCATCAGTGATCCTAAATCGAAACAATGTAATATGCCAAAAAAGTATGAAGTTACTTTGTCGAAAAAGTGTACCGAAAGACGTAGCAGGATGGGTGGGATATGATGCTACAGGACCCACTGTTTAGAAATTTCAAGAAATTTTGATAACAGAAATTTAGAATGCGTTGAAGAATCGATCAACCGAAATTGATCGAACTTGGCTACATGTGCCCTCGGGGACTCCTGGTCCACCAGCAGTGACACTCACCAAGTGGTATAAATGTAAACGTCTTCAAATTGAATAGCATCATTTTAGAACAGATAAATTGGCAACGTGGACCAGACATGCACGTTTCGGGTACATAACCCTCATCAGTGATCCTAAATCGAAACAATGTAATATGCCAAAAAAGTATGAAGTTACTTTGTCGAAAAAGTGTACCGAAAGACGTAGCAGGATGGGTGGGATATGATGCTACAGGACCCACTGTTTAGAAATTTCAAGAAATTTTGATAACAGAAATTTAGAATGCGTTGAAGAATCGATCAACCGAAATTGATCGAACTTGGCTACATGTGCCCTCGGGGACTCCTGGTCCACCAGCAGTGACACTCACCAAGTGGTATAAATGTAAACGTCTTCAAATTGAATAGCATCATTTTAGAACAGATAAATTGGCAACGTGGACCAGACATGCACGTTTCGGGTACATAACCCTCATCAGTGATCCTAAATCGAAACAATGTAATATGCCAAAAAAGTATGAAGTTACTTTGTCGAAAAAGTGTACCGAAAGACGTAGCAGGATGGGTGGGATATGATGCTACAGGACCCACTGTTTAGAAATTTCAAGAAATTTTGATAACAGAAATTTAGAATGCGTTGAAGAATCGATCAACCGAAATTGATCGAACTTGGCTACATGTGCCCTCGGGGACTCCTGGTCCACCAGCAGTGACACTCACCAAGTGGTATAAATGTAAACGTCTTCAAATTGAATAGCATCATTTTAGAACAGATAAATTGGCAACGTGGACCAGACATGCACGTTTCGGGTACATAACCCTCATCAGTGATCCTAAATCGAAACAATGTAATATGCCAAAAAAGTATGAAGTTACTTTGTCGAAAAAGTGTACCGAAAGACGTAGCAGGATGCTGATTTCAGTTGTTCAAAGGCGCACTCATGCTGTTCCTCCCAATAAAACTTATTCTTACCTGTAAGACCGTATAAGGGTGCGGCAATCTCTGCAAAATTCTTAATAAAGTTTCTGTGATAGTTTGCGAAACCGCAAAATCTTTCCACATCCTTGGTACAGGTGGGTGTGGTCCACTTGTCCATTGTGTCAATGAAACTTTGGCTTACCTTCATGCCCTCGCTCCCTACAGTCCTACCTAGGTACTCTACTTCTTGCCTGAATAAGTCACACTTTTTGGCTTTCAACTTAATTCCGTATTGCCGGAATCTTTCAAAGACTTCTGCTAAATTCGTAATATGATCTTAAAAATTCTGACCAAGAACTAATACGTCATCTAGGAAAGCCAACACTGTTCTCCAATGTAGACCTCGAAGTACGAGGTTCATTACCCTCGAAAATGTACTTGGAGCGTTCGTCAAGCCGAAACTTATCCTTTTAAATTGGTACAGGCCGTATTTAGTAGTAAAGGCGGTCTTATATTTATCCTCATCCTTTACTTTAATTTGCCAATAACCCCACGTGGCATCCAATTTAGAATACCAGAGATTACCTGAAAGGGTGTCCATACATTCCTCTACTAGTGGCAAAGGGAATACGTCCTTTTTTGTTACCTTGTTTAGAGCTCGGCAATCGACGCACCATCTTACACTACCGTCACGTTTTCTCACTAGCACCGGTGACGATGCCCACTCTGACACGGACGGTTCTATGACATCAGCTTTGAGCATCTTTTCTAGATGTTTTTCCTCCTCACCAGCAAAACACGTAGGTGTGCGACGAAATCTCTGTTTTATGGGTCGTGCATCACCAGTGTCAATAGCATGTTCAATTGCTGTGAAGCTTCCTATGTCATACTCATGAGCTGAAAAAACATCTGCATAACTATTAAGTAATTCTCTCAATGTTACCTGTTGATTTTCATCAAGTTCGGAACATGATCTGTTATACAAATCCTTTAGATGCTCAGGTACTTCTTGCTCACCCTGTAATTGTGATATCTGTGATACACCAAGTTTTCCTGTTAATTCGGAAACTTGTGGAATCTCGTCTACCTCGTAGGCAAACCCAACTTTTTGGTTTTTGAACAATGTCACCTTATTATCTGAGTTATTTACAAATGACATAATTGGATTACCTGCACCCTCGAAACACACACGAGGAGCTAAAATTGTATTCATGTCTGGCTCTATGATGTATAGTCCTGCTAGCAATGGACTGTCCGCAACACATGATATTCTTATTACTGACCTTGGTGGTATATGTGTCTTTCTTGTTATCCTGATCTGGCTCTTTGAGACAGCTGGGACAGAGTTACTTCCCTCTTTAAATGGTATGTTTTGACCTTTTATCCTCATATGACGTTGTTTCATATCTAGTGTTGTTTGGTATTTAGACATGAAATCTAGACCAATTAACATCGCATCCTCTAATGGTGCTACATAGATGCTTTCATTGTACACATTACCATTTATCTCAAGTTGTATAGGTTCTAGTAAATAACCTTTCATCGCCATATTTCGTCCGGCTGTACATAATGTAAACGCCTTCACTTTCTCGGGTTTGTCGGAAAGTGTATTATAAAATTCATCAGATATAATAGTTACCTGTGAAGCCGTATCTAGAATTGCTTCGACTTCTTTTCCATGTAACAGCACGTTTATTTTTAGATTTGATGATGACTTGAGTTGGCGAGTAATAATGGGATTCTCTGTGTAATGTAGGCCGTCTTGTACCTCTTGGATCAGGCTTAAGCCTTCATCCCTGATCCCTTCTCGTTTAAAGTAGGCGAGAAGCTTACCTGTTTAGCTGGCCTATTACTGTCACTTTTAGTAGGACAGTCCCTTGCATAGTGACCTTGACCTTGACATTTGAAACATTGTACAGGAGAAGGTGACCTGCTCCTGGTTTGACTACTGGATATCACAGGAGATCTAGATCGTAGTGTCTCGAGATGTTTGACAAGAGACTTAATGTCACCCTTCAAATCATTAACTTCTTTAGTTAATGTGTCTATCTTTGACTTACTTGAGTCATTTTCTCGGCTACGCCCCTGATCCTGGGTTCTTCCACTAGAACGTGTGAACCGTGTTTGTCTCACCTTAACTTCATCTTCATAATCGCTCGAATCCGAATCGGCCATCGGCGACACACTTATCTCACGCACATCCTTTTTGGAGTGGTGTTGACCTGAGTAAATACCCGTGTGGTTGTATTGGTAACTTTTTATCTTATCAACCACAAGTTCAACAGATTGCAAGTTAAGGTTAACAACATGTTGCCCTGCCTCTTTATCTAAACAACCATGACATATTCTTTTGATCGCTTGTTTTGTCATGTGATCCTCAGGCAGGTTAGGGTAGGCTCGAGCTGCGAGCTGCTGTACCCTATCGGCCCAATCTTCAATTTGTTCATCATGACGTTGTCTTGAATTTGACAACTGATCTTGGGCTGTGTCTGGTTGGGGTATGTTACCAAAACGTTTTTCTAGCTTTATCATCACTTCATTAAATGGAATTAGTGGATTTCTTTCCATTAAAATAGCAAAATAATCGCTAGATTTGTTTTCAAGGCAGTAACATAACTGTGTCTTAGCCTCATCATTGTTCCACTGTCTAAAATTCATGTATCTCAAAAATGTATGCTTAAATCCTAGCCAGTGTTCTTTTCCATCATATTTGAGGCTTTTAGGTAGCGTTTCTTGATTTCTGGCTTGACCTTGACCTTGTTGACCTTGACCTCTTTGTCTCCTACCTCCTTGACCTTGATTAGGTTGCTGACCTTGACCTTGGTTACCCTGGTTTCCCTGACCTTGATTAGGTTGCTGACCTTGACCTAGGTTACCCTGGTTACCTTGATTTTGATTACCCTGGTTACCTTGACCTTGGTTACCTTGACCTAGGTTACCATGGTTACCTTGACCTAGGTTACCCTGGTTACCTTGACTTTGTCCTTGGAAACCTAGTCCTTGTTGACCTTGGTAACCTTGTTGTCCCTGGTTACCCATAACTGGGTACCCTCGATTTACATTTACCGGGTTACCCATGGCTGGGTTCCCTTAATTTACATTACCCGGGTTACCCATCATTGGGTTCCCTTGAACTACATTACCTTGATTACCCATAGCTGGGTAGCCTTGATTTGCATTAACCTGGTTACCCATAGCTGGGTAGCCTTGTACCTGGTTACCTTGAAGATAACCTACTAAATTTGCCATTTGCATGTTACCTGGTATATTTGGTGGCATCATACCATAAGGCATCCCGAAATATGGCATCCATGGGTTCATGTAAGGCATAAACTGAGTAGGCCACATACCTTGCATATTCATCTGGTTTTGACCTGGCTGTTCTTGTCCCATGTTTAATTGTCCTTGACCCATATTATTAAATTGGCCTTGTGCCATGTTTGGCATATGTCCTTGGCCTATGTTAATTAAATTGCCAAATGGGTCAACTTGAGGCTGCCCTTGTAATTGAGGTTGTCCTTGAAATGGCTAATTAAATTGACCTTGAGGTAGTCTTTGAACTGGAGGTACACCTTGAGGTTGAAGTAGGCCTTGACCTTGAACTTGCGGTATACCTTGAGGTTGAGGTAGACCTTGACCTACAGGTTGACCTTGTTGCACGTTTATTCCCTGGTTCAACTGCTGTCCTTGATTCAGCTGTTGACCTTGTTGAGCACCTCCTACCTGGTTCAACTGTTGACCTTGATACAACTGTTGACCTATACCCGCACCACCTTGATTAGGCGATGTCTGTTGCTGACTTATACCCGCACCACCTTGATTTTGATTAGGCGATGTAACCGGCATAGTCACATTTTGACTAGCCCCTGCGTTTTGATTTAAATATTGCCCAAGTTATATTTAGTCATCTGGATCACTTTTAGTGACGTTACCTGCACCATGCATTTGATGAGTACCGTTACCGACACCATGCATTTGATTAGCCTGGATGTTTTTCTGATTTATCACATCACTTACGTCATTGATAAGTTTACCCGTGGGATCCATAACATTAGTACCTTTTGTATTAGCAGGATCTGTGTCAGATAGAGTAGAGGTATTGCTCAAATTTAGGTCACTTTGATTTGCATCAAAATCACCACCTGATACATTTAATTGGTCATTTGGTTCAAAGTCAATCAGGTCTAGCAAGTTTTGGTTTACTCTAACATATTTGACCAAGATTATATTATCCTGAGTAACGTTACCAGCCGTCACTCTGAAATTTTCAATAGAATCCGCCGTTGCCTTTCCAACACCAGGCAAGGTCATAAGTTCATCTTTTGTGGCAAAATTTATTCTTACTTGCTTTTGTTGTTGTGTATTTGCCTCTTGAGTTGACAATTTTTTCTCAATAGATACACTAAGTCAAAAGAAGTTGTAATAAATTGTCAATTAGTGCACCAAAATAAACAAATGTTGTTTATTTATTTTCTCAAATTGTTTGGAAATTGTCGTATGTTCCAAAATTTCGGAGTAAAATTTACTCGTGCGAAATTTTCTAAGTTTTGCTCAAAGTTGCAAGTTTGAATTTAGAAATGAGCAAAATAATTGTTATAATTGATAAATATAGCTTCTAGAATCTTTAATACTTGAATTTCACTTTGAAATTCAGAATTCAGTAGTCACCTAACAGGGACACTTCAACAAATTCTCGTGCAAAAATGGCGTATCGCGGGAAAACTTTCGCCACCCCAAGAAGTTTCAATTTCTTGACTTGAGAGTAGGTTTCGATTTTCGGCGATGCCAAATATTGTAAATAACATGCAGGTAACTTACCAAACAGCTCTGGAAGTCTGTCACAGGACTGAAGGTGGCAACTGCACAGTATACACAATATAAGATGAGAGTTCGTCTCGGTGGGTGTTCACTGTTTGGATACTGTTAGACTGGTTCCCGGCCTTGGTTTTCTCCTTTATCGTTAACACTATTCGAAAACAGACCGGTATGGGCTGATTTGGCCGCCATGTTGGATTTTGTTTAGGTTAGCAACTACATTCAGAACTGTATTTCCAAGCGATCTAGATATGTTTCATCATTCTTATGGCATTAATAAGCAGTGTCATTTACATAGGTAAAGGTAAAAATGTGACGAATGCTGATTCTGACACAAATATTGATGAAATAATTTTTCTTTTTATACCCTCCAAAATACATCGAAATCAAGGGGCTCGAGCACCTGTTTTTGTGTGCTCAGTCTGTAGACAGTAGTTATGAATCATTTCATACTGCTCAATCAAGGGAAGTTCTTAGATATGAACTGTGTGAATGAAAATTTACATGTTTTCTCTCTACATATAACTTTTAATGATCTCTTACATGAATAGGTAATAGCATGGCTGTCCTCAAGACACTAAGTTTATGAGCATTTTTCCATAGTAATTGCTAAGCTAAAGCCTGCTCAATTATGCTTCGAAAAGGAATACATATTTACATGTTATTAAGCTATACCTTTTAGTTTTCTGTCCAATGGGAAATTTTGAGCAGGCCTTTGAGTACTGTAGGTGTAGTTTCATGTATCTCTATATTGCCATTATTATGTACCTGCATTATCTATATCCATGAGTAATACTTTACTTCATGCTGCTCATTTGAAAGAGATTGCCCACTAGAAACTGTATGAAAGTTATGAAGAAGTTATTCAGTCCAACTTTGTAATAAATAATTTTAATGTTGACCATTATTGTGCCTGAATAACATGCAAGACTGCACTCAAAGTACTAGATTTCAGATATTTTTCTATAGTCATTTGTTGTCTAAAACTTTCTCAACTTAACATTAAGAAGGCATACATATATACTTTTCAAAAAAACATTTCTATTAATTTTCTGCTTGAAGGGAGCATTTGAGCATGTGTTTGAATGCTGACTATACTCTAAGTTTTGAACTAATAAATGTTTTAAACCTGTAAAACAATATTTTTATAGCATAACTTTTATGTGTATGACAGTAAAAGTTGACCACGAAATTATTATTAAATGGATATAGATATGTAGATCTTTTAAAGTAAACATAGATTTTTCAAATACTTCAAAATGAATATTCACAGTGATATAAGGTTCAAACTTTGAAGTTAATCAGACTTCTAAACAATGTCAAGATAATTTTAACCCTGTAACTCACAATATAAGCCTTGTTCATCATGTTCATCTTGTATTTATTATGAATGTAAAAATTAATTCTTATGCAATATCGGTGTAATGTTGAATTTCATCGATTGTTTAATTTGCTTCGTACATTGTACATCTGTAAAAGGAAGTAAAAGAGGAAACCAAGACCGGGAACCAGTCTAGGATACTGTAGTCTGAATGCGCCGCTCGACGTCACGGGACTTCCGGTATCACTGGCACAAATCAACTCGTACGACGTCTACTCCGCTAGTATGATTCAGCTTATTCGAAAGTTTTTTTGGAAATATTTTGAGAAAATCATAAAATTCAGTAGTTTTTACAAATGATCACTGATGGCACAGTAGTCCTAACTCAAGTCCGGACTCGCGCTCAAATCTGTAGTTTTTAGAAAATGTTCCTTTTTAAACAAGGAGAATGGGGGTGTAGGGTGAGGTGGGGTGGTGTCCATGCAGAGATCGGGAAAAAATATTTTTGGCAATTTTCTTGGAGGAGGTTGAACGGAAAGGAAGGGGGGGGGGTTCCAGAAATGACCCCTTTTCGTTTTCCGTATATATATTCTTTGTCATTCCTGAATATTTTGGTACCATTGCCTTATAGATATAGGAAGGGGAGGGGATTTGACAAAGTTCTGATTTCTGTATATTTATGACTTACCAACCCTGATTATTTTGGCACCAATGCCTGATTATTTCATACCCAGATAACTATTTTCTCATATATCATTCATTCACCTCTTCGGATATCGTCTATTTTCTCATCTATCATTCATATACCTCCCCATTGAATCGTTTGATAACCTGTCATGAAAATAGAACTGTCATGAATAAAGGATACATAAGCCTCTATACCCCTACATACAGCCGGTAATTAGGTCTTCCGACTTCCGTCGGAAGACCTATTGTTTTCGTAACCGTGGAAAATTGGATCAGCGATTTCTCAAGAACCCTGTAAGCTAGGACAATGAAAGTTCTCCAACGTTACGTTTGGAGTAAAAGCTAGATTGGTCTTTTTTATTTTTGGTCTCTGTTATTTTTTTTATCATGTTTTTTAGTAGATTCAAATATTTGACGGGAGCGTCGAATTACTCAAAAGGACCGAAAATTTCATGTTTTGCTATTTGTAAGCTTAAATATCTCGTATTTTGCTATCTACAATTTCCATTCTTTTTGAAAGTCGACAGCCATGCAAGATATGAAATGCTAGATGCACACTGTAACGATTTATTACGATGACGTCCTTCACCGTCCTTCATATTTCCAAATTCAGAAGTTCATAGGAGGAAGACACTTTTTTGCTTATACATGTAATAGTAAACAAAAATTAAGCTTATGAAGTTTCCTAAAAATTTCAATATTATTATTTTTTATCCATATATCTGTCTTATTTAGTTTTTCTGATTTTTCCTATCTCTTACTGTTGAAAAGATATGAGCATCGAAATTTTGAGTTGGGTATTTCGATACACCTTCACGCCAACGGATCGGGCGCACACTAAAATTGGTAGTCCGAGACCGACTGGAGAAAAGCAGTGTTGAGATTTTCAAATTCCGATTTCACGGCAATGATGAATATGCATTTCATAAATACATTTCGATATACACAATTTGATTTTAAAACAGTTGATTAATTTAGAAGAGATCAGCTACAAACCAGAATTTACGCACAAAAAGTGGTAGTTTGATTCCGATTTCTAACCTACAAACCTGTTTCTAAACTTAAATAACTATATTTTGAACATCAAGTTTAATTTCTAATTCTAGCAAACGTTCGAACATAATTTTCGGTTGGTTTATTTACAAATTGATGAACAATTTCTCCAGCATTCTTCCCTCCCCTCGTTTTTCGAAAACAGTTCTGTTTATATTGAACGATGTCGCCATGATGGAAATTCAAAATAAACTTTGAAAAAAGGGAAGGGGGGGGGTCCAAATTTGAACCTGCACAGCGAGAACCTCATGGTATTTATATATATATATATATTGAACGTAACTTGTTATTACCATTTCTCTTCTCAAGAAAATTGGTTCTACAGCTACGAGCTCGCCTTTTTTATGGGGGAAGGGGGCAGGAAGAATTTGCAAAAAAAAAAAAAAAAAAATCCCGGCTCTGAAAAATGCTGAAAAAATATTTCGACCCAAAGGGCCGGCAATTTTTTTTTCCCGGACCATGCAAAAGTAAGGATACATTGCATGATATGGAAAATTTTGCTGGCCCTTTGTGCCAGACAATTTAAAGTGAAAAATTAATTAATATAAATACAAACTGTTCACATAGCTGTATCTACCAGAGACCTAATACGCATAGGCACAAAAATCTAGAAAAGGTTCTATTTAAACATCATACAATCTGTCTGAAATTCGTTAATTGCAAAGAGACATCTGAAGGAACGGTTATTAACTCATACTCTGTAACAGCGGGGAGTTTAACTTACACAGACATTCACAACATTTGACAATTTGTTTAAATCCGGCCCGAAGAACCGGCGAAAATTTTTCTCCGACTCTGGTAATGGCTGAAAAAATGGCCTGCTCAGAAAATTGCTGAAAAAATTTTACCGGCTGGCAATAGAATTCCTGCCCCCCCCCCCCCCCCCCCCCCCCCCCAAAATCAAATGGTTGGTCACCAACAATTATCGGTTTGAAAATTTAATGTTACTGCTATTTGAAAACTTAAATATATAATATAAATACATGTAATGTGACGTCCTTCATATTTCCAAACCAAAAATTGTATAGGAGGAAGACACTCTTGTTGCAACCGCAACAAGAAACCTTTCTAGTTGTAATTGTTAGTGTAAAGAGTTTTTATTGATTAGTGACAATGATAGAAATACCGTCAGCGTTGGGGATTTATGACTTAATGTTGGCTAGTCTCGTAACGAAGATGACACATGAGTGAAATTGAAAAAAAAAGAGTTGCATGAGATTCTGCAGGGAGTTTTGAGAAAGGGAAAGGGGGGGGGAGGTTATTTCATCAGATCGAGAATATATGTCAAGAATATAACATTCATCAAGTGTTGTTGAAAAAAGGGAATTTTGACGATTACGACGGTTAGTGTACGAGGGAGTGGAGGGACGCTAGATTTACCCAGAATATAAAGCCTTGGCCCAGGATGTTGAGGGCGGTTGGAGGCACGTTAGATTTATTCAAAGTCAATTTAAACCCTGGGCTTTGCAATTCGCTTCCTCTTACCCAGACACCGGCACCCCACACAGATCCTTCAACCCTCATCACTTTCATTCCCCGCGACCCGAGGTTAAAGTGTTTTATTTCATTTACGTTACCTCTGCTTTCTATCATATTATTTGACAGACACGCTGTTGCGAAACGAGAATTCTTAAAATTGTTTGGAATGAAATATCCAAATGATGTTTACACGTTATCACATTTAAACTTGTATTTCAAACTGAAATATTCAATTCATAATTTAGTGGAGTGCCTTATGTAATGCTGTGGGAATTTTATGATTAAAGCAAACCACTATGCTAAAGTTATTTACTATGGGCTAGTATTACAGAAAAAGTTTGATAGACCTCTGAGATATGTGGCAGTTGCGTTATTTTGGGGGCAAAAAACCCTTTTCTATGCAATAATCATGAAAAACTGGAAATAATTTATAAGTTTTGCATTAAAAATGATGACAGATTAAAAAGATGTGAATTTACTTAATTTTTGATGCTCTTTCGAATTAAATGAGTTTCAAATTCGAATTCCTATATCATATGTGTATTTTTTTGGGCGAAAAAGCCCTTTTCTGGGCTAAAATCATGAAAAATTGGAAATAATTCATAACTTAACATAATAGCTGATTTAAAAAATTAAAAATGTTTACATACTCAATTTCTGATGTTCTTTCCAATGAAATGAGTTTTCAATTCAAATTCTTATATTAAATGTTTTTTTTGGGAGAAAATGCCCTTTTCTAGGCCAAAATCATGAAAAACTGGAAATAATTCATAACTTTTGCATAACAAAAGATAACGAAAATTAAAAGATCTTAGTATACTAAATTCCATATGTTCTTTCAATTGGAATGAGTCTTAAACTCGAATTTTTATATCAAATGTCTTTTTTAGGGCAAAAATCTATTTTCTATGCAAAAATCATGAAAAACTGGAAATAATTTATTAGTTTTGCATTAAAAATGATAAAAGAAATTAAAAGATGTAAATGTACTTAATTTCTGATGTTCTTTCGAATTAAATGAATTTTAAATTCGAATTCTTACATCAAATTTTTTTTTTTGGGGGGGGGATGCCCTTTTTAAGGCCAAAATCATGAAATACTGGAAATAATTCATAACTTTTGCATAACAAAATATAACAAAAATTGAAAGATCTTAGTATACTTAATTTCTTATGTTCTTTCTCGAATTTCTATATCAAATGTCTTTTTTGGGGGCAGAAATCCATTTTCTATGCAAAAATCGTGAAAAACTGGAAATAATCTATTAGTTTTGCATTAAAAATGATAATAGAAATTAAAAGATGTAAATGTTTCTTAATTTCTGATGTTCTTTCGAATTAAATGAGTTTTAAATTCGAATTCCTATATCAAATGTGTATTTTTGGGCGAAAAGACCTTTTCTATGCTAAAATCGTGAAAAATTGGAAATAATACATAATTTAAGCATTTTTACTGATTTCAAAAATAAAAAGATGTTTATATTTTCATTTTTTTCCATGTTCTTTTGAATGAAATGAGTTTTTTATTCAAATTCTTATATCAAATGTGTTTTTTGGGAGAAAATGCCCTTTTCTAGGCCAAAATTATGTAAAACTGGAAATAATTGTTAACTTTTGCATAACAATAGTAACAAAAGATGTGAATATACTAAATTCCTTATGTTCTTTCCATTGAAATGAGTTTCCAATTTGAATTCCTATGTCATGTGTTGGGTGGGGGGGGGGGGACAAAATCCATTTTCTATGCAAAAATCATGAAAAACTGGAAATAATTTATACCTTTTGCATAAAAAAATGATAACAGAAATTAAAAGATGTAAATGTACTTAATTTCTTATCTTCTTTTGGATGAAATTAGTTTCAAATTTGAATTCTTGTAGCTTGATAGCTCTTTTCTATTCAAAAATTATGAAAAAAAATCAAAAGATAGTTATATATTTAATTTCTGATGCTCTTTCAAATGAAATGAATTAATGAATTTCCAATTCAAATTACTCTAAAAAATGTGTTGGGGGTGTGGGGGTATTTCTAGGCACAAAACTAATGGAAATAATCCAATAAAAAAAATACAAGATGTTGATTTACCAAATGTCATAGGTTCTTATGAGTGAAATGAGTTTTTATTTCCAATTCCTTTATCAAATATGTTTTGGGGAAATTCCTTCCATGCGAAAATTATGAAATCTCTTGAGATAATGTATGACTTTTAAATAAAACCTAACACCAAAAATTAAAAGGTATTTATGTGCTAAATTTCGGTGTTCTTTCGAATCAAATGAGTTTTGAATTCTAATTTCTATGTTTAATCAGCAGGGCTCTCACATCCTTTTTTGAGACTGAGGCCGAGGCCTTTGAAATTGGGAAAAACATCAGCATTTAATCAAAGATCGGGAAAATTATAAATCAATTTGAATGTCTTTTCACTTGAAATATAGCACTTTTACCTCCTGGGGATTTTATTATTATTTTCCAATAGGTTTTCACTTGGGAAAATTGGTCCATTAATATGGACTATGAAATTGAAATACTAAATTATATGATTGTTCTATTGTAAAATTTCAGTGTATTTTAAGAACATTTCAACAAGTAATGTCTCATCGGTATATAAAAATAAAAATGTATTTATTAACATTAAGTCTCAAAATAGATACAATATTGCATTGGGAATTTGGCCAAATATCGAGCCCAAATTATGCCGAACAAGAGCCCTGATCAATACACATGTGTTTTAGAGTAAAAACAATGTCCAATAATAATCTACATGAGATTTTACTGTAAACAAATTATGTTTTTTTTTATTATTAAGCATAGAATATAGGATTCAAAATTTATTCGACAAGAACAATGAAGTCATATATGTACATTTTGTGTAAAGTTTAACATTTTTTCAATTTTTTTAAAAATCAGGTTTTAAATTATCTCCAATTTTCCATGTTTTTTTTTTTTTTTTTGCCCAGAAAACTCATTTCATTCGAAAGAACAACAGCAATCAAGTAAAAAAACCATCTTTTAATTTTTAAATCAGATCACTTGCTAATGTTGTAAATTATTTCCATGTTTCATATGTTTTTTTCTATTAAAGGGCTTTTTGCCACCAACCCCCCCCCCCCCCCCCCCCCATATTTGATAGGGTCATATGAAATAAAACTCATTTCATCCGACAGAACATAAAAAATTAAGAATTCTTACATCTTTTAATTTCTGTTATCATTTTTTATGCAAGCGTTATATATTATTTCCAGTTTTATCATTATTTTAACATAGAAAATGGATTTTTGACCCCTTAAGATACATTTGATATAGGAATTCAAATTGGAAACTCATTTCATTTGAAAGAACATAAGAAATTAAGTACATAACCATCTTTTAAATTTGTTACTATTCTTTATGTAAAAGTTATGAAGCATTTCCAGTTTTTCATGATTTTCGCCTAGAAAAAGGCATTTTCTCCCAAAAAACACATTAAACATAAGAAAACTCATTCCATGTGAAAGAACATCAGAAATTGAATATATGAACATCTTTTGATTTTTGAAATTGTTATGGGTCAGAATACCCCAAAACGCCAGCAAAAATCAGACAAAGACAGAATATAAATTTACAAGTTTAATTATGTACAAAAAATATATATTTACAATGATTACAACTTACAATACAATGTCCGGATCAAAGTGTCCGTTACGGTCCACAAAGTCTATCGAATGTGTGGTTTCCGGTAATCACAAACGTTCTCGAAAGATCAGTGTCCAAACGTTGTTAAATGGATTAAAGTCTCAACAAATAAAGTATCCCAGTATATCAGAATAGATGATTGAATCGTGTCTACGAATGTGTACGAATGCCCCTTCAACACAGTTCCTCAGAGGTATTTATACTTAATAACAATGGATTTACCAGAAGCTTCTAGAACAATGACTCATTACAAATGATTAACAATAGAGTAAATTCTAGAAATCACAGTCATGTGATGATAATGATGTAACAAAGAATATACTGGAATATTCTCTAAAGAAATAAACATGACATAGTACAATCTAGAAAGAATTATTATGAAATCATTAATTAACATGACTAAGTACATGTGTACCTACATATAAAGTAAAACCAAAACAATACATGACCCACAACACCTCCCCCCTTAAAAAAGTTTGAATGTCAATGAAAACTTAGGTGGTAAATTCTGCAAAAATCACTCATGAAACTCTCGATAGTGCATCTGCAATCACATTGTCTTTGCCCTTGATATGGTTAATAATGATATTGTACTCTTGCAACAATAAACTCCACCTTGTAAGTCTTTGATTCTTGTTTGACATTTTGTGCAAAAATGTGAGAGGGTTGTGGTCAGTAAATACAAGAATGGGATGTAAAGTAACATTCAAATAAACATCAAAATGTTGTAAAGCTAACAATAATGCAAGACACTCTTTTTCAATAGTAGAGTAATTCTTTTGACATTTTATCAATTTCTTTGAAAAATAACAAACAACTCTATCTACACCATCATCATTTTCTTGAAACAAAGCCGCCCCGATTCCTACGTCACTAGCATCAACAGTAAGCTTAAATTGCTTATCAAAATTTGGAGCTGACAGGACAGGACTATTCATAAGAACACATTTGATTTTCTTAAAAGATTCGTCACAGTCATTGGTCCATGCAAAATTCACTTTCTTTTGTAACAGATTGGTAAGTAGACCAACAACTGACGAGAAATTTGGACAAAATTTTCTGTAAAATCCTGCCATTCCCAAGAATCTCATTATCTCTTTCTTATTGGTAGGAATCGGGAACTTTGAAATAGCTTCCACCTTGGCCATGATAGGAGTAACAAAACCTTGACCTACTTTGTGACCGAAATATTCTACAGTCGCATGACAAAATTCACTTTTCGCAAGGTTCACTGTGAGGTTTGCTTTCGCCAGTATGTCGAAGAAGGTACGCATGATTCGGAGATGATCATCCCAGGTGTCGCTGTAGATGATGACGTCATCGATGTACGCCTCGCATCCTTCGAGATGATTTAGGAGCGAATGAATCATCCTCTGGAATGTGGCTGGTGCGTTTTTCATACCAAAGGGCATTACTTTATATTGGTATAGCCCATCTGGAGTCGCAAATGCCGATATTTCTCTGGCTCTCTCGGTAAGCGGGACCTGCCAATAGCCTTTAAGCAAGTCAAATTTACTGACAAATTTTGCACTGCCAATTTTATCTATACAGTCATCGATTCGTGGGATCGGATAAGAGTCAGTTTTGGTGACTGAATTGACTTTTCTAAAGTCCGTACACAATCGGTAAGTTCCGTCTGGCTTCGGAACCAGAATACATGGGGAACTCCAATCACTATTGCTGGGTTCAATAATGTCATTTTCAAGCATGTATTGAATTTCTTTCCGCATGTATTGAAGCTTTATCGGGTTTAACCGATAGGGATGCTGTTTGATAGGTGACGCATCACCTACAATGACGTCATGATGAGATGCATTCGTCTTTTTTGGAACGTCCGGAAAGATGGTCGTATATTCCCGCATTAATTGGTGCACTTCCTCTTTTTGATGCACGGTCAGATGTCCGAGTTTCACTTCTGGACTTGTTAGAATTTCAGAATTCTTTAAACGGACACTTTGAGCGAAGTCTTCTTCAACAGTCTCTTCATTACATTCCGGTTCAGCACAATTTTCAAATGTATTTACATTGGCCAAAGTGGAAACTGGTTTTACATAATTTCGGTCACTTCTATCAAAATACTCTTTCAACATGTTAACATGACACACTCTTTTTTCTTTTCGCCGACCTGGTGTCTTAACCACATAGTTAACATCACTAATTTTACTCTCAATCTCATAAGGACCGAAATATCTAGCTTGCAAAGGATGACCAGGGATAGGCAAAAAGACAAGAACTTTATCGCCTGGTTTAAAAACTCTGTTTCTAGCATCTTTGTCATACCATGTTTTCATTTTCATTTGTGAGGTTTTGAGATTTTCTTGAGCCAATTTGCAAGCATTATATAATTTCTCTTTGAAATTAGACACGTAGTCTAAGAGATTCAAATCGCTAGTCTCAGTCAACCATTTTTCCTTCAATAATTTCAATGGCCCCCTGACCGTATGCCCAAAAACTAGCTCAAAGGGACTGAACCCCAGGGACTCCTGAACCGCTTCTCGTGCCGCAAACAACACGAGGTGAACCCCTTCATCCCAGTCTTTTTCATACTGGTGACAATATGTTTTCATCATAGTTTTAAGGGTCTGATGAAAGCGTTCAAGTGCCCCCTGGGACTCAGGATGGTACGCAGAAGACTTATACTGCCTGATACCTAGCTCATGCATAACCTGCTGAAACAATCCTGACATAAAATTCGAACCCTGATCTGACTGAATAGCCTTGGGAGCACCTACGAAACTGAAAAACTTTGTAAGGGCCTTAACTATGGTCTTTGCCTTAATATTCCTAAGAGGTATGGCCTCAGGAAACCTAGTCGAAGTACACATAATTGTCAGTAAGTACTGATTACCTGACCTAGTCCTAGGCAAAGGACCTACACAATCAACTAACACCCTACTAAAAGGTTCCTCAAAGGCTGGAATGGGTTGGAGGGGAGCAGGTGGTATAACTTGATTGGGTTTACCTACCATCTGACAACTATGACAAGACTTACAAAACTCAGACACATCTTTTCTCAACTTAGGCCAGTAAAAGTGACTTAAAATCCTATTATAAGTCTTATTGACACCTAAATGACCTGCCATGGGTGTGTCGTGAGCTAAACTCATGATGTCCCCGCGATACGCTACTGGAACCACTATCTGGTGAACGACCCGCCACACGTCATTAGGGGGTACGTGCATCGGGTGGTCTCCATTTCCGCATAAGGATGCCATCTTGTATGTAGAAGCACTCTCCGACTTTGTCCGCTTCTTCTCGGGGAAGGGCCCTCTTGCTTAGTCGGATGATCTCCGGATCTTTAGTTTGCTCGGAGAGGAGCTGCTCACGGCTTAAGGCATCTGTATCTCTGTCTTATGGCGGATGGGAATCATCACCAGGTACTGTCGGAGACTTGTCAACATGAAGTGGTACTGACGTCTCAGGTACGTTGTTATCAATGGTAGACATGAATGTGTCAGAAAGGTCTATATCTTCGGAGGGATGGTCCTCGTTAAGTGCAGAAGTACTCTCAGCCTCTTTTAGTCTGTTCCTGGCCATCGCCCTGGTAACAGCGCAGGCTGGGTACAAGTCGTCGTCTTCATCATCGGACACGACATCGGACGTGATTTTTTCACAAACAATCGGATCGGCTACAACTTTGCCGCCAGCTAAATCGTTGCCAAGCAACAAGGAAACGCCTTGAACGGGAAGAGCAGGTCGAACACCTACGATAACAGGTCCAGTAATTAAGTCTGACTTCAAATAAATTTTATGAAGGGGAACATCAATGACGCCTAGCTCCACACCCTGTAATAAAACTGACCTACCAGTAAAAGTGTGATCAGACAAAGGCAATGAACCCTATAACAATAAAGTCTGGGCAGCACCAGTATCTCTCAAAATCTGAACAGGCAACGCTTCGCTAGAATCACTGAGTGAAACAAATCCCTGTGACAAAAAGGGCTTATAATGATCCTCCACAAAATCATCAGAACTGGACTTAGAACCCTGAATCTCAGGAGTGTCAGAACAAATCGAATCTAAGGCTTTCCTATCATTTCTAACAGACGCACAGGCCTGTGACTTAAGTTCTTTTTTCTTCTTAAGCTTCAAACACTCACCAATAACGTGACCTTTTTTCTTACAATAATTACATGTAGGAAGCGACCCCACCCCTGGGGATACCTCAGAACGCTCAAACCTAGGTCCGGACGTAGAACCACCTTGAGATGGTGACTGGGAACTAATGGACGACTGAGACTCTTGTAAATTTTTCTTTGGAAAATCTGAAGTTTTTGCGCTATCGCTAGATTGAGTTTTTGACACAAAATTTTTCTTATGAGTGAGAGCATACGTATCAGACAAAACAGCGGCTTCTTCAAGAGTTTTAACATTTTTGTCTTCCAAATGAGTTCTTAAATCTTGATGTACACACTCTTTGAACTCTTCTATCAGAATTATTTGACGCAAATTGTCAAATGAATTGGGAATTTTCTTAGATCGAAACCACTGATCAAATAAATCTTTTTCTCGAGCAAATTCAACATATGTTTGATTTTCAAACTTTTTGTACTTTCTAAACTTTTGTCTGTACGCCTCAGGTACTAACTGATTGCTCTCAAAATCGTGTCCTTGACCTTGTCATAGTCTGAACTCTCAGCAATACTGAGCGCCGAATATACTTCAGCCGCTTTGCCAATAAGTACGCTTTGTAATAAAGTTGGCCAAAAATCGCGTGGCCACTTCAGATTGGCCGCGATTTTCTCAAAATGTGGAAAATATTTGTCCACGGACTTTTCTTGGAATTTTGGTACTAATCTGATGTTTTTGGCGGCGTCGAATTCAGACTTGACAGGCGAAGGAACAGGACTTTCCTTAGCGCTTTTCTCTAACTTTAACTTTTCTAACTCAAACTGGAGTTCTTTCTCGTGCATACGTTCCTGTTTCTCTCTTTCTTCCTTTTCTCTTTCAAATTGTCTTATTTTTTCTTCTTTTTCAAATTGTCTTTCTTTTTCTTCTCTTTCAATTTGAAATTGTCTTTCTTTTTCTTCTTTTTCAAATTGTCTTTCTTTTTCTTCTTTTTCAAATTGTAATTGTATTTTCATTTTCTCTAATTCAAACTCATATTTTGACATTTTGGTTTCGCTTGAAACAGGTTCAACAGGAAAATCGTATGACGAAAAGATTTCCTTAGCTAAAAGCTCTTTAGCCACAATATTTCTAATTTCTTGTTTTCTCATAGAAGATTTTACATCTAACTTCAAGTGAAGACCTAAACCAATCAAATCATCTTTTTTCAATGATTCGAACTCATCTACAGTCGGCGATTTCAAAAATTCAGTGACCGAAAATACCATGATTGATTTCTGCTGGCAAAAGTTTGGAGAATTTTCCTTTTTTCAAAAAAAACGAACTTTTACGTAAAAATGCAAATATGCAGAGATTACTATCCTGGACGAGCCCCCAATTCTGTTATGGGTCAGAATACCCGAAAACGCCAGCAAAAATCAGACAAAGACAGAATATAAATTTACAAGTTTAATTATGTACAAAATATATATATTTACAATGATTACAACTTACAATACAATGTCCGGATCAAAGTGTCCGTTACGGTCCACAAAGTCTATCGAATGTGTGGTTTCCGGTAATCACAAACGTTCTCGAAAGATCAGTGTCCAAACGTTGTTAAATGGATTAAAGTCTCAACAAATAAAGTATCCCAGTATATCAGAATAGATGATTGAATCGTGTCTACGAATGTGTACGAATGCCCCTTCAACACAGTTCCTCAGAGGTATTTATACTTAATAACAATGGATTTACCAGAAGCTTCTAGAACAATGACTCATTACAAATGATTAACAATAGAGTAAATTCTAGAAATCACAGTCATGTGATGATAATGATGTAACAAAGAATATACTGGAATATTCTCTAAAGAAATAAACATGACATAGTACAATCTAGAAAGAATTATTATGAAATCATTAATTAACATGACTAAGTACATGTGTACCTACATATAAAGTAAAACCAAAACAATACATGACCCACAACAAAATCAGTATATATGCTAAAGTTATATATTATTTCCAATTTTTCATGATTTTGGCCTAGAAAAGGGCTTTTTCGCCCCAAAACCACATTTGATGTAGGAATTCGAATTTGAAACTTACTTAATATGAAAGAACATCAGAAACTAAGTACATTTACATCTTTTATTTTCTGTTATCATTTTCAATGCAAAACTTATAAATTATTTCCAGTTTTCCATGATTTTAGCATAGAAAATGGATTTTTGCCCCAAAAAAACACATTTGACATAGGAATTCCAATTGAAAACTCATTTCAATGGAAAGAACATAAAAAATTTTGTTCATTAATCTTTTAATTTTTGTCATAATTTTTTATTTAAAAGTTATAATTAATTTCCAATTTTTCATGGATTTGGCCTAGAAAAGGGAATTTTCTCCCAAAAAAACAAATTTAATATAAGAATTTGAATTGAAAACTCATTTCATTCAAAAGAACATCAGAAGTTAAATATGTAAACATCTTATAATTTTTGAAATCAGTTAATACGTTAAATTTATAAAGTATTTCCAATTTTTCACGATTTTATCCTAGAAAAGGGTTTTTTTGCCCGAAAAACCACATTTGATATCAAAATTTGAATTTGAAACTCGTTTTATTCGAAAAAACAACAGAATTTAAGTATATTTACATCTTTTAATTTTTGTTAACATTTTTTATGCAAAAGTTATAAATTATTTCCAGTTTTTCATGATTTTTGCATAGAAAAGGGTGTTTACCCCCAAAATATCGCAACTGCCACATATCTCAGAGGTCTTTCAAACTTTTTCTGTAATACTAGCCCATAGTTAATATCTTTATCATAGTGGTTTGCTTTAATCATAAAATTCCCACGGCAGCTTATTTTCTTACATAAGGCACTCCACTAATTTCAAAAAAGATTATTCCGCCCCGGGGATCACCATTTGATGCTTAAAGTGAAGTTTAGGTATGATTAGATTGAACAAAAAGTAACGCGAAGTAATTTTGAATTTTTACTCGATGAGTGGTATGGTTGGGGTAGAATTAGACCCGAGTAAAAATTCTACGGATTTTTTTTTGAAAGATACAACAATGATATAAATATAGTATGATTATAATATTAATGTATCGTTTTATACAAATGTCGGATCATGTATAACTTCTGGAACCACAGGTCATTATAGAGGGAAGTCACACTTTCACATAAATGGCTGTAACTTCCTTTATATGCAATCTAAATGAACAAGAATGGAAACGTTACTTAATGTTTTGTGGGAAAACATCTAAGTTGTTACGTAGGCTAGTCCTGGTCACCTTCATGTTTTATTTTAAGGGTAAAATCATTGGTCGATTTCAAGAAATCGACCTTACTAGATTTGTAGACCGGATGTTGTCAATAGGAGAAAGTTCCTAATTGAGTCCGTCAGATTCCACAATGCAACATTGAATTATCCTTATGAAAGAAACGTTTTCGTGACTAGTGAAAAACACGTGACCAGAGACAGCCATTCCCATGACCTCCCACTTTATCCACTTCACAAAAATAGGACATGTCGTCATGACAACGCTTAGGTATCGCAATTATGAATTTAGATATTGCAGATGAAAATAATATCTGCATGATATTTTTTCTTTAACAATATTTACTTTCAGACCAGTTAGTGAGTGATACAGTGAACGCTATGCCTGCAAAATTCCTATGGTCGACATTTCTGGATTACGCGATCACAACGTATGCCAGGGGTGCCAGTGGGCTAAAAAGTTTCTAACCGTCCATCCGACTAAGCTTTTTCTCGTTAAGGATATACCACTTTGTTTGTTTGTTTATTTTCTTACCAAAGACAAATTGATAAATGAAACAAAGAAATTAATGAGCGATAAAAAAAATTGACAAGACTGTACGAGTCACAAAATTTGATTGAACTTTTTAGAAGTGTCCCCTTATTTCCCTCCAAATTCTTATACATGTAATCGGAACTCTCCACTTTTCCCGCGAATACACCCAGAAAGGCTTTTGATTGGTCAATATGTGTTATAATGGAATTTTCCTACGGATCAAACAATTTCTGAATGGATATGAGGAGTGTTGCATCTTGAGTTGTCCAGTGTAAATGTATCCATTTTCTAACTTGTCAGAAAGACATACGTTTCTATAAGTACTACTCTTTAGTCTTTATTTTAAGAGTAACAATTTAAACCGATGTCGACGAAAAAAATTATTGCGGGATTAAAGAAATGTTGATATCGACCAAGCTTTTTTGGAAAGCTAATACTTGTACCATTATCTAGTCTTGAACAATCTTGCTCCTTTAGGAAAACATTCAAGCTTAACTTTAACCTTAAATTACTTGACAAAGATTGGAAGTACTTCGTCATGGTGGATCTGATTGCAAACACGCCAAGAAGGTTATTTTAAAATCCCATTCAAACTTATTCTACGGTAAAATGTACTATCCAAATAATTAGAGAAGAACGACTGTAGACTAGAATTTGACCTTGTGATCTGTAAAGGCAATACTAATGTCGTGTCCTGCCGTATGGAGTAACTAAGGTACATGTGTTGTGGTCACCATAACAGGTATCTGATGCAGTTCTATGTACCAGCACATCGGATCTGAAATATTATAGATCTCAGTGTGGGGGTGTGGGTGTGGAGGGCACAGGGGTGAGGTATCATACATGTAGCTTGGTCACTAGCCGCAGAAACGGCCAACGACACTTGGATATTTGGTTGGTAGGGGTGTGTTGGCCGCAGGAAAGTACATTGAACAAACCCGGGACCCAAATTTAGGATATGGCCGGCACGAATCGGCAAATTTTCTAGGGGATTATTGACTGTGTCTCACTCGAATAAAATAAAACTAAACGATCGGCAATCATATTTTACCTTGTTAAGCTTTAATATCAATGATATGGCCGGGATTCTACTTGCCTCCGCTTCGTCTCTTCGAATTCAAGCGCCATGTTGTAAGTTTACACTCATGCGTCAGGTCAAACACGTGACACCACGAGGTTGTTTCCATAACAACGTCCATTCATATGGATCGAGGTGTCACGTGTTTGACCTGACGCATGAGTGTAAACTTACAACATGGCACTTGAATTCGAAGAGACGAAGCGGAGGCAAGTAGAATCCCGGCCATATCATTGATATTAAAGCTTAACAAGGTAAGATATGATTGCCGATCGTTTAGTTTTATTTTATTCGAGTGAGACACAGTCAATAATCCCCTAGAAAATTTGCCGATTCGTGCCGGCCATATCCTAAATTTGGGTCCCGGGTTTGTTCAATGTACTTTCCTGCGGCCAACACACCCCTACCAACCAAATATCCAAGTGTCGTTGGCCGTTTCTGCGGCTACTTGGTCACGAACCCTTTCCTTAGCACAGATTATCTCCTCTACAAGTAGTATTAAAAAAAAAAGAAAAAAAAAAGAGATAAATAAATAAATGAAAAAAAATTATATATACATATAAACTTGCAGAAGAAAGGGTTTGTGACCAAGCGATGATACCTCACCCCTGTGGTTGAGGGAAAGAGACAGTTTATGCTTTGTTGATAATGTTAAAATCTGTTTTACTCGTGTCAGTCCGGAAAATGAAAAATACAGAATTTTTGTAGGTCCTAAAAACTTGTTAGACATTCGGACTGACAATATTCGACTGACAATTTTCGACATCTCTGCATTAATGACTTATAATAGCTCTATTCGTCGGTCTTTCCGTCCACAAAGAATTAAACAGTGACCATAGATTCTTCAAAATTTATAGAACTAAGACTCACGTGTCTATTGGTACCAAAAGTTAGGATCATGTTGTCTTGGCATTCCCAGTGGTCATGCAGAGATCGTGGATCATTCAAATCTCATCGTGAGTGGAGTTTGTTCATTATTGTTCCTAATTGAAATAAGTCATTTCAACATTGTTATGTCACGTAATCGTCTTTTTTAAACTTTGCTGCATTGACGTGTATAAAAAGAAGAAGAGAAAAAAGATATTAATTTCCTAAGTTCAAGTATATGTCTTCATGTTCATCGATAATAGACAAGTCCATTCAAATCTCCAGTAAATTAAACTAATAAAGTTTCTGCTTTTCCTACCGATTCCTCAACCCCCCCCCCCCCCGAAATGACTTTTGAAAAAGTTCTGTATACTAAATTCATGTTCCTGTTCCGACAAGTACTGGACGGTAACTTTGCATAATTCTACATAAGATTAATGGCCCAGATTAACCATGTAAATTGTATTTTACGCTGTTATAAAGAATTGCTGAATAACTATATGTTACATTCTATTAAGTACTTTAGTATGGAGGGGGATTAGGGTCACAATGCTATTTGTCTTGCTTACATGCTTCATGCTATGTTGCTTCATTCAATGTTTGATTATTCCATGTTCATTTGTCTTGCTTTCATTTCAGATTGACTTTATCTTTCTTCTTTGTGTAATTTTGCTTCCCTGCATTTTACATTTGTCCTTCGTCAATGCATAACTGTCATTATACCATGCGTTATGACATCCTTCTTTCTGCCATTATCCTTTCGTCTTAATGCTATTGTTGCTTCGTCAATGCTAACTTCAATTTTGATACCAGATGGCGCTTCGCGCGACCGCATGTGCCCGTTCCTTGAAATGAACTTTGAAACATCCCCTGTCGTTAGAAATCTACTACAGTATCGTTCGAAAAGTAATTATATTATCGCACGAGAGGACAGAAGTAGATTGGCTGTGTGAATATTTGAAAAATATTTTGAAGTAATTAGTAAATATTTGATTTTGTATGCATAAATTTTTGTAAGTTTTAACAGTGACTATAAAACATCGTTATATATGAAGAATTCCAATGGCATAGTGGCTATCACGTTTGCCACTTCATGTTATTTTGCACCTTTTCGAGTGGGTTCGAATCCCGGACGAGGATACATTTTTTTCCTTTTGTCTATCTTAAGTATAATGTAATTTGTCCATGTTGTCCATCTGCCCTCAATGGAGGATGTAGAATTTTTTTTTCAGTTTTTCTTGGGGGGGGGGGGGCATTGTTTTGAAAAAAAAATATGGCGGGCAACTGTACATTATTCAGTTGAAATGAAAAATCATTTTTATAACAAAACTTTGCAAACGCTTCGTTGGCTCACTATCGTCGCTTGCAAGTCATCTTTGAAAGGTTATAATTTTAATTACTTGCTTTTATATGCCCGTCAATGTCGTTTCTGTACTAAAAATCGGGTGATTCTTGCATAAAAAGATAAAACTTCTATAATAATTGACATTGAAGTATGGATTTATGAAGGTCAATGTTCAAGGTCAATCCTTGCAAGCATCAAACGCTTGGATTTCAATCTTAACCTTGATCTTGGGTCGAACAACACTGGCGGATTTAAGGAATGCTCCTGCACAGACCCAATGTTTTCCCGGCAAAAACAGGTACATCAGTAAAATCAGTAAAATCGGCGAAATTCGCCCCTTGACCCCCGGCAAAGGGGGCGCTGGATCCGCCATTGAACAAGAAGACTCTGACAAGTTTGCCATAGTGCAATCTAATTGAAATTTAACCTTCCTTGCGCTCCCAACACGGAGTATAGGAACACAATAAAGGTATAAATTTTGGCCATTGTTGAAAAAGGCTGTGAATGACACTGAACTGTTTTTGTGCCACGTTCCTGAGCAGGCGTAGTCCTGGACCAACGGCGTAGGTCTGCCTGAAAAAAAGTGGAGGGGCACAACATCCCAAAATTTCTGACAAGCAAAAAATAAAAAATAAATAAATGAAAAAAAATAAAAAATAAAAAAAAAGGGGGGGGGGGGGGCTAAAAAAAAAAATTTGGGGGGTTTCATATTCTGGTGCAATTCTAAATTTTAAGTACATGAATAAATGTCTGGCGAGCGGTAGGAATTATTTTTAGCAAAATATTGACTTATCAGAAAATACTTTCTATACCCTGATTACCCTCTATCATTACATGTAATAATATTCTATATAGATTGAGTTAAATGTCTTCATGTACATTGATATAGTAATATGTATAAAGGATGGATCAGAATAGCTAAATTATTCAGAAAGTCTATAAAGAACTGGCGAGCGGTAGCGCTGCCCCCGCTGCCCCCCCCCCCCTCCCCTTCAGACAAAAAAAAATTACGTAGCCGATGGGATTCGAACTCATGCGGGAAAAAAAAAGCAACAAGAATCCGGCACGCTTACCGCTGAGCCACGAAATCCTTACGACAGAAAAATTTTCTAGAGGTTTCAAATCCTCAAATGGCTATGACTGTATAAAACCAAACAAACAGAAAAGGTCAAAATATTTATCATTTAAAAATTTCTTTTTCTTTTGTTCAAATATTTCAATCGGCTTTTGCTTTTTTCCGCTATTTATAACTCATTTTTCTAAGTACTGCAACAGGGGACGTCTCAAAGTTAATTTCAAGGAACGGACACAAACGGAGCGCCACCTGGTATCAAAATTGAGGTTAGCATTGACGAAGCAATAATGGCATTAGGACGAAAGAATGATGGCACATTGAAAGATGTCGTAACGCATGGTAGAACGACAATTATGCATTGACGAAGGACAAATGTAAAATGCACGGAAGCAACATTGCATAAAGAAGAAAGACAAATGCAATAAAGTCAATTTTAAATGAAAGCAAGACAAATGAACATAGAATAATCAAACATTGAATGAAGCAACATAGCATGAAGCATGTAAGCAAGGCAAATCGCATTGTGACCCTAATCCCCCTCCATACAGATCGATTAGCTTTATTTTGTATCGGTGATTACGAGACGCTATGACTTTACAAGCTACTTTTTCTGTCAATACCGTCCATTATCAGTGACGGATCGCCAGAGTTATTGGGGTGGATCTTGATTGACAATGATAAATTAAGACAATAGGTATTTTCGTGAGAAAATGTATTCACTGGAAGAGGATGTAGAGAGGTATTGAGTATTAAAACACGGTGGTAGATTGTGACCGTTGACATACGGAAACCCGGCAGATGATATCTCTGATTTTCAGTCTCTGGAGATAGGGGTTCCCTAGCACTTATGTACATATTATGTATTCAGTAATATTTGGACTGTCAGTCAGTCGGTCGGTCAGACGGAATGAGAAAGAAGGACTTGACAATTCAGTAAAGGACAGACGGACGGACTGAATAAAAAGCGTCGTGCATACGTAAAGGTACACATATTGTAAAGAACTGAAAATAACTGTTTATCGAGATGATCTAAAACGAAAGTCTTGTGCATTTCTTGAAAAATTGCAAAATTATTTTTTATTTGTACTTGTAAATCATTCGAATTCAAATATATATAAATGTTTGTTTGATGTTCACTCTTCACTCTTTCCTTTTGAAAAAAAAACTCTCTTGACCTTGCCAACCTCTACCTAGATTTTGAAATTCTTTAGAAATACCAGGTCCTAAGGAAGGAGATTGCCGATCCTTTAAAACAAGAATGACCGGTTTTGCATACTATATCTATTTACAATGTATATATGCTGCCTCTTTGACCTGGCCAGAATTAACATGAAGGGGTATGTACATTGCTGTACGACAAAATGAGGTTCGGGTACGAGGAGTTTACTTGTACTAGTTTCTGGACAAAATATCTCAAATATTGACTGAAAAGTGAGAAACAAATGGGATAGTCTGATGTGTGTTTAGTCTACATTCGGGACATATCAGAGAGAGAGAGAGAGAGAGAGAGAGAGAGAGAGAGAGAGAGAGAGAGAGGTTAAAATTGGAGAAATGAAGTCATAGAGATGCTTCATCAGAACAATGAGGTTTTAAGGTGTTGCAGTGATTGAGAAGGAGTCAGTAGTCATGTGTCATATTCCCAATTATTTGCAAATTGCAGGGATTATTCTGGATGTTTCCTTTGATGAAAGAACTTTATGTTTTTAGTCCTTTTCTATTAGAGAATCTATCAAAATCAAGAATTTTAATAATGAGAGAATTGTAAAAATTACGAGAGATTCTCTCATTTTCGCTGCCCAACATTATCATGCATTTGCAAAATGACCAATTGTGTTTCTTCACCTCATTCAGAATTCATGCGAAGTCCTTCTCAGTCACTGGACTAAACTATGGCATTATGAGAGGGTAGTAGGAATATGTGTATATGTGGTATGTGTTGCGGGGAATGGATGAAGCGGGGGGGGGGGGGGGGGGGGGGGTACACATAAAACATGCTAAAGACTATTGTGGAATGAAAGATCTATACTTGAGTATATTCTATAATAATGTTAACTCCTAGTATACGTGTATTCTTACTCTAGTTGAATGTATGGGGAATTTATGGGGAAATCAATTATGCGTTTAAAGGTCATTTGTTCAAACTTTGAAAAGGCTTCATTAGAATATCGACACCTCACATATAAAAGAGGGTTTAAATTGATTTATATATACCCTTCTTTAGTATAATATTACTAAGAATTTGGTATCTAAAAGTGCTGATGGCGGGCAGAATTAAATCTACATTGTGTTAAAAACTTAAAAGGACAAAATTGAAGAAAGAATTTTTTAAGATTGTAATAGACGGTTTTCACATTACTACAGTTGACTCACATTTAAAAACATTCTGTGACCCGACATCACAAGATTTGACGTAACTTTTATATGCTACGCCGTAGTCGATTTATGACGTCACAGTTAGAAATAACGTCAAAAGTAGTGATGTCGGATCTTGACGTGTCGAAAATATAACGCTAGCGGTATTAACGTAGTTCGCGGGGAAGCTTTCATCACAATCAAATGTGTACGCAGGTTTAACCCTCAAATTGTTTTATGTGCACATCTACGCTGTGACGTCATAAACTGTACTTGAACGTAACGCCACGTGACGTTGCGCGACATTCATCAGTTGGGCGAATAAAATGGTGTAAAGTTTTTTTTTTCTTTTTGAATATTTAATATGGATATTTTCTAGAGCGTGGCGATCCGAAATTTTAAAACATGAAGTTAACAAAAATTCAGTCAATGTATTTACACAGGCTTGCAATGAGGCTAAAATGTACTTTCGCTCTCCTTGTTGCTTGTTACTGTGCTCAATCAGGGAAGGGGGTGTTCGATCGAATAGCTGGAGAGGTTGCCTTTAAACACGAATATTCTCTTTACTTTTTAAATGATACATGTAAGGCGGCGATTTTCTTTAAGAATTTAAAAATACATAGTGTCTGGGAGTTCTATTATGATTTTTTTTTTTTTGCTTTTTATATATACCAGCACACGGATAACTAAACTTTATTTAAACTATAGAATTAGAGTCCTTTGATAACGGGTGTCTTAGTCCTTTTCTGTTGGGGGAGGGGGGGGGGTTAACACTACATCATGTCTAACTCTCTCCGCCATCTACACTTGTAAGGAATCTGACGGTGAAATATCAAAGCTGTATCCATTAAGATTTTAAGATTTTGAAAAAAGGTCAGAATTCAAGCTCAATGAGATTAGGTCAAATGTCAAGGTCTTATTTGAAATTTCATGTCACAATGAATTCCAGAGTGAAATGTATAACCGCTACCCATTCAGATTCAACAGATTAAAGGTTTTGAAAGATAGGTCAAATTTCAAGGTCAAGGTTACTAGTTAATAGGTGGAGTAAATAAAAATATAAGCAAGCAGGGTCTATTCCGTCATTGTTCATCGTCATGTACAGTTACGTTTCAATACTCCGTATATTTTTTTTCTCCCGTTGTTGACTAAAACACAAACGTATTTCTATCTCAAGGAAATATTCTATAGATGCGTTAGATCTGTCTCATCATGATCTATCGCCTTGTAAAGTTTTAAATAGCTGATCCAATCAGTTTTCTCTCAACAGAATAAAACAATAAAACGTAACAGCTTCCCCAAAATGTTGAACCTCAAGAGTCGGACAAAACAGGCTGACGGACGGACAGATATATACGGACTTCGCCATTTCATAGACCGGATTTTGCTTAGCAACCTGACAAAACGCTATAAAAAATCAAAGATTTTCACAAGTAAGTCAAAATCTGGGGTCAAGGTCAGAGTGTCAAAAATTTGGGATCCATTTTTTTTTTTTTTTTTTTGCTGTCGGAAAAAGATATTGTACTGCTTTTTTCTGGATTTCTTGAACTCGGAGATTGAAATGGAAATTTATTTCAATAATATTTCACGACAATTGAGACGGCTTAACGTGATAATAGGCCTAAAATATTATAAAAGCATATGCAAGTTGTTTTTTGTGTCGCCTGCGAAGCATAGCGACACTTAGTGATCACTTTGTCAGTTGTCCGTCTGTCCGTCTGTCAGTACGTCCGTCTGTCTGTCTGTCACACTTTGGGTGTCACAGCCCATAACTTTTGATTGGTAGGTGATAGGGCTTTGATATTTCACATGTGTATTCCTTGTGACAAGACCTTCTTACACATACCATAATTTTTGACCTAGTGACCTTGACCTACAGCCCCGACCAGTCGAAAGTTTAATATTCGCTTTCAATTCGTAAACGAATTGAAAGCTTTTTGAAAGCTTAGCTTTCAAAATTTCGTCAGCGATTGCTTTCAAAATTTTGAATACTCAAGAGATGACGAAATTTCGTCAGCGATTTTTCGTTGACTAATTTTCGTCAGCGATTCCCTAGCTTTCAAAATTTTCGTCAGCGGTAGCTTTCAAAAATTTTGAAAGCTATAGTTAACGAAATTTCGTCAGCGATTAGCTTTCAAAAAATTTGAAAGCTATAGTTAACGAAATTTCGTCAGCTATAGCTTTCAAAATTTTTGAAAGCTAATCGCTGACGAAAATTTCGTTAACTATAGCTTTCAAAATTTTTGAAAGCTAATCGCTGACGAGAATTTCGTTAACTAGCTTTCAAAATTTTTGAAAGCTTTTCTCGTAAGCTATTTTGTGTCGAGAAAACCAAGATGGCCGAAATCAAAGCAATCATCCTCATAATTTGCTTGATGAAATAGTATTAATTATGATGTTTATTCAGATTAAATTATGAAAATATATATTCCTGGATTAAATTAAATATTGTATCTTGTTTATTTTTATAAGTTTATTTGGAGATTCCGTGTTTCCCAGATCGGTGTGTTCCCCCATACACCTACTTGGTTAAAATAACATTATGTTAATTGGGGGTGAATGGGGCCATCAAAAGGGTATGCTTTGCACTAATTAGTTACCTGAATTTACCTGTATTTGTATTACCTGTAAAGGTATTCCATCTTTAAGTGTATATATGAACAACTTCCATTTCATCTATAATCTAAATGTATATATACATGTATACCAGAAAATTTATATCTGACCGGCCAAATTCTGACTAAATGAGGGGAATTTATATCCAGTGAAACCCTGGCTTCTCTGTGACTGTCGGAAGCTTTGAAAGATATTTCACAATCGGTGAATTTTTAAAGTGCCACGCCCATAAAGAGTCGGCTTCTTTCATCCTCTAAACTGTGCAGAGGAATTCGCCCGAGGCGTGCTGCAGCCATTGCAAAAACAATATGGCACCCGAGCGTTCAAAAAGCTTTCAAAATTTTCGTCAGCGATAGCTTTCAAAATTTTCGTCAGCGATAGCTTTCAAAACTTTCGTCAGCGATAGCTTTCAAAATTTTCGTCAGCGATTGCTTTCAAAATTTTCGTCAGCGATTGCTTTCAAAATTTCGTTAGCGATTGCTTTCAAATATTTTGAAAGCTCCGAGATGACGAAAATTTGAAAGCTCATAGCTTTCAAATCTTTCGTTAACTAAGATTAGTTAACGAAATTTTCGTCAGCGATTTTTCGAAAGCTTTTTAGAGCTTTCAAAATCTCGACATCTCAGTAGCTTTCAAAAAATCGCTGACGAATAGTTAACGAAACTTTCGAATTTAGCTTTCAAAATTTCGTCAGCTCGGCGTTAAACTTTCGACTGGTCGGGGCTGTACATATTTGACCTACTTTTTGAAAAAATTAAGAATGGATATATCTTTTGATTGGTAAGTGTTAGTACTTTGATAATTCACACGTGCAATCCTTGTGGCAAGACCTTTCTACACATACCATAATTTTTGACCTTGTGACCTTGACCTAGATATTTGACCTACTTTTGAAAAAAAAGATAAGATTCACTATATCTTTTGATTGGTAGGTGATAGGGCTTTGATATTTCACATGTGTATTCCTTGTGACAAGACCTTTCTACACATACCATAATTTTTGACCTATTGACCTTTACCTACATATTTGACCTACTTTTCAAAGAAAATAAGATTGCATATATCTTTTGATTGGTAAGTGATAGGGCTTTGGTATTTCACATGTGTCAAAACATTGTGACATCAAATCACTTGTGACAAGACCTTTCTACACAGACCATAATATTTGACCTTGTTACCTTGACCTAGATATTTGACCTACTTTTCAAGAAAAGTGAAATTGGCTATATCTTTTGATTTGTAGGTGATAGGGCTTTGATATTTCACATGTACTTTCCTTGTAACAATGCCTTTCTACACATACCATAATTTTTTACTTTTTGACCTTGACCTAGCTATTTGACCTTCTTTTCTAAGAAATTAAGTTTGTATTTATCTTTAAATTGGTAGGTGATAGGTCTTTAATATTTCATATGATGAGACTTTTTGTTACCAATTTTTACGTAGTGACCTTGACCTAGATGATTGACACTCTTTTCTGAAAATTTAAGAATGACCATATCTTTTAATTTGTAATTAAGAGGTCTGATATTTCCAATAAATTTCAATTGACAGGACTTTTCTACTGATACCAATAATTTTGATCCACTTTCTAGAATAATAATCACATCGCTTCGCAGGCGACACAAGCATTCCTTGGATTGCTATTTTTTTTTTCAAAACGAGCATAATATGAATTGTATGGTGCGTAATAACAATGTATGTTTTATATTGCTCCTTCAACCCCGCCACTTCCCAACCCTTTTCCGATATTATAAAGTACATGTACGTATTCACAACCAACCAAACTTGTTCAGTATCGATTCTAAAATACTTATATACAAGAAAAAAAAATATACATTTAAAGAAAATGCTTACATCTCTCTCTCTCTCTCTCTCTCTCTCTCTCTCTCTCTCTGATGAGCACGTCTGTCCGTCTGTTCCGTATTCAGATGTTTGAAAGAAAACGTACGTTATGCTCAGTGAATAAATTTATTTCTAAAATTAACAAGATGCATGTATAAAGGTCTAGCTCGAATATGGCCCATCTAATCTATTGTTTCCCAATTATCTAAAAAAGAATATAAAAAAACCCAAACCTTTGTGGTTTCTGTGTTTTTTTTAAAGGAAACCGTTACTGAGAATCAAATGATTTCTTTGTTGTCATAATTTTTGTCCTTTTTTTTAATCCGAAGAAGTATAGCTAGTAAATGCTGGTTTGCTGGTACTATTGTACTACGAATTTGTTTTACGGAATAAATTGTGTAAAGCGAAGGTATAATTTTACTTATTAAACACACATTATTGATAAAACATGAAGAACTCCAGCCCGCATACTCCTTGACGTCATGTTGACGCATGCGATCTGTACACGCAGTGACTTTGACGTTGCGAGTAAAATTGACGCCGAAGACTCGCAAAACAACTTTTCAATCTCAAATTGCAAAAAATCTGCCGAGAAGACCTATCAATGTTTTTATATATTCGAATTCAGCTCATTCTCTACTTTTACGTATAAGAAGAGTATTAAGCATTTCCATAATATTAATGGAGAAAGTGGAAGTGAAGCAAGGCGTGTTTTACTTTTTGAATGAGTGCAATTTTTTGAATAATTAGTTCCAAAACGGCGAAAAGAATTGCAAATTTTCCTCAAGATACATAATAATTAGTAAAAACACCATACTCAACGCGGCAACAAAATTTTCTATCTCTTTTTCGCCCTCCTTCTTTAAATTTCTGGTTCAAAATGACTTCGTTCAGAAAATGCATTTTTTTCCGAATTCGAACGTCAGTGGCGTCTTTAGGGCTTAAAATCACGAAAACTTCGCGGAACAACTGCATGAAAATTATATCAAAGATTGATTAAATCTTAAATTTCATGTAGACATATTTTTAGGCTATGTCTTCTCGTAAAGTTTTGAGTGCCGTAACGCCGCGATGTACCTTAAGACGGTTCCTTTGTTCCTGCGCATGTTGCGCTCCTCGTATGAACCCCCTAAAAAAAGTCAGGAAAACTGAAATATGGACAGACGGACTGACTGACTGACTGACTGACTGATTGACAGACAGACAGACAGACAGACAGACCGAGAGGAAACTAAGAGTTCCCTTCGGCGTTGCCGGTAGGGGACTAAAAAAACCCTTCAGGGAACGGGATTTGAGGGAGAGAAGTGTCCTATGACATATTAAAATTAAAATTTTAAACATGCATTAAAGTCGTAAGTCGTCATTAATGCATGTTTAAAATTTTAATTTTAATATGTCATAGGACAGAAGGTTCCAAAGCACAATGTGACATCCTGTGGCTGCATTGAAAGCTGTTTCAGTATAGGTGTTCGTTTGGCGTTTGGTTTGGGTTGAAAGGTTTGTTTCTTAATTGTAAGAGGGAAGATGGAAGCTTAAGTGAACTGAAGTGAAACCAAATCACAAAATTACTGGTTTATATTCTCTTTTCTTCTTATTGCCACTCAAACGTACAGACGATAGAACTTCAAAAGAACCAAAGAAACTTGTCAAGAACTTTAATACACATTATTTACGTCCCCCTCAGAAGTTTAATAGTCTCTTACATGTGATATAATCATACAATTAAATACATGCACATGTTGATCAAATCTCCCTTGCTTTTAGGGCTCCGTTAATTATACACGTTATTTGAGTCCCCCCTAAAGTTAAATAGTCTCTTCATACATGTAACAAAATCCTGCATATACATTTATTATTGAGATTATTACATACCAGATCCCCCTTTGCCTTTAGGACTCTGTAATTATATGGGGATTTTAGTCTAGACCCAAGTACCTGCTTTATACACATGTACAGTAAACGGATTGGGTGGAACTATATTTACTATCGAGGCGTATCCTCTGGAATCCGAGATTTTCATAAATCACAATCTTACAGTGATATGATATTAATTTTGGATTAATTGTTATTAAGCTAGGATTAATCCTAGGCTTTTAATCTTGGGAGGACTTCTTTCACATTGCTATTTAAATCAACAAGTATTGCATTTTGGCAGAAAAAAGTTGGATATATCAGTGGTGCAATGGATTTGGTTAAATCCAGCCACGAAAAATGGGGGGGGGGGTACCTTACCTCCCTCCACCCTCTCACTCCTCCCAACCCTCCCTCCCTTTCATCCTGTCTGTCCCCTCATTAGAGCGTTAAGCTTTGTCTAATAGCAATGTCGAAAATTTGGAAGACCGAACTAAAATGTATGACATACAATTAGAATCTTATGATTGAAAAGTTCATGGTTATATTTTCTTTATTTATCTGGCCTGAATACTATGTGAGAACTGTGACCTTGATCTTTGACCCTGACTACTTCACACCTTTTCATGGCAATAATTCAGGAAATCTTTATGATTTTAGTATTTAGAGCTTGTATACAGGATAGATATGCATCTTGTCCACAAGGTGAGTTGACCTAATGCGAGTTGACCGAATGCGTGTTGATCTAAAAAATAGGCAAGGTTCATATTGATTTCATGGTGATTGGCTTTTAATTACTACAGTTCTTTATAGTCCATCTTGCCCACAAGGTGAGTTGACCTAATGTGAGTTGATCGAATGCGAGTTGATCTAAAAAATAGGCAAAGTTCATATTGATTTCATGGTGATTGTCTTTTAATTACTACAGTTCTTTATAGTCCATCTTGCCCACAAGGTGAGTTGACCTAATGCGAGTTGACCTAATGCGAGTTGATCTAAAAACTAGGCAAAGTTCATATTGATTTCATGGTGATTGGCTTTTAATTACTACAGTTCTTTATAGTCCATCTTGCCCACAAGGTGAGTTGACCTAATGCGAGTTGACCTAATGCGAGTTGACCTAATGCGAGTTGATCTAAAAAATAGGCAAAGTTCATATTGATTTCATGGTGATTGGCTTTTAATTACTACAGTTCTTTATAGTCCATCTTGCCCACAAGGTGAGTTGACCTAATGCGAGTTGACCTAATGCGAGTTGATCTAAAAAATAGGCAAGGTTCATATTGATTTCATGGTGATTGGCTTTTAATTACTACAGTTCTTTATAGTCCATCTTGCCCACAAGGTGAGTTGACCTAATGCGAGTTGATCTAAAAAATAGGCAAAGTTCATATTGATTTCATGGTGATTGTCTTTTAATTGCTACAGTTCTATATAGTCCATCTTGCCCACAAGGTGAGTTGACCTAATGCGAGTTGATCGAATGCGTGTTGATCTAAAAAATAGGCAAAGTTCATATTGATTTCATGGTGATTGTCTTTTAATTACTACAGTTCTTTATAGTCCATCTTGCCCACAAGTTGAGTTGACCTAATGCGAGTTGACCTAATGCGAGTTGATCTAAAAACAAGGCAAAGTTCATATTGATTTCATGGTGATTGGCTTTTAATTACTACAGTTCTTTATAGTCCATCTTGCCCACAAGGTGAGTTGACCTAGTGCGAGTTGATCTAAAAAATAGGCAAAGTTCATATTGATTTCATGGTGATTGTCTTTTAATTACTACAGTTCTTTATAGTCCATCTTGCCCACAAGGTGAGTTGACCTAATGCGAGTTGATCTAAAAAATAGGCAAAGTTCATATTGTTTTCATGGTGATTGACTAAGCCGCTTTTAATTACTACAGTTCTTTATAGTCCATCTTGCCCACAAGGATACAAGGATTGTCAGAAGTTTGATGTTTGTTTTGACAGAATGTTAATGTTTCATGATAAAGGCGGATGTAATTATCTTAATACGTCGTCACATTGTGTATTTTGTATTTTGAATTTAAGTTTCTAAACAAAGAAGGACATATGCTTGTTACAACTAAATGAATTTTTTTAGCTCACCTCGATGAAGTTGAGTGAGCTTATGCTATACCCCCGCGCGTCCGCGTCCCTAACAATAAGGCTGTCCACGTCCGCGTCTGGTTAAGAAGTTTGGGGTAGCTCAGTATTTGGCAAAGTACTGATGCTACAGTAACCAAACTTGCACAAGTGATTCATCTTTGGATGCAGAGGGGAACCCATGCATTGGATGCTACATCTGACCTACTTTTACCACTTGAGTGATTTTGCTTTTAAAAGCCAATATTAAGCGAAGTATAAGTGCTACATGTACCAAACTTGCATACTTGATTAATATTTGATCAAATGACCTTGATCTACTTTTTCCGCTAAAATGATAATGCCTATAAAAGCCAATATACATGTACTTAGAAATATGTTTGAAATAAATTTTTCTGCCACGAGGTGAGCTTTGTAATCTGTGATTACCTATGTTTAATTATCTTTTATATTTTTCAGGTTGAATTTTGACATTCCATCATAAACGAGCCTTGAAGGGCCACCGACATTCAGGTCATCTCTACGGTACCATGACTGTCAGCTGACACAGGGGATTCTGGGATATTTTATAGCGCTATCTGTGATATACTTATTGTGATATTTATTAGGATATAGTTTTTATAATGCTCCGGAGGACTATGTTACGAGGTTTCCTCCAAGGAGACGTTCTGGCACCACTTGTTTTCGTTTTGATATCATGTGTTCCTCAAGCTCTTTCGCAATGTAAGTATCAAAGACGGGCCTGCTCATTTGGTATGAGTGTATGGCTTATAGCTGGCTTGACATTATTAACTGAGTTAGAGTCCTAACCGGGGTCATTCTTTTCTCACACCTGCATGTTCAAATGAAGATATAGACTATTAGTATTGAATATATCAATATTTGGCCGGATTGGGAAGCAAAATCTGGTCTATGAAATGGCGAAGTCCGTCTGTCTTTCCGTCTGTCCGTCCTTCTGTCCGTCAGTGCGTCAACATTTTGGTTAAAGTGTTGCGTTTAAGTCCGTTGAGAGAATACTGTTTTGAGGAGCAACTTGAAATTTGACATGGTGATAGACCATGATGAGACAAATCAAACACAGCTATAAAATTTGACCTAGTGACCTTGACCTTGGAGTTTGACCTACTTTTGAAAAACTTTAACCTTGGCCGTAGCTTTTAAATGGTAAGTGATAGGGCTTTTATATTTCACTTGTGTATTTCTTGTGACAAGACCTTTCCATGGATACCAAAAATTTTGACCTTGTGACCTTGACCTTGGAGTTTGATCTACTTTTGAAAAGCTTTAACCTTGGCCAAAGCTTTTGAATGGTAAGTGATAAGGCTTTTATATTTCACTTGTGTATTTCTTGTGACAAGACCTTTCCATGGATACCAAAAATTTTGAGTTTTGGCCTAGTGACCTTGACATTGACCTTTGACCTACTTTTGAACTATAATAGGTAGGGTTTTGATATTTCACATATAGATTCCGCATGCACAGAACTCTAAATTGATATCATGACTTATTACCTAGTGACCTTGACATTGACCTTTGACCTACTTTTAAACAATAAGAGGTAGGGTTTTGATATTTCACATATAGATTCCTTATGACAAGATCTTTCATTCGATATCATGACCTAGTGACCTTGACATTGACCTACTTTTAAACTATAAGAGTCAGGGTTTTGATATTTCACATGTAGATTCCTCATGACCATACCTTTTATTTGATTTCATGACTTTTAATCGAATGACCTTGACATTGACCTTTGACCTACTTTTAAACTATAAGAGTTAGGATTTTGATATTTCACATATAGAATCCTTATGCCGAGATCTTTCATTTGATATCATGTCTTTTGACGTAGTGACCTTGACATTGACCTTTGACCTACTTTTAAATTATAAGAGGTAGGATTTGATATTTCAGTTGTAGAATCCTCATGACCAGGCTTTTCATTTGATATCATAACTTTCGATCAAATGACCTTGACATTGACCTTTGACCTACTTTTGAACTATAAGGGGTAGGACTTTGATATTTCACATTTAGATTCCTTATAACCATCACTTTTTTTCATTGAGCAATAGTATTAATGACCTTTGACCTTTCTGTCTGCGCAAAAATGTATATGTCATCTAATATAAACACTTCGCAATCCAGCCTTACCGCTTTTAGTGGTTTATGGTTTATTAACATGTTTATTTTGTGAAAATATCCATGGTTTCATATACTAATACTTACGGCCAGACTGTTTTATATGTGAAAGATCGCTTTTATGCAAAATTTGGCAGAAGTTCATCCTTCTTCCTGATTGACCTGAATTTTAAGTTAATACTCTTAGTGTAATTATTAAAGCATATTAGGGAATTTTCAGTTTTGTTCCCTAATAAATTATTTTATTTATAAATTTTTGTTTTTCAGCTCCAGGCAACCCCACCATAGTTGCTCAGTCCTCTGCTATAGAGGGTAGCACCGTTAATTTTACATGTTCGTCCATCGGAGGAAATCCTTTACCGGCTGTCACATGGTACCGGGGTAATACCATCGTGGACGAGACATACACCACAAGTACCGTTGGCTCAGTAACTGTCACCACTAACAATCTCCAGTTTACTGTTTACCGTAATGATAGTAGCATAGCGTACCGATGTGAAGTCAATAATGTAAACCTCGGTTCCCCCCTGACTAAAACTTGGTTGCTTACCATATACGGTAAGCGTTAGTCCCATCTTTATGTATAACTGCTCTTCTACGACCAATATAAATTTTCATGTTTTTATAGATCTTTAGCTTGTCATGTTTTTATGCCCCCGCCATGTAATAGCAAAGAGCATTAAGAGTCTCTGTTATTCCGTTTGTCCATCATTCTGTCATTCCATCATTCTGTCACACTTTCAGTTTCTAGATGTTAACTCAAGAATTCTTTCACCTATGCAAACAAAATTTGCTTACTTATTAGGCCGCCCTAAATAAATTCTACGTTTAACGTCCAGGTTCAATCTTCAAACCTACGAGGGAGGGAGGAAAATAAAAAACAAACGAAATATTCAAACAAAGTCTTGATTCAATAGAAATTAATAATTAGACATTAAATTGATTAAAAATTACATTGTGACCTCTTTCATGAAATGACACGAGAACTTATAAGCAATATATAAAGAAAATTATGCAGAATAAGGCTGAGACAGATGGAAACTTGCCCATTCTCTGAAGTTAATGTAACTGGAACATGACAGTATGTGTTGCCATATGAAACAAAATGACCATAGGATATCAGCTCGCATTAGGAGGAATATTGGGGTTACAAAGGGAAGGAACAGAGCCAAGGACTTAAAAACTCTTGCAATGAAGCTCAATTTTTTTTGCTTTCTCCTATAATATAAGACTTTGACCTAGATATTTGGAGGGGGCTTGGGTCGAACTCTATATATGCTTGCCGTAGGGTCATCAGAGTAGCATAGGAATACCTCTACTATCTCTTGTCAGACATTTTAGTGATTTTGTCAGTCACTGAAAAGAACTACAATCTTTTGTCAGTCTGAAAGAATTTTTGTCAGATGTTTTCTTCTGACTGACACTTTTCGACATCTCTGTCCTTGGTAGAATATTATCTCCACTGATGACAGGTAGATACCAAGAAGCAAGACTTAGATTCTGAAATGTCTTTGTGACACTTGCACAGTTTACGGGTACAAGGACCATTAAACGTTATGAAAGTGTTTTATGTATATATACTCTACTGTATCATAGTGCAGTATCTGAGTACAGTAGCAACTTTTCTTTGGTTTCCATGCAGTCAATCTTGTATCAGGATATACTGCAACCTTTTGTACACCATATTATACTTACCCTCGCTATTTTCAAAGACCTAAGTTCGTTTGTAAAGCTAAAACGTTTCAGAAAGACAAGAAGATGTTTGAACTCCCCTTATTTTCTTTTATGGAAACTAGAAAGTGAATGTAAGTTGAAGAATTGTGACGGTTACGAAAATCCGGATCGTGCAAGTCGGGATTTTCAAAATAATTCGTTTGTTTTTTATTTTGGGAAATTTTCCAAAACCTACGCGCGCGGGGGACGTTAAACATAGAATTTATTTAGGATGGCCTTACGAGGGGAAGAAGCCTATTGATTTTGGGGTCAGTAGGTCAAAGGTCAAGGTCACTGTTATGAAAAATACACTGAAAGTCATGGTCTCCCAGATGATAACTCAAGAATCGATCCCTTTATCCATCAAAATCAAATATAGATCATGTAGATATATATGTTTACTTATCAAGTGGGAAGAAGCCTATTGAATCTTGGATTAATAGGTCAAAGGTCAAGTTCACCATTAGGGAAAAAAATTAAAATCATTGTTTCTTTATGATAAGCCGAGAATCCTTTCAGCTATTCAAACCAAAAAGGATATATATGCATACTTATCAAGAGGGGAAGATACCTATTGATTTTGGGGTCAAAGGTCACCATTAGGAGAAATACACAAATTATGATTTTCAAGCTAAGCTAATGAACCAAAGGGAATTATATATGGTTACCTTATAAGAGATGAAGATGCCTCTGGAGTTTTTGTTCAAAGGTCAAGGTCACTGTTTTGAGAAATTCACTTGGTTTTTATACGCCCGTCATTTGACGAGTCGTATTATGGTATGGCGAAGTCCGTCCGTCTGTCCGTCTGTCTGTCTGTCTGTCTGTCCGTCTGTCCGTCCGCCTATGGAACGCAATATGCGTCAACGGATTTTCATGAAATTCATACATTATAATTGGACTGTGGAGAGGAAGCTGCCTTTCGATTTTCAGGTTCATCCGATTTGTCGTTACAGAGTTATGGGACTTAGATTTTTAAAATACAGTGAAAATATACTAAAATATTTAAAAATTATTTAAAAATCTATTTCTGGTCAAAATGTTTTGAAATTTTGTATACTTCAAGTAGAAAGGATGTTCTTTGACATATGTAACGGGTTTTTAATTTTTTTGTCGCATAACCGAGATATTGTGTGTTATAGGAAGGGGGGGTTGGTTATATGCACATACATGTTAAGCTAAGGGCAAAATATAGGTGCATGGAATGCAATTACTTGAATATACGTCAACGGAATTTCATAATATTCATACATTATGATTGGACTGTGGAGAGGAAGCCGCCTTTCGATTTTCAGGTTCATTCGATATGTCGTTACGGAATTATGGGACTTAGATTTTTAAAATACAGTGAAAATATACTAAAATATTTAAAAATTATTTAAAAATCTATTTCTGGTCGAAATGTTTTGAAATTTTGTATACTTCAAGAAGAAAGGATGTTCTTTGACATATGTAATGGGTTTTTAATTTTTTTGTCGCATAACCGAGATATTGTGTGTACATGTAATAGGAAGGGGGGGGGGGTTATATGCACATACATGTTAAGCTAAGGGCAAAATATAGGCGCATGGAACGCAGTAACTTCAATATGCGTCAATGGATTTTCATGATATTCATACATTTTGATTGGACTGTGGAGAGGAAGCCACCTTTCGATTTTCAGGTTCATTCGATATGTTATGGGACTTAGATATTTTAAAATACAGTGAAAATATACTAAAATAGTTAAAAATTATTTAAAAATCTATTTCTGGTTGAAATGTTTTGAAATTTTGTATACTAAGGTAGAAAGGATGCTCTTTGACATATGTAACGGGTTTTAATTTTTTTGTCGCATAACCGAGATATTATGTGTAATGGGAGGGGGGGGTTATATGCACATACATGTTAAGCTAAGGGCAAAATATAGGCGCATGGAACGCAGTAACTTGAATATGCGTCAATGGATTTACATGATATTTGTACATTGTGATCAGACTTTGAAGAAGAAGCCGCCTTTCGATTTTCAGGTTCATCCGATTTGTCGTTACGGAGTTATGGGACTTAGATATTTTAAAAACAATGAAAATATACTAAAATAGTTAAAAATTCTTTAAAAATCTATTTCTGGTCAAAATGTTTTAAAATTTTGTATACTTCAAGTAGAAAGGATGTTCTTTCACATATATAACGGGTTCTTGAATTTTTTGTCACATAATCCAGAAATTATGTGTAATGGGGGGGGGGGGGGTTATATGCACATACATGTTAAGCTAAGGGCAAAATATAGGTGCATGGAACGCAATAACTTGAATATGCGTCAACAGATTTTCATGATATTTGTACATTGTGATCAGACTTTGAAGAGAAAGCCGCCTTTCGATTTTCAGGTTCATCCGATTTGTCCTTATGGAGTTATGGGACTTACATATTTTGGTGTTGTGAAAAAAATCCCAACGGGCATATCTTGCTGCGTGAGCGTAGGCTTTATTCTACAATATTGCCCTCCCTCTTTATTCAGAATACCACTTTCACCAAAGGTGTAATATCATTAAAACACATTTTCTTGCAACTAACCACTTATCTTAACAGCTACTTCTAAGTTTTATAAATTTTTGAAATTTCAGTTCAACCTGGTGCTCCTACTATATCTGGTCCAAGTGTCGTCACAGCAGGCTCCTTCTACACTCACACGTGTGTTACATCGTCCGGGGGAAACCCCATGCCGGCCCTGGCGTGGAAGCTGGCAACACAGTTTCTGAATAACTTAGGAATCAGTTCCCATGTGACGACTCTCAGTGACAATACATATATTGTAGAAAACAATGTAACATGGGTACCTGTAGCGTCAGATAACGGCAAGACCCTGTCCTGTGAAATTTCGCACAATGAGACTCTTGGAACATCAAAATTAACAGATTCTATTGTGATGACAGTTCAAGGTACGTAATATCAGAAACATTGTGAAATGATTGCAGTGACAAAAAATCTGTTTAGCATATGACAGTAGCAGATTCATGGGGGGGGGGTGGAGGGGGCGTCCAACCCCCAAATCTTCCTTCTGGCACTGACCTAAAATTGTCCAAAAAACCCTATATTTTGGCCCATTTCTAGTAATAACCTGCAAAATTTGTCCATCTATCCCCCATCCGCCACTGTATGAATAAATTCTGACATGTGTTAAATTCTACATAATAAGGTAATTGCTTTTAGTAACTTAAGGGTGATTTTTTTTATTAAAAGAGTGTGTTCATCACCAGAACAAAGTTCCTTACCAGAATAGGTTGTTCTAGAAATTGGAACATTGAAACAAATAGTATTTTAACAATATCAGTATTCATATTAATTTTCAATATTAACTAACCTCTAATAGACTATTTTCCGATCTTGTTTCAAAACTCAAAATGTCCGAATTAACATATTTTGGTGTCGATTTTTCATTATGAGGTCACTGTTAAAAGATGAAATTTCCTTTGAGACGCAACAATGAAAAAAAGGCACAAAAATTGAGTACCTCGGACATTCTTCATCATTTCGTCAGCCATTATGAATTTCGGCAAGTGGTCGATTAGATATTGATGATAATCTGTCTGTAAAATAGCCTTCACTTTAAGGGCTGACCAAAATCCCTTATAAACATTATTATACATGTTCTATGAATAATTTCACATGCATTATCCATGTTATCATGAGTGTTCTATGTGAAATAATTAGGGTTGCAATGATGAACTGAGGTTCTTCATTTACCGTGGTTCTTGTATACGGTTCGATTCATGCTATGGTACTGTCTACATATTAAGCTTTTTGATTCATTTCAAAAACAACTAAACGACATTTGCAAAGTTCATGCATAGATTATGTATTAAGACACTATATATAAAGCCATTGAAGATATCTCAAGGTGTCCACTGATGCTTCATATTATTGCTCTGTTATTGGTATAATTCTTCTCTTTAACCAGGTGAAAATACAAGTGAATAGTCCCAAAATCCCTATATTGAGCGTGATTTCATCTTTTAGATGAAAAATCAAAGAATCTAATTGTGATACAAATTATACTGAAAGCAAATATCGTGATACATATTGTATCTTGAGCATAGGGCGACAGAAATTTAATTTTAGTTTTACGGATTTTATTTTTTTCAAAATAGGGTAGGAGGAGGGAATAAAAATAAAATGAAAATCAGTAAATTTCAACATTTAATTATTTATGCCATGATCACAATTTTTTAATTCAGCTTGTTTATCATGTTTTCAAAGCCGCATTCTCTAAAACACTTGCACGATAAAGATTAAGTGAGAATGAAAAGTAATAAACAGTAATTCGGAAGTGCGGAAGACAAAATGTACAATCAGTTCATTTTATTTTTTTTCCAATTGTGGTAAAATTAGGGTCGGCGGATCCGTAAAACTAAGAATTAAAATTCTGTCACCTATTAGGGCTGCAACAAATACACAAATTATGATTTTCAAGCTAAGCTAATGAACCAAAGGGAATTATATATGGTTACCTTATAAGAGATGAAGATGCCTCTGGAGTTTTGGGTCAAAGGTCAAGGTCACTGTTTTGAGAAATTCACTTGGTTTTTCTACAATATTGCCCTCCCTCTTTATTCAGAATTACCACTTTCACCAAAGGTGTAAGATCATTAAAACACATTTTCTTGCAACTAACCACTTATCTTAACAGCTTCTTCTAAGTTTTATAATTTTTCAAAATTTCAGTTCAACCTGGTGCTCCTACTATATCTGGTCCGAGTGTCGTCACGGCAGGCTCCACCTACACTCACAGGTGTGTTACATCGTCCGGGGGAAACCCCATGCCGACCCTGGCGTGGAAGCTGGCAACACAGTCTCTGAATACCTTAGGAATCAGTAACCAAGTGACGACTCTCGGTGACAATACATATATTGTAGAAAACAATATAACATGGGTACCTGTAGCGTCAGATAACGGCAAGACCCTGTCCTGTGAACTTTCGCACAATGAGACTCTTGGAACATCAAAATTAACAGATTCTATTGTGATGACAGTTCAAGGTACGTAATATCAGAAACATTGTGAAATGATTGCAGTGACAAAAAATCTGTTTAGTATATGACAGTAGCAGATTCATGGGGGGGGGGGGGGGTGGAGGGGGCGTCCAACCCCCAAATCTTCCTTCTGGCACTGACCTAAAATTGTCCAAAAAACCCTATATTTTGGCCCATTTCTAGTAATAACCTGCAAAATTTGTCCATCTATCCCCCATCCGCCACTGTATGAATAAATTCTGACATGTGTTAAATTCTACATAATAAGGTAATTGCTTTTAGTAACTTTAGGGTGATTTTTTTTATTAAAAGAGTGTGTTCATCACCAGAACAAAGTTCCTTACCAGAATAGGTTATTCTAGAAATTGGAACATTGAAACAAATAGTATTTTAACAATATCAGTATTCATATTAATTTTCAATATTAACTAACCTCTAATAGACTATTTTCCGATCTTGTTTCAAAACTCAAAATGTCCGAATTAACATATTTTGGTGTCGATTTTTCATTATGAGGTCACTGTTAAAAGATGAAATTTCCTTTGAGACGCAACAATGAAAAAAAGGCACAAAAATTGAGTACCTCGGACATTCTTCATCATTTCGTCAGCCATTATGAATTTCGGCAAGTGGTCGATTAGATATTGATGATAATCTGTCTGTAAAATAGCCTTCACTTTAAGGGCTGACCAAGATCCCTTATAAACATTATTATACATGTTCTATGAATAATTTCACATGCATTATCCATGTTATCATGAGTGTTCTATGTGAAATAATTAGGGTTGCAATGATGAACTGAGGTTCTTCATTTACCGTGGTTCTTGTATACGGTTCGATTCATGCTATGGTACTGTCTACATATTAAGCTTTTTGATTCTTTTCAAAAACAACTAAACGACATTTGCAAAGTTCATGCATAGATTATGTATTAAGACACTATATATAAAGCCATTGAAGATATCTCAAGGTGTCCACTGATGCTTCATATTATTGCTCTGTTATTGGTATAATTCTTCTTTTTAACCAGGTGAAAATACAAGTTAATAGTCCCAAAATCCCTATATTGAGCGTGATTTCATCTTTTAGATGAAAAATCAAAGAATCTAATTGTGATACAAATTATACTGAAAGCAAATATCGTGATACATATTGTATCTTGAGCATAGGGCGACAGAAATTTAATTTTAGTTTTACGGATTTTATTTTTTTCAAAATAGGGTAGGAGGAGGGAATAAAAATAAAATTAAAATCAGTAAATTTCAACATTTAATTATTTGTGCCACAATCACGATCTTAATTCAGCTTGTTTATCATGTTCTCAAAACCGCATTCTCTAGAACACTTGCACAATAAAGATTAAGTGAGAATGAAAAGTAATAAACAGTAATACTGATGAGCGGAAGTAAAAAATGTACAATCAGTTCATTTTATTTTTTTTCAATTGTGGTAAAATTAGGTCGACGGATCCGTAAAACTAAAAATTAAATTTCTGTCGCCTAGTGTATTGTTGCAGCCCTTAGGTGACAGAATTTTACTTCTTAGTTTTACGGATCCGCCGACCCTAATTTTACCACAATTGGAAAAAAAATAAAATGAACTGATTGTACATTTTGTCTTCCGCTCTTCCGAATTACTGTTTATTACTTTTCATTCTCACTTAATCTTTATCGTGCAAGTGTTTTAGAGAATGCGGCTTTGAAAACATGATAAACAAGCTGAATTAAAAAATTGTGATCATGGCACAAAACATGAAATGTTGAAATTTACTGATTTTCATTTTATTTTTATTCCCTCCTCCTATCCTATTTTGGAAAAATAAAATCCGTAAAACTAAAAATTAAATTTCTGTCGCCTAATTGATTATAAAGCAAATATTTAAGACTGAATTTTTTATGAAAAAGACATTTCAACTATTGAGAGGCAAGATTTAGTTGGAATAGAAGTATGACATCAAAATGGGAAGACACAATGCTTGTAGATCTATATGCAAACTGATCTGTACACCAAAATATATATCCTGTTTGTCTACAACATAGTGTAGTAGTGGACGAGTGGTGGTGCGTGTAAATCAGACAAAACAATAAGATTTTTCTATATTTATTACTAAGTATATTCTTTATTAAACAAAACCAAAATATATCTCTTATCTAACTGAAAATAAAGTCGTCGTAAAAGCCAAATCAAGTTCTTAATCAAATCAAATACCAAAACTAACTAAATCAAATCAAATACCATCCAAATAAGTCGTAGCCGAAATATTCCTTAAAATAATGCCAAAGTCGGAAATCAAATCAAAACCAAACTAAACTTGATAAAAAGAAACTAAGTGTTCAATTACCTATTTCAAGTCGGAAGCCGACTGTAGAGGCTTTACTAGCCAGAAAGTCTGGCAGAACACTGCACTGAGCTCGCTGAACGCTCGCTTTATATACTGCTCGATCACATGGCAGTTACCGAACAGTGAGATATAACGATTAATTTGATTGGCTAAAGATAAGAGTTCGAATCTATGTATCTATAAATAGCGTAAAGGTAAAAAGTAAGAATAAAAATAGATTAATATTGATTACGTAGACCCGCTCTGCTACAATAGTAATAACTGTACTGTGATATTATAAAAGTATCATGTATATGTTGTAGTGCTGCAAATATTCACCATGGTTTTCACTTAACCACAGTTCTTGTTAACGGTTTGATTCACAGTACCCAACTGTCTCCATATTGAGCTTTTTCGATTCATTTGAAAAACACGTACATTAAAGATATTAAAGTAATTCAAGATATATAAAGGTGATTGAACGGTGTAGTATTGCTCTCTTATTGGGATTATTCTTTTATAACAGTAGAAAATTCAATGCAAGAGTGCTCAAAACCAATTTTTAAGTGTGATTTCACCTTTTCAATCAGAAATCAAAGACTTGAGATACGAATCACATCGAAAGCAAATAGAGTGATTCACATCGTACCGTGAGTTAAATTCCTTACAGCCCTAATATGTCGAGAGTGGAACAAGAGAATTTTGTAGCCTGCAGGTAGGCTCGCAGCTTATTTATGCGAGGACTAAATAAGTAATGAACTTCAAGGTAACAATATGAATACCCATTCTTTCATAATTTGCTACACGGTTGTCAAACGTGAAAAAAAAAATGTGACACCTCAATGCACACATATAACATGTGAAACAACTGTGCTATGTGTCATATGTAAAAGGAAATTCGAGCTACCTATGTTGTCTATGCAACTGTAAAAATCGCAGCAATTACTCGGCAATCGTATTCATAATTGGGTTTATTAAAAATACGATGGTCAGTTAGTATTTCAGATCAAGCATATACCAGCAGCAGGCTTGGCTAATCTTCTTTCTACTAATATATTATTCGACTTCGTCATCGTACAATTTGTTCAAAAATGTCTTCTCACGCTTCTATTTATTACTAGTATTTCCCTCTGCCATTTGGAGTACAATGGGAACTGATATGTCAAAATTAAGAGAAATCCACCTCGATACCCAATCCTTTGTATCGACCCCATCCCCACCTGGACTCAAGGTCCGCATGGATAAGAGAGAGAACATGAGAATCCTAGACCTGTACAACGTATAAATAAATGCGAAAGGGGGGGGGGGCTCATTACAAAAAGACTGTATCAACTCTAGGTATCATGTACGATTATCATTTTCCAGTGGTGGATTCAGGGAGGTGCGGAGGGGGCGCCCTCCCCCCGGCTCTAACCCCAAATTTTCCCAAAACAGGTATATTTTTGCCCATTTTCAGTAAAAATCGGCAAAATTCGCCCCTTGACCCCCGGCAAAGGGGGCGCTGGATCCACCACTGTTTTCTACTCTGGGCAGATTTTCTAAAAGTGGGAGACATATTTTGAATTTTCCCAAAAGTTAATCCCTTTACGTTTTTTCCTTTTTAGCTCACCTGAGCAAAGCTCAAGTGAGCTATTGTCATAGCACACCGTCCGGCGTCCGTCGTCTGTCGTCCGTCGTCCGTCGTCTGTCGTCCGTCGTCCGTCGTCTGTCGTCCGTCCGTCGTCCATCGTAAACTGTTCAACATTTTCGACTTCTTCTCCAGAACCACTGAAAAGATTTTCATGAAACTTGGTAGGAATGAAGTACTCATGGTCCCCTACAAGTGTTGTTGTTTTTCGTCCGGATCCATCAACAGGTGGCGCCACCACAGGCAAAAGTAGGTCACAGAGGGTACCCTCCTTTGACAAACTTCTTCTTCAGAACAGAAGCACGTATCGACAAACTGAAAGCATCAGGATGATCTAGAGAGATGTCTTAAGAAGTGTTGTTATTTTTGGTTCCACTCGGAAGTCAAATTTTTGACGCGTTTTTGACGTCGTTTCGGACTTTGTCAGAAATGCACATTTTTGCACTATTTCTTTAAATTATCCTATAAGTGTATGATTTTACACATTCATTTAGTGCATATTTATCATATTTAAGTTACTAAATGCTTTGATAAGTATTTTATTCTAAAATTTAATTTTTTTGGTTTTTTATTAATTTTTTTTTCTTATGTGAATAGAAAGGGGGGGGGGGGGTGATTTTCATACATATTCAACTTCTCCTCCAAAACCACTGAACAGATTTTCATGAAACTTGGTAGGAATGAAGTACTCATGGTCCCCTACAAGTGTTATTGTTTTTCCTCCGGATCCATCAACAGGTGGGGCCACCACAGGCAAAAGTAGGTCACAGGGGGTACCCTCCTTTGACAAACTTCTTCTTCAGAACAGAAGCACGTATCGACAAACCGAAAGCATCAGGATGATCTAGAGAGATGTCTTAAGAAGTGTTGTTATTTTTGGGTCCACTCGGAAGTCAAATTTTTAACGCGTTTTTGACGTCGTTTCGGACTTTGTCAGAAATGCACATTTTTGCACTATTTCTTTAAATAGCTCAATATGTGTATGATTTTACACATTCATTAACTGCACATTTATCACATTTAAGTTACTAAATGCTTTGATATGTATTTTTTACTGAAATTTTATTTTTTTGATTTTTTATGAATTATTTTCTTATGTGAAAAGGAAAGGGGGGGGGTGATTTTCATACATATTCAACTTCTTCTCCAGAAATGCTGAACAGATTTTAATGAGTATTTTTTCAATCATGAATAGATATGTTTACTGTGAACATGGACCCAAGTCTTGTGGGTTCAAGTTCTGGTACCCTGGTAACTTTAGTTTCGTATAAGTTGGTACATGTTCATGTATGCAAGAGTTGTCTTTCTTTAATATTGATATATGTTTTTGAGGTTTTAATTTTTGGATTATCCATTCATTTGAATGTTATATATTTTAAATTATGAAATATTGAAAGTAATGTATTCTCAGAAACGGGGGGGGGGGGGTTGCATCAGTTCAATGATATAAATGCTACATCTACTATCAATAGTGCATTAGGACAAAATTCTACCTGTCCTTTTTAGCTCACCTGAGCGAAGCTCAAGTGAGCTATTGTCATAGCGCGCCGTCCGTCGTCCGTCCGTCCGTCCGTCGTCGTCGTCGTCGTCCGTCCGTCCGGCGTAAACTTTTAACATTTTCAACATCTCCTCTGCAACCACTGCACAGAATTTCTCGAAACTTCACAGGAAGCAAGTACTCAATGCCCTCTACCAAGTTTGTGTTTTTTGTGCCGATTGGTCAACAAATATTGCCGCTGAGGGCTCTGATTGGCTGACACATTTTCGACATCTCCTCTGCAACCGCTGCACAGAATTTCATGAAACTTTACAGAAAGGAAGTACTTAAGGTCTTCTACCAAGCTTGTGTTTTTCGTGCCGATCGGTCAACAAATATGGCCGCCGAGGGCTCTGATTGGCTGACACATTTTCGACATCTCCTCTGCAACCGCTGCACAGAATTTCATGAAACTTTACAGGAAGGAAGTACTCAAGGTCCTCTACCAAGTTTGTGTTTTTCATGCCGATCATTCAACAAATATGGCCGCCGAGGGCTCTGATTGGCTGACACATTTTCGACATCTCCTCTTTAACCACTGCACAGAATTTCATGAAACTTTGCAGGAAGGAAGTACTCAAGGTCCTCTACCAAGTTTGTATTTTTCGTGCCGATTGTTCAACAAATATGGCTGCTGAGGGCTCTGATTGGCTGACTCATTTTCGACATCTCCTCTACAACCGCTGCACGGAATTTCATGAAACTTTACAGGAAGAAAGTACTCAAGGTCCTCTACCAAGATTGTGTATTTTGTGCTGATCGGTCAACAAATATGGCCGCCAAGGACTCTGATTGGCTGACACATTTTCGAAATCTCCTGTGCAACCGTTGCACAGAATTTCACGAAACCTTGCAGCAAGCAAGTACTCAAGGTCCTCTGCCAAGTTTGTGTTTTTCTTGTCCATAGGTCAACAAATATGGCTGTCAAGGGCTTTGATCTGTAGAAGTATTTTTGTGACTTTTAACCCTTTGTCTGCAACTCAGGTGAGCGATGTGGCCCCCTTGGGCCTCTTGTTAAATCATTTGTCTAATTTCAGACACTATGCACATTAAAAAATGTACTACAAAGAATAAAAAAATATTGATCCATACACTGCAGATTTGGAATGAAGGTACAGCTTTAAGACATATTTCTGTGAAGTTTTGTGCAGTTCAACTACGCATTAGATTTTGTCGAGCGAAACTATTTTGCATTAAATCTGGCACATGCATATATGATATATATTGATTCTACAGTATATACCATACTTTGATAATATGAAATATGGCAAAGCCATCAACGCGCGCCAGCTAGTTAAACAATGAATTCTAGATGAATACTAGCTGATAAGTAAATTTATAATTGATTGTATAGTTTAAAAAAAATTATAATAAGAAAAATATATACATGATTCCAATTATAAACAGCACCGTAAAAAGGTAAAAACAACCACGTTCACTGTTTTTTTAGCTCACCTGAGCCAAAGGCTCAAGTGAGCTATTGTCATAGTGTGGCGTCCGGCGTCCGGCGTCCGTCGTCTGTCGTCCGTCCGTCCGTCGTAAACTTTTAACATTTTCAACTTCTTCTCAAGAACGGCTGAAGGGATTTTGATGAAACTTGGTATGCATGAAGTACTAAAGGTCCTCTACCAAGTTTGTTCATTTCGGCTCGATCCCTTCAGGGGTGGATCCAGGGCGGGGTCAAATAGGCCCCGGAGGGTACCCCTCTTCAAAAATCTTCTTCTCCAGTTCCACTGAATGGATTGAAAAACTAATTGTATCTATGTGATCTAGAAGGATGTATGATTCAAGTTTGTTCATTTCGTTAAAATCCGATAACTAATTTTTGACGCGTTTTTGACGTCTTTTCGGACTTAGTCAGAAATGCACATTTTTGCACTTTTTCTTTAAATAACTCAATAAGTGTATGATTTTACACACTCATTTACTACATATTTATCATATTTAACTTACTTAATGCTTTGATATGTATTTTATGCTTAAATTTTATTTTTTTGATTTTTTATGAATTTTTTTCTTATGTAAAAAGGAAGGGGGGGGGGTGATTTTCATACATTTTCTGCTTCTTTTCTATAACCACTCTTCAGATTGTCATGACAATTTGTAGGTATGAGGTACTCATGCATGGTACCCTACAAGTGAAAGAATTTTGTCCAGATATCCACTTTTGGATTTTTAAGGAATATTTTTTAAGATTGTACATAGGTATAATGTATGTTTTCCATGCCCAATGGACCCATGGGGAGTGGCTTCAAACCCCGGCGGGACCCCAACAAATTTTTTTTTCCCTTTTTAGCTCGCCTGAGCCAAAGGCTCAAGTGAGCTATTGTCATAGTGTGGCGTCCGGCGTCCGTCGTCCGTCGTCCGTCCGTCGTAAACTTTTAACATTTTCAACTTCTTCTCAAGAACGGCTGAAGGGATTTTGATGAAACTTGGTATGCATGAAGTACTAAAGGTCCTCTACCAAGTTTGTTCATTTCGGCTCGATCCCTTCAGGGGTGGATCCAGGGCGGGGTCAAATAGGCCCCGGAGGGTACCCCTCTTCAAAAATCTTCTTCTCCAGTTCCACTGAATGGATTGAAAAACTAATTGTATCTATGTGATCTAGAAGGATGTATGATTCAAGTTTGTTCATTTCGTTAAAATCCGATAACTAATTTTTGACGCGTTTTTGACGTCTTTTCGGACTTAGTCAGAAATGCACATTTTTGCACTTTTTCTTTAAATAACTCAATAAGTGTATGATTTTACACACTCATTTACTACATATTTATCATATTTAACTTACTTAATGCTTTGATATGTATTTTATGCTTAAATTTTATTTTTTTGATTTTTTATGAATTTTTTTCTTATGTAAAAAGGAAGGGGGGGGGGTGATTTTCATACATTTTCTGCTTCTTTTCTATAACCACTCTTCAGATTGTCATGACAATTTGTAGGTATGAGGTACTCATGCATGGTACCCTACAAGTGAAAGAATTTTGTCCAGATATCCACTTTTGGATTTTTAAGGAATATTTTTTTAAGATTGTACATAGGTATAATGTATGTTTTCCATGCCCAATGGACCCATGGGGAGTGGCTTCAAACCCCGGCGGGACCCCAACACAATTTTTTTCCCTTTTTATTAGCTCACCTGAGCCAAAGGCTCAAGTGAGCTATTGTCATAGTGTGGCGTCCGTCGTCCGTCATCCGTCCGTCGTAAACTTTTAACATTTTCAACTTCTTCTCAAGAACGGCTGAAGGGATTTTGATGAAACTTGGTATGCATGAAGTACTAAAGGTCCTCTACCAAGTTTGTTCATTTCGGCTCGATCCCTTCAGGGGTGGATCCAGGGCGGGGTCAAATAGGCCCCGGAGGGTACCCCTCTTCAAAAATCTTCTTCTCCAGTTCCACTGAATGGATTGAAAAACTAATTGTATCTATGTGATCTAGAAGGATGTATGATTCAAGTTTGTTCATTTCGTTAAAATCCGACAACTAATTTTTGACGCGTTTTTGACGTCTTTTCGGACTTAGTCAGAAATGCACATTTTTGCACTTTTTCTTTAAATAACTCAATAAGTGTATGATTTTACACACTCATTTACTACATATTTATCATATTTAACTTACTTAATGCTTTGATATGTATTTTATGCTTAAATTTTATTTTTTTGATTTTTTATGAATTTTTTTCTTATGTAAAAAGGAAGGGGGGGGGGGTGATTTTCATACATTTTCTGCTTCTTTTCTATAACCACTCTTCAGATTGTCATGACAATTTGTAGGTATGAGGTACTCATGCATGGTACCCTACAAGTGAAAGAATTTTGTCCAGATATCCACTTTTGGATTTTTAAGGAATATTTTTTAAGATTGTACATAGGTATAATGTATGTTTTCCATGCCCAATGGACCCATGGGGAGTGGCTTCAAACCCCGGCAGGACCCCAACAAAATTTTTTTTTCCCTTTTTATTAGCTCACCTGAGCCAAAGGCTCAAGTGAGCTATTGTCATAGTGTGGCGTCCGGCGTCCGTCGTCCGTCGTCCGTCCGTCGTAAACTTTTAACATTTTCAACTTCTTCTCAAGAACGGCTGAAGGGATTTTGATGAAACTTGGTATGCATGAAGTACTAAAGGTCCTCTACCAAGTTTGTTCATTTCGGCTCGATCCCTTCAGGGGTGGATCCAGGGCGGGGTCAAATAGGCCCCGGAGGGTACCCCTCTTCAAAAATCTTCTTCTCCAGTTCCACTGAATGGATTGAAAAACTAATTGTATCTATGTGATCTAGAAGGATGTATGATTCAAGTTTGTTCATTTCGTTAAAATCCGACAACTAATTTTTGACGCGTTTTTGACGTCTTTTCGGACTTAGTCAGAAATGCACATTTTTGCACTTTTTCTTTAAATAACTCAATAAGTGTATGATTTTACACACTCATTTACTACATATTTATCATATTTAACTTACTTAATGCTTTGATATGTATTTTATGCTTAAATTTTATTTTTTTGATTTCTTATGAACTTTTTTCTTATGTAAAAAGAAAGGGGGGGGGGGGTGATTTTCATACATTTTCTGCTTCTTTTCTATAACCACTCTTCAGATTGTCATGACAATTTGTAGGTATGAGGTACTCATGCATGGTACCCTACAAGTGAAAGAATTTTGTCCAGATATCCACTTTTGGATTTTTAAGGAATATTTTTTAAGATTGTACATAGGTATAATGTATGTTTTCCATGCCCAATGGACCCATGGGGAGTGGCTTCAAACCCCGGCGGGACCCCAACAAAATTTTTTTTCCCTTTTTATTAGCTCACCTGAGCCAAAGGCTCAAGTGAGCTATTGTCATAGTGTGGCGTCCGGCGTCCGTCGTCCGTCGTCCGTCCGTCCGTCGTAAACTTTTAACATTTTCAACTTCTTCTCAAGAACGGCTGAAGGGATTTTGATGAAACTTGGTATGCATGAAGTACTAAAGGTCCTCTACCAAGTTTGTTCATTTCGGCTCGATCCCTTCAGGGGTGGATCCAGGGCGGGGTCAAATAGGCCCCGGAGGGTACACCTCTTCAAAAATCTTCTTCTCCAGTTCCACTGAATGGATTGAAAAACTAATTGTATCTATGTGATCTAGAAGGATCATGTATGATTCAAGTTTGTTCATTTCGTTAAAATCCGACAACTAATTTTTGACGCGTTTTTGACGTCTTTTCGGACTTAGTCAGAAATGCACATTTTTGCACTTTTTCTTTAAAAAACTCAATAAGTGTATGATTTTACACACTCATTTACTACACATTTATCATATTTAACTTACTTAATGCTTTGATATGTATTTTATGCTTAAATTTTATTTTTTTGATTTTTTATGAATTTTTTTCTTATGTAAAAAGGAAGGGGGGGGGTGATTTTCATACATTTTCTGCTTCTTTTCTATAACTGTCATGACAATTTGTAGGTATGAGGTACTCATGCATGGTACCCTACAAGTGAAAGAATTTTGTCCAGATATCCACTTTTGGATTTTTAAGGAATATTTTTTAAGATTGTACATAGGTATAATGTATGTTTTCCATGCCCAATGGACCCATGGGGAGTGGCTTCAAACCCCGGCGGGACCCCAACACAATTTTTTCCCCTTTTTATTAGCTCACCTGAGCCAAAGGCTCAAGTGAGCTATTGTCATAGTGTGGCGTCCGGCGTCCGTCGTCCGTCGTCCGTCCGTCGTAAACTTTTAACATTTTCAACTTCTTCTCAAGAACGGCTGAAGGGATTTTGATGAAACTTGGTATGCATGAAGTACTAAAGGTCCTCTACCAAGTTTGTTCATTTCGGCTCGATCCCTTCAGGGGTGGATCCAGGGCGGGGTCAAATAGGCCCCGGAGGGTACCCCTCTTCAAAAATCTTCTTCTCCAGTTCCACTGAATGGATTGAAAAACTAATTGTATCTATGTGATCTAGAAGGATGTATGATTCAAGTTTGTTCATTTCGTTAAAATCCGACAACTAATTTTTGACGCGTTTTTGACGTCTTTTCGGACTTAGTCAGAAATGCACATTTTTGCACTTTTTCTTTAAATAACTCAATAAGTGTATGATTTTACACACTCATTTACTACATATTTATTATATTTAACTTACTTAATGCTTTGATATGTATTTTATGCTTAAATTTTATTTTTTTGATTTTTGATGAATTTTTTTCTTATGTAAAAAGGAAGGGGGGGATGATTTTCATACATTTTCTGCTTCTTTTCTATAACCACTCTTCAGATTGTCATGACAATTTGTAGGTATGAGGTACTCATGCATGGTACCCTACAAGTGAAAGAATTTTGTCCAGATATCCACTTTTGGATTTTTAAGGAATATTTTTTAAGATTGTACATAGGTATAATGTATGTTTTCCATGCCCAATGGACCCATGGGGAGTGGCTTCAAACCCCGGCGGGACCCCAACAAAATTTTTTTCCCCTTTTTATTAGCTCACCTGAGCCAAAGGCTCAAGTGAGCTATTGTCATAGTGTGGCGTCCGGCGTTCGTCGTCCGTCGTCCGTCCGTCCGTCGTAAACTTTTAACATTTTCAACTTCTTCTCAAGAACGGCTGAAGGGATTTTGATGAAACTTGGTATGCATGAAGTACTAAAGGTCCTCTACCAAGTTTGTTCATTTCGGCTCGATCCCTTCAGGGGTGGATCCAGGGCGGGGTCAAATAGGCCCCGGAGGGTACCCCTCTTCAAAAATCTTCTTCTCTAGTTCCACTGAATGGATTGAAAAACTAATTGAATCTATGTGATCTAGAAGGATGTATGATTCAAGTTTGTTCATTTCGTTAAAATCCGACAACTAATTTTTGACGCGTTTTTGACGTCTTTTCGGACTTAGTCAGAAATGCATATTTTTGCACTTTTTCTTTAAATAACTCAATAAGTGTATGATTTTACACACTCATTTACTACATATTTATCATATTTAACTTACTTAATGCTTTGATATGTATTTTATGCTTAAATTTTATTTTTTTGATTTTTTATGAATTTTTTTCTTATGTAAAAAGGAGGGGGGGGGGTGATTTTCATACATTTTCTGCTTCTTTTCTATAACCACTCTTCAGATTGTCATGACAATTTGTAGGTATGAGGTACTCATGCATGGTACCCTACAAGTGAAAGAATTTTGTCCAGATATCCACTTTTGGATTTTTAAGGAATATTTTTTAAGATTGTACATAGGTATAATGTATGTTTTCCATGCCCAATGGACCCATGGAGAGTTGCTTCAAACCCCGGCGGGACCCCAACAATTTTTTTTCCCTTTTTATTAGCTCACCTGAGCCAAAGGCTGAAGTGAGCTATTGTCATAGTGTGGCGTCCGGCGTCCGTCGTCCGTCGTCCGTCGTCCGTCCGTCGTCCGTCGTCCGTCCGTCGTAAACTTTTAACATTTTCAACTTCTTCTCAAGAACGGCTGAAGGGATTTTGATGAAACTTGGTATGCATGAAGTACTAAAGGTCCTCTACCAAGTTTGTTCATTTCGGCTCGATCCCTTCAGGGGTGGATCCAGGGCGGGGTCAAATAGGCCCCGGAGGGTACCCCTCTTCAAAAATCTTCTTCTCCAGTTCCACTGAATGGATTGAAAAACTAATTGTATCTATGTGATCTAGAAGGATGTATGATTCAAGTTTGTTCATTTCGTTAAAATCCGACAACTAATTTTTGACGCGTTTTTGACGTCTTTTCGGACTTAGTCAGAAATGCACATTTTTGCACTTTTTCTTTAAATAACTCAATAAGTGTATGATTTTACACACTCATTTACTACATATTTATCATATTTAACTTACTTAATGCTTTGATATGTATTTTATGCTTAAATTTTATTTTTTTGATTTCTTATGAACTTTTTTCTTATGTAAAAAGAAAGGGGGGGGGGTGATTTTCATACATTTTCTGCTTCTTTTCTATAACCACTCTTCAGATTGTCATGACAATTTGTAGGTATGAGGTACTCATGCATGGTACCCTACAAGTGAAAGAATTTTGTCCAGATATCCACTTTTGGATTTTTAAGGAATATTTTTTAAGATTGTACATAGGTATAATGTATGTTTTCCATGCCCAATGGACCCATGGGGAGTGGCTTCAAACCCCGGCGGGACCCCAACAAAAATTTTTTTCCCTTTTTATTAGCTCACCTGAGCCAAAGGCTCAAGTGAGCTATTGTCATAGTGTGGCGTCCGGCGTTCGTCGTCCGTCGTCCGTCCGTCCATCGTAAACTTTTAACATTTTCAACTTCTTCTCAAGAACGGCTGAAGGGATTTTGATGAAACTTGGTATGCATGAAGTACTAAAGGTCCTCTACCAAGTTTGTTCATTTCGGCTCGATCCCTTCAGGGGTGGATCCAGGGCGGGGTCAAATAGGCCCCGGAGGGTACCCCTCTTCAAAAATCTTCTTCTCCAGTTCCACTGAATGGATTGAAAAACTAATTGTATCTATGTGATCTAGAAGGATCATGTATGATTCAAGTTTGTTCATTTCGTTAAAATCCGACAACTAATTTTTGACGCGTTTTTGATGTCTTTTCGGACTTAGTCAGAAATGCACATTTTTGCACTTTTTCTATAAATAACTCAATAAGTGTATGATTTTACACACTCATTTACTACACATTTATCATATTTAACTTACTTAATGCTTTGATATGTATTTTATGCTTAAATTTTATTTTTTTGATTTTTTATGAATTTTTTTCTTATGTAAAAAGGAAGGGGGGGGGGGGTGATTTTCATACATTTTCTGCTTCTTTTCTATAACCACTCTTCAGATTGTCATGACAATTTGTAGGTATGAGGTACTCATGCATGGTACCCTACAAGTGAAAAAATTTTGTCCAGATAACCACTTTTGGATTTTTAAGGAATATTTTTTATGATTGTTCATAGGTATAATGTATGTTTTCTTACCAAAAAAGAAAAGAAATTCTCAAATCGCACCGGGTTATACACACTACTTTTGAATGAAGAAATTTAATTTGAATCACAAAAAAAAAAATGCCGTAAAGATTAAAAGTACACAACTTTTTTAATATTTTTTCAAAGCCATGCACCTGGTTCCGGACCAGAATTATTCGAATTTTATGATCTGAGGACCCATTTTCACACGTATTCTTCCACACATGTGGATGGTAAACAAAGACGCCATGTTTCTTGTGTTACAAATTTGATTGGTTCAATACCTCCCCGCCCCCTTTCACACGTATTCTTCCACACATGTAGATGCCTCACACACTTTAAAACTATATTCAAAATTTTATTTCATCTATCTAGTAAACAATCACGGGAAGACAATTCAAGATAAACATTGTGTGTATTTTCCACCAATTGTTGAAAATAATACGAAAATAATCGGAACTATTTGACCAATTGTTGAAAATAATAAGAAAATAATCGGAACTATTTGACAGGACAATGACCTAGATATGCATTAATTCATCTTCGTCCCCAAGGCGCATCGTATTCCGCTAGGCGCTTCATTGCAATACAAACCGCAAAGCAGTACTGCGATATATTTCAGGAGATACAGTGCAAACGGAATAGATTTTTATACTTGGAACACTTTCATAATCTGTATCTGTATCTGTATGGGTACGTTGAATTACCAATACTGGCTTGTGATCAACGGAATGAGAGAGCGCATAAACTTACTTAATCGCGCTTCAGGCTGAATCTAAAGCCTTCCACAGTCCTTGACAGCACTTGATGGTTATCCAGTTCGTTCCACTCTGTGACTGTACGTATGAAGAATGAGTTCTTCCTGATGACGGAATTACATGTAGGTATGTTAAAGCAGCGAGTATGGTTTGAGCTATGAACAACGTTCATAATGGTTATCATTCATGTACTTGGAACACTTGCATATACTTGTTATCATGTATAAAGTTTGCTCGAATTTCCTCTGTCTTAGACTCTCTTAGATGAAGTAATTTACGGACTGATTTCTTGAAGAAACGTCTAATGAGTAATCTCTTCCTCTGGATTTTGAGAATGCATAGGACATTTAATATCTGAAATTCTTGAAAATAATTCCGTTCAGAGTTCCTGAAATCTTCCAATGAAATGTTGGACCACAGAAGCTATTGTTTTAATAGAGAAAATAAATTATTATTCACAACCTTAAGCCACTGTGTTCGTCATCTTGTATGTATAATATTTCTAAGAGGAACACAGAGGCCTGAGGTTGTGAATAATAAAACATTTTCTCTCATAAAACGACAGGATCCTGTGTTAAGACATTTGGGAATTTTTATCTGTTCAAATAATAGATACATAATGAGTTTTTATCAGACCAAATAACTTCTTGTCGGCAAATCCAATGCAACCGATACATTTCATGAACTCTCTCCGCTAACAACTTGTCCGTGTAACCAAGGACCTCTGTTTATAAGTCCTTGGTGTAACAGACCTATGATGAAGTAAAACAATTAGTTAACAGTAAATAACGATGTCGTAGGTCTGCTAGTTGGACAAGCTTAACAATTTCATGGGCCTTTTAATTTGTTTCAAACTGCGAAACCTTAGAGAAACCACTTGAGTTGTTGAACAGCGTATGCCGAAATGCGACGCTCCTTCTCGCCTGTTGAAATATGCATAGGCAAGAAGCGTCGCATTTCAGCATATTTACTTAAAATTATTTGTTCAAGTGGCTACACTGGGTCATGAGGTTTAATACAACATACACTGCTTTTTTGGAAAACAAACTGGCACAATTTCTGCACAACTCACTTGAATTGATGATTATTGGATCAAAACGATTTTAACTGTACGTTTCATGTATTTGAGATGAAATCAATACCATTCAAAAGCATAATTCATAGATTTCAGTGAATAAAGGCAAAACCGAAAAATCTTTGTTTTTTATGCCCCTGGAATAAAAGATTCGGGAGCATAAAGTTTTTGGCCTGTCCGTCTGTCTTTTTGTCTGTCTGTTTTCCAAAAAACTTTAACATTGGGCATAACTTTTGAATGGAAGCTGGTGATAGAGGTTTCATATTTCACATGTGTATTTACCAAAATTTTTGACCTCATGACCATAACCTTGACCTTTCACGTACTTCTCAAAAACTTTAACATTGGGCATAACTATTGAATGGTTATAGTGATAGGGCTTTCATATTGTACATGTGTATTCCTTGTGACAAGATCTTTCCATTGATACCAATATTACGCTGACCCTGACCTCTCACATACGTAACAGAAAATGGTTTTTATACTAACAAAGATGCCGCCGGGAGCATTCTCGTTTCACAAACACAGGCTTTATAATTTCTGGCATGCTAGCTATCAATAATGAAAGGTATTGTGTTCAATTTTAAATAAACTTAATTTGTGAAATCATTTCATTGTTTTATTCTTTTTCTGCTGCACATTTATGTGGAATTTTACAATATGATTTTATTTTTGATGTTGCATAATTGAACTATACTAGCTGGGCATATGACGTTGGACCACTTTATCCGTTTTTTTTTTCAAATCAGTAAAAAAGTTATTGTTTTGAAATGTGACTATTTTTTTCTTTTTTGTACCTTTAAAGGTTGTCTGAAAAAAAACACTTCTCTGCATCCGGCAAAAATCTTTTTAGAAAGGTTGTGGGCTAAAATCCTGGTACTGGCACTATCAGTATTCAATGTCAGTATGTCAGTTAGAGCGTGCATGGGTATCAGGTGAGCGTTGTGCCCCCTGGGGCTCTTGTTTATGAATTTTTTTCTTATGTAAAAAGGAAGGGGGGGGGGTGATTTTCAAACATTTTCTGCTTCTTTTCTATAACCACTCTTCAGATTGTCATGACAATTTGTAGGTATGAGGTACTCATGCATGGTACCCTACAAGTGAAAGAATTTTGTCCAGATACTAGTATCCACTTTTGGATTTTTAAGGAATATTTTTTAAGATTGTACATAGGTATAATGTATGTTTTCCATGCCCAATGGACCCATGGGGAGTGGCTTCAAACCCCGGCGGGACCCCAACAAAATTTTTTTCCCTTTTTATTAGCTCACCTGAGCCAAAGGCTCAAGTGAGCTATTGTCATAGTGTGGCGTCCGTCGTCCGTCCGTCCGTCGTAAACTTTTAACATTTTCAACTTCTTCTCAAGAACGGCTGAAGGGATTTTGATGAAACTTGGTATGCATGAAGTACTAAAGATCCTCTACCAAGTTTGTTCATTTCGGCTCGATCCCTTCAGGGGTGGATCCAGGGCGGGGTCAAATAGGCCCCGGAGGGTACCCCTCTTCAAAAATCTTCTTCTCCAGTTCCACTGAATGGATTGAAAAACTAATTGTATCTATGTGATCTAGAAGGATGTATGATTCAAGTTTGTTCATTTCGTTAAAATCCGATAACTAATTTTTGACGCGTTTTTGACGTCTTTTCGGACTTAGTCAGAAATGCACATTTTTGCACTTTTTCTTTAAATAACTCAATAAGTGTATGATTTTACACACTCATTTACTACATATTTATCATATTTAACTTACTTAATGCTTTGATATGTATTTTATGCTTAAATTTTATTTTTTTTTTTTGATTTTTTATGAATTTTTTTCTTATGTAAAAAGGAAGGGGGGGGGGGTGATTTTCATACATTTTCTGCTTCTTTTCTATAACCACTCTTCAGATTGTCATGACAATTTGTAGGTATGAGGTACTCATGCATGGTACCCTACAAGTGAAAGAATTTTGTCCAGATATCCACTTTTGGATTTTTAAGGAATATTTTTTAAGATTGTACATAGGTATAATGTATGTTTTCCATGCCCAATGGACCCATGGGGAGTGGCTTCAAACCCCGGCGGGACCCCAACAAAATTTTTTTCCCTTTTTATTAGCTCACCTGAGCCAAAGGCTCAAGTGAGCTATTGTCATAGTGTGGCGTCCGTCGTCCGTCATCCGTCCGTCGTAAACTTTTAACATTTTCAACTTCTTCTCAAGAACGGCTGAAGGGATTTTGATGAAACTTGGTATGCATGAAGTACTAAAGGTCCTCTACCAAGTTTGTTCATTTCGGCTCGATCCCTTCAGGGGTGGATCCAGGGCGGGGTCAAATAGGCCCCGGAGGGTACCCCTCTTCAAAAATCTTCTTTTCCAGTTCCACTGAATGGATTGAAAAACTAATTGTATCTATGTGATCTAGAAGGATGTATGATTCAAGTTTGTTCATTTCGTTAAAATCCGATAACTAATTTTTGACGCGTTTTTGACGTCTTTTCGGACTTAGTCAGAAATGCACATTTTTGCACTTTTTCTTTAAATAACTCAATAAGTGTATGATTTTACACACTCATTTACTACATATTTATCATATTTAACTTACTTAATGCTTTGATATGTATTTTATGCTTAAATTTTATTTTTTTTTTGATTTTTTATGAATTTTTTTCTTATGTAAAAAGGAAGGGGGGGGGTGATTTTCATACATTTTCTGCTTCTTTTCTATAACCACTCTTCAGATTGTCATGACAATTTGTAGGTATGAGGTACTCATGCATGGTACCCTACAAGTGAAAGAATTTTGTCCAGATATCCACTTTTGGATTTTTAAGGAATATTTTTTAAGATTGTACATAGGTATAATGTATGTTTTCCATGCCCAATGGACCCATGGGGAGTGGCTTCAAACCCCGGCGGGACCCCAACAAAATTGTTTTCCCTTTTTAGCTCACCTGAGCCATAGGCTCAAGTGAGCTATTATCATAGTGTTGCGTCTGTCGTCCGTCGTCGTCGTCCGTCGTCGTCCGTCGTCGTCGTAAACTTTTCACATTTTAAACTTCTTCTCCAGAATGGCTGAAGGGATTTTGATGAAACTTGGTAGGTATGATGTACTCATGGTCCCCTACAAGTGTTGTTGTTTTTCGTCCGGATCTGTCAACAGGCGGCGCCACCACAGCCAAAAGTAGGTCACGGGGGTACCCTCCTTTGACAAACTTCTTCTTCAGAACCGAAGCATGTATCGACAAACCAAAGGCATCAGGATGATCTAGAGAGATGTCTTAAGAAGTGTTGTTATTTTTGGGTCCACTTCGAAGTCAAATTTTTGACGCGTTTTTGACGTCTTTTCGGACTTAGTCAGAAATGCACATTTTTGCACTATTTCTTTAAATAACTCAATAAGTGTATGATTTTACACACTCATTTACTACATATTTATCATATTTAACTTACTTAATGCTTTGATATGTATTTTATGCTTAAATTTTACTTTTTTGATTTTTTATGAATTTTTTTCTTATGTAAAAAGGAAGGGAGGGGGGTGATTTTCATACATTTTCTGCTTCTTTTCTATAACCACTCTTCAGATTGTCATGACAATTTGTAGGTATGAGGTACTCATGCATGGTACCCTACAAGTGAAAGAATTTTGTCAAGATATCCACTTTTGGATTTTTAAGGAATATTTTTTAAGATTGTACATAGGTATAATGTATGTTTTCCATGCCCAATGTTTCAGGTGCAACTAAAGGAAAAAAACCGTCTTTGTATGATTAATCATTTTAGATCGACCTTTCATCCATAGTTACAGCTGATAATTCAACAAGTGACACATGCTTCAATGTCTTATTGATTGACCTTTTATGTGATATGATTCAATTATTTTAATTCTTTATACTTATTTAGAATTTTATTTTTAAAGTCGGGAACAAGATTTCAAAAGCGGCCATGTTTTGCCGTGTACCCGAAGGGGATTCCCCATGTAGAAATGTGATACCTTTAGTACTGCGATACATTTCAGGAGATACAGTGCAAACGGAATAGATTTTTATTTAATGTGCATTATACTTGGAACACTTTCATAATGGTTATCATTCATGTACTTGGAACACTTGCATATACTTGTTCTCATGTATAAAGTTTGCTCGAATTTCTTCTGTCTTAGACTCTCTTAGATGAAGTAATTTACGGACTGATTTCTTGAAGAAACGTCTAATGAGTAATCTCTTCCTCTGGATTTTGAGAATGCATAGGACATTTAATATCTGAAATTCTTGAAATAAATAATTCAGTTCAGAGTTCCTGAAATCTTCCTATGAAATGTTGGACCACAGAAAGCTGTTGTTTAAATAGAGAAAATAAATTATTATTTACAACCATAAGCCACTGTGTTCGACATCTTGTATGCATAATATTTCTAAGAGGAACACAGAGGCCTGAGGTTGTGAATAAAATGACAGGTTCCTGTGATAAGACATTTGGGAATTTTTATCTGTTCAAATAATAGATACATGATGAGTTTTTATCGGACCAAATTACTTTTTTGTCGGCAAATCCTATGCACCGATACATTTCATGAACTCTCTCCGCTAACAACTTTTCCGTGTAACAGACCTTTGATGAGGTAAAACGATTTGTTAACAGTAAATAACGATGTCGTAGGTCTGCTAGTTGGACAAGATTAACAATTTCATGGGCCTTTTAATTTGTTTCAAACTACGAAACCTAGAGAAACCACTTGAGTTGTTGAACAGCGTATGCTGAAATGCAACGCTCCTTCTCGCCTGTTGAAATATGCATAGGCAAGAAGCGCCGCATTTCAGCATATTCACTTAAAATTATTTGTTCAAGTGGCTTCACTGGGTCATGAGGTTTGATACACCATACACTGCTTTTTGGAAAACAAACTGGCCCAATTTCTGCACAACTCACTTGAACTGATAAATATTGGATTAAAACGATTTTAACTGTACGTTTCATGTATTTGAGATGAAATCAATACTATTCAAAAGTATTCATAGATTTCAGTATACTTTAATATGAATAAAGGCAAAACCGAAAAATCTTTGTTTTTTATGCCCCTGGAATAAAAGATTCGGGAGCATATAGCTTTTGGCCTGTCCGTCTGTCTGTTTGTCTGTCTGTTTTCCGAAAAACTTTAACATTGGGCATAACTTTTAAATGGAAGCTTGTGATAGAGGTTTCATATTTCACATGTGTATTCCTTTTGACAATACCTCTCCATTGATACCAAAATTTTTGACCTCGTGACCATAACCTTGGCCTTTGACGTACTTCTCAAAAACTTTAACATTGGGCATAACTTTTGAATGGTTAGTGATAGAGGTTTCAATTTTTACATGTGTATTCCTTGTGACAAGATCTTTCCATTGATACCAATATTACGCTGACCCTGACCTCTCACATACTTAACAGAAAATGGCCTTTATACTAACAAAGATGCCGCCGGGGGGCATTCTCGTTTCACAAACATAGGCTTTATAATTTCTGGCATGCAAGCTATCAATAATGAAAGGTTTTGTGTTCAATTTTAAATAAACTTAATTTATGAAATCATTTCATTGTTTTATTCTTTTTCTGCTGCATATTAATGTACAATATGATTTTATTTTTGATGTTGCATAATTGAACTATACTAGCTGGGCATATGACGTTGGACCACTTATCCGTCTTTTCAAATCAGTAAAAAAGTTATTGTTTTGAAATGTGACTATTTTTTCTTTTTTGTACTTTTAAAGGTTGTCTGAAAAAAACTCTCTGCATCCGGCAAAAATCTTTTTAGAAAGGTTGTGGGCTAAAATCCTGGTACTGGCACTATCAGTATTCAATGTCAGTATGTCAATAAGAGCGTGCATGGGTATCAGGTGAGCGTTGTGCCCCCTGGGGCTCTTGTTTGAATAAATATTGTTAAAGAGCTTAAAGATATTTTTAGTTGGTACATTTACAATTTGCATGATTTTGTAAAGTATGTATATATATATATATATATTATATAATTATCAATGCACTACTTTTCAAAGACATCAACACATAACAGTGTTGGCCATGCATATCTCATTCCTACTCACTCAAACCAAGCCAGATCCTGATCTTTTCACAGTCATAGAGGAACCCCTCCCCCCTGGATTTAGCTAAAAATCCGAATTTTCCTGGTTAATATTTTTTATGTATGATTCTTTTCAAATTGATAAGCTGGAAACACATGACTGACGACTGGACCACCATGGACAAATCAAGTTTTCTACATCTGCCGCCATACCTGTTGCCTTAGCTTCAATATTTTGCCCATCTCACACGTTATTTCTATTCGGTATAACCGAATAGAAATAACGTGTGAGATGGACGAAATATTGAAGCTACTGTTGCCTCAATATCTCCTTACAGAGTCTGAGAGTCCTGCTCAATTCAGTATGTTGTTGAATTGAAGTCAAGCAGATTAAGGGATTGACTGTCTGAAAAAAACTTAAATATTCACATAATTCATTAAGAAGCTTAGGAGAGGGCATTATATATTAATCATGTTATGAAAACTTTTGCCCAATCCTTTTTCACTGAATTGTTTTAAATAAAAGATGATTAAACTAGATGGTCTTAATTTGTTATTTCAGTGGTTTCTTCAAGTCTTATTCCTCGACTCTTTTGACAAAATTTATGTGTATTCTGCTTTTGGATGATGATGATTATATGATTTACACTTCAATTTTAATTTTCTGTTCCTATTTCCATCAGTAAACATGACAAAGAAGACAGAAAACTGAACGTACTCTGGTGGTTCTTTCTAATGCAGACTATATTTAAGAAAAAAAAAATCTCATGCAATTTTCGATTATATCAGACTCAGTAAAGACTGAATTAATGACCCAATGTTATATGCTGGCACCCTGCCGCACCCATTCATATGATTGAGTTTTTGATCACTCTTTGCTAGTCCATTTTCTACGTGTATAATCATGTAGTTAGTTTTAAATTTGTTTCGTCTTGGTCACTTTGTTACTTTTATTTTGATGTATGCCAACATGTTTGGTGATATCAATAAATATTTGAAATACCCATATGAATCATCCAGGTATGTAGCTTATCCTGAAACCCCCCCCCCCCCCCCTCGGTCCATGCAAACGCTTAGAGGATAGATTTGGTGTCCAGTAACCCCCCCCCCCCCCATCTCCTACTTATCAGACTTATCAGCTTTTATTCATTGAATTATATTGCAAACCTTTGCCGCCTATGACTGTGTAACTTGTTTGAAAGTTGCCCCCCCCTAGGATTAATGATTTTGCCTGTACAAATTACCTCAATTTGACCCCCCCCCCTTTCTTTAGAACTCTGACCTGTGATTTTTAAAAATACCTTTCTTGGAACTTCTTGTGACGTAATTAGTAATCGATGCACATGGTCTCGAAGCACCTAGAAAGTAAAAATCCGAGTCACTATGTGAAATGCATGGAAAATGAAAGCAACACAAGTTTCAGTTTTAGTTTCTATTTCTTGATAAGTTAACATTGGCCTTGTGATTGATGACGCATTTTTGTAGAGTCTGCAGCCGACCATGTGCATGTATTTGTTGTGTTGGGATTTACCTCTTTTTAAGCTTTCTCTGTACCAATAGATTTTATATTCGTAATCACTGCATACACAATGTTAATCTACTGGTATCAGAAGTAACAACGACTTTCCGTTTACATTGCATTGACACGGACTGACGAAGTAAATGGTAAGCTTTTGTTTTTTTTATGTGAGCTCTTACTGATCGACGAATGTTTGGATAAATTGTTTGGCAGTCGCGGTTCATAAGCTCCAGAAATCATTGAAGTCTTTCTATCGTGTCTACTGTGATGAAAAAAGAATAAAAAAAAAACATGCAAACATTTTGCAGACTTTGATAATGATTCCAAAATAAAAGACAAACTTTATTTAATTTTTATTTTAACGAGTATAGTGAAGCATCTTTATGAGTTAGAATAATAAATACAGTATTTGATTTTTAAATGTTGGTAATTTTTTCCTCCTATGTTCCCCATGAATCAAAATGGCGTCCGCAAACTGAAACGTTTAGGCTATAGCAAAGGAACATAACTCTGTGTAGGACCTGATCGTAATAGCGCTTTCGCATGCGCGCTTCGCGCGTGCGCTGGCGCGCATATTATTAAAAACCCTTGGACTTCAAATCATAGAATACGAAGCCAAATACGCTATCTTATTTAATGTGCATTGCACAGTACCTCTTGACTTAAGTAACGTTGTACTATGACATCATTTTTAACTCGTAATGATGTCATGCCAAGCTTTGTATCAGCCTTTCTGTAAATTCTTAAAGCCTAGACGAAACTTATCAGAAATTCAATAATTGGGCATAAATTCTACTTTTTATACGCCCGTCATTTGACGGGTCTTATTATGGTATGGCGAAGTCCGTCCGTCCGTCTGTCCGTCCGTCTGTCCGTCCGTCTGTCCGTCTGTCTGTCCGTCCGCCTATGGAACGCAATAACTTGAATATGCGTCAACGGATTTTCATGAAATTCATACATTATGATTGGACTGTGGAGAGGAAGTCGCCTTTCGAGTTTCAGGTTAATCCGATTTGTCGTTACAGAGTTATGGGACTTAGATTTTTGAAATACAGTGAAAATATACTAAAACAGTTAAAAATTATTTAAAAATCTATTTCTGATCGGAATGTTTTGAAATTTTGGATGTTCTTTGACATATGTAACGGGTTTTTAATTTTTTTTTTTTTCACATAACCGAGATATTGTGTGTAATGGGATGGGGGGGGGGTTATATGCACATACATGTTAAGCTGCCTAAGGGCAAAACATAGTCGCATGGAACGCAATAACTTCAATATGCGTCAACAGATTTTCATGATATTCATACATTATGACTGGACTGTGGAGAGGAATTCGTCTTTTGATTTTCAAGTTCATCCGATATGTCGTTACAGAGTTATGGGACTTAGATATTTTAAAATACAGTGAAAATATACTAAGATATTTTAAAATACAGTGAAAATATACTAAAATAGTTAAACATTATTTTAAAAATCTATTTCTGGTCGAAATGTTTTGAAATTTTGTATACTTAAGGTAGAAAGGTTTCTCTTTGACATATGTAACGGGTTTTCAATTTTTTGGTCACATAACCGAGATGTTATGTGTTATGGGAGGGGATGGGGGGTTTATATGCATGCATGTTAAGCTAAGGGTAAAACATAGCACATGGAACGCAATAACTTGAATATGCGTCAACGGATTTACAGGATATTTGTACATTGTGATCAGACTTTGAAGAAGAAGCTGCCCTTCGATTTTCAGATTCATCCGATTTGTCGTTACAGAGTTATGGGACTTAGATATTTTAAATACAATGAAAATATACTAAAATAGTTCAAAATTCTTTAAAAATCTATTTCTGGTCGAAATGTTTTGAAATTTTGTATACTTCAAGTAGAAAGGATGCTCTTTCACATATATAACGGGTTCTTAATTTTTTTGTCACATTATCCAGAAATTATGTGTAATGGGGCGGGGGGGAGTGTTATATGCACATACATGTTAAGCTAAGGGAAAAATGTAGGTGCATGGAACGCAATAAGTTGAATATGCGTCAACAGATTTTCATGATATTTGTTCATTGTGATCAGACTTTGAAGAGGAAGCCGCCTTTCGATTTTCAGGTTCTTCCAATTTGTCCTTATGGAGTTATGGGACTTAGATATTTTGGTGGTGTGAAAAAAATCCCAAAGGGCGTATCTTGCTGCGTGAGCGTAGGCTTTATTTCTGTTATAACTATATATGACTATCAGTGCAAATGTACAAAAATCTAATGTGCATTCGTGTGATCAAGGCATTATAAAAAAAGCATCCTGATTGTCCATGCTGTTACATTTTATGTTGTAAAGTTTCCCGTAGTGTAATTAAGTTTCATAAAGTTTTGTGTAGTATAGTTAAGTTTCATAAAGTTTCGTATAGTATAGTAGAGTTTCGTGCAGTATAGTAGAGTTTCGTGTAGTATAGTAAAGTTTCATGTAGTATAGTGTAGTAAAGTTTTGTATAGTAAAGTTTTGTGTAGTAAAGTTTTGTGTAGTATAGTGTAGTAAAGTTTTGTGTAGTAAAGTTTTGTGTAGTATAGTAAAGTTTTGTAGTATAGTAAAGTTTCATGTAGGATAGTAAAGTTTCGTGTAGTATAGTAAAGTTTCGTGTAGTATAGTAAAGTTTTGTGTAGTATAGTGTAGTATAGTAAAGTTTTGTGTAGTATAGTAAAGTTTTGTATAGTACAGTCAAACCTGTCTTAAAGTGACCCTCTTTTTAGCGACTTCCTGCTTTATATGACCTTTTTAATTCCTCCCGAGCAATTTGCCTATTAAATTAACCTGTTTTTAGCGACAACCTGTCCAACGCGACAACGACTGTAATTTTCCTGTCCCGTACCGAATTCCGAACCTGTATATTACGACTTTTAGTGTTGCTCTGGACTCAAACTTGGAGTTATCGCCCGTTGTTTTAGCGTCCTTATCAATTTTAAAAATGGCGACGCCGAAGAAAAGGGTTTTGTTGACTTTTGGACAAAAAGTGGAGGCAACTAAATTATTAGATAGCGGTAAAGCTGCATATAAGATCGCAGAAGATCTGGGTGTTAGAAAAACACAAATACAAAACCTACGTAAACGCAAGAGAGAAATGTTGGATGACTTCGAGAACAATTTACCAAGCTCGACGAAGCGACGCCGTCATATTACGGGAAACGAAGAAGTAAATAAGTTGGTTTTAGAGTTTTTCAAAGATGCAGTATCCAGAAGAATTATTGTAAACGGTCCAATTTTAAAAGAAAAGGCATTGCAGTTCGCAGAAGATCTTGGAATAAGTTCTTTCAAGGGTTCAAATGGATGGTTAGAAAGTTTTCTTAAGAGGAATGGCATTTCATTTGGGACACAGAGTGGAGAAAGAGGGGATGTAGATATTGATACTGTTGCTGACTGGAAGTTGAAATTGTCAACTATAATTCAGGATTATGAGTTCGAAAATGTGTTCAATATGGATGAAACAGGATTGTTTTTTAAGGATACAACTAGAAAAACATTTTACTTCAAAGGGGAGGATTGTGCAGGGGGTAAAAAATCAAAAGAAAGAATAACTGTGGCACTATGCAGTAGTGTATCCGGTGAAAAGCTGCCACCTCTTATCATTGGCAAAGCAGAAAAACCCAGATGTTTTAGCAAAATAGACAAAAGTACACTGCCTGTGAATTATTATTCCAACAAAAAAGCATGGATGACCAGAGATATTTTCAATGACTGGCTACAAAATCTGAACAGAAAAATGAGGAGAAAGAACCGAAAAATTTTGTTATTCCTTGACAATGCCACATCCCACTCGGAGATGGATTTAAGCCATGTGAAACTGAAATTTTTCCCCCCTAATACAACATCTCACACACAACCTATGGACCAAGGCATTATCCAAGCAACAAAACTGAAATTCAGGAAGAAACAGGTATTGTGCTCTATGATTTGATTTTGTTCATTATTTGGTTTTGCTACAAAAAAGGAACATTTTCAGGTGGATTGTAAATTCTACCTGACTGTCGTATTGAATTTGATTGCAAAATAGTTGCACAAATGAGTCTTATGACATATTTTTTCAATTCTTTTAGTTACTCCATATGATCAAAACAATGGATCTACACCCCAGCATGTCTGGACCAGATCTTTTGAAGAAAACATCTGTTCTTGATGCCATTTATTGGATGAATGCAGCATGGAATGAAGTTCAGACCATCACCATTGAGAAGTGTTTTTCCAGGTGTGGATTTGTCAAACAGGGGAAATCAGAGGAAGGTAAAAAATAATTTACACATGTTTTATTTAAAATGCACAATTGAATTCATTCCGTTCAATGATTACATTGTATCTTATCTAACTGTATACTGAAATTCATGAATATCTTATTTAATATACTGTCAGGAGATGGGTATGTTGGATACAAAGGATGATGAAGATGATGATGATGATGACATTCCACTGGCAGCTCTAAAGAAAACAAAAGACATCTTTGGCTGTGAATTCAATGAATTAGTTGACATAGATTCTAACGTGCACACCTGTAATACAGAGGTATTGGACTGGGGCAAGTCTGCATGTGAAATATTAAATACAATAGACGCTTCATGTACCCTAAGTGATGACAGCGATGATGAAGACAACAGTGAAGTTGACAGCATTGGAATCTGTTCAATTTCGGATGCAAGTTTTATGCTTGAAAAATTACTAAGATTTGCAAAACATCATGGTTCAGCATTATTGTACTCAAGTTTAATGAAAGCAGATGAGGACGTAGCACATATGAATGTCAAAAAAAGTAAACAGGCTGTCATTAGTGATTTCTTTACATTTACCAGGTCTTAAAGTGTAAAAATATAAATTTTAGATGTCTTTGTTTATCGAATATGACTTTTATTTACAATTGCATGTACAAACTCATGTAGTTTGATAAGTTTTTATTGTATTCCATTTTAATGCATTATGTTGATCTTTTGAATACATGTATTATGCAGTGACATTTTTAGAACCTTAAAATTATAAAAGTGTTTGATGATGGGGAAAAATGTATTTTGACATTTTAAATTATCTTCATCAGTGTCTTTCATAATATAAAAAAATCTGTGATATATCTTTTTAAATACATTGCAACATCTTGTGTGATTTTATATGTGCAATATGATCAATAAATACATGAATTAATATATGCAGTAATTCATTCAATGGATTTGCTCTTTACTGCAAAAATTGTGTTGGTCAAAGTCAGATCAGCTTGAACCTGTATTCAGTGACCACCTCTCTTATGTGACCTATTTTCAGTTGGCCCTTGCAAAGTCACATAAGACAGGTTTGACTGTATAGTATATTAAAGTTCTGTGTAGTAAAGTATACTATAGTATACTATAGTACTTTTTCGTTAGGGAGGAGGAGAAAGTATTACTTGAATGTGTTTCTTAAAATGTGTTTCAATCTTCTGTATTAATTTAATAAATTCTACTGTTAAAGAAATTTTAAAACCTCAGCAGCTCTAGAAAATTAAGTTTAGCAGCTCTCCAGTATAAGGTGCTGTTAACGTATATTCAAAATCTCAAGAAATTTAACTCTTGAAAATGAAGGGAATGGAATTGCGTACATTTTATCACCAATATTTGAACCTAAATTTAACCTTTCATCTAGATTTTTAAAAAATGTGAATAATCTAAGCAAAAGTTATATACCTACATTAAAATTTATAATTTCAAAGCTTGACATGTCTGTATGTTTTACTCACGATTGTACATTCATTGTTCTTTTTATAGCGGACTGCAAATCAAAGTGTCAAGTAGCAGGTCCTCCAGATCAGTCCGAGAGCAACACCACTGTCATTATCGTCGTTTGTGTGGTCATCGTCTTCATCATAATCGTTGTCGTTGTCATTGTGGTCATCTTGAAATGTAGACTTGCCAAAAAGGATCCAGATGACACATATCTAGATGCTATTGATGATACATATTTTGATAGACAAATAGATGGTCAACAAAACATTGTCTTTGACCATAGGTCATTATCGGTCAGTTCCAATAGTCAATCAGCTAGTGGACAACCGAATGTTGTGTTCAATAATCGATCAATGTCAGTGACATCGAATATGAGTACGCGATCTCCTCATCCACTACCTGGACAATCACAAATCCATCAAGTCAGACTAAATTCGGACTATCACTTACCGACGGATAATTATAGTTCCCAAGGAAGTAATGCGTCAAACCAAATTCATACTTCATCCAATGGCACAAGGAACCAAAATGTATTATATGACACTCCTGTTAGCGAAGAGTCGGCTTCTAGTGATGACTTAAAGAATAAGAGGCTGACCTATGAAAATCCTGTTAATTCTGAACAGAGTACAATTAATTCAAACCCAAATGAACAATTATCAAACAATAGTGTTCAACATGGTAATTATATTAACAACGAACACAATGATAGTGTACCCACACCACATTCACACGATGATGGTTATATTTCACCTTCATTAGATCATGACAATACCCAAGAAAATTCGTATATATCGTTACGTGGATCAGCTGACAGTCATAGATACGACACGTTGAATTCAGAAAGTATTTGATTCTAGTGTTATCAACTTTACATACATTATTTTACTATATGTAAACCATACTGACATGTTCCAACAGTGCAGTAAGAAATTCTTTGAAACAATATGCATGCTTATTTAATTGAAATATATATATATCTTGATACAAACAAAGCTCATACCGGTGCAGCAATGATTGACATTGATCGAAAAGGATTTTGAATAGTGTGTGATACTGGTAGGACGAGATAGAGCAGACTCGGACATTACTGGGAGACACAAAGGTCTTGAATTTAATCAAAATGAATAGTAATCTTATTTCAGATGTTATATAACTAAAACATAACCTTTTACTTCAAACGGCAAAAGAAGAAGGATGGTTGTTATAAGCAAATTAATTTATTCGATCGTGTTTGAAATACACAGAGTGTTAATATGTAAATTCCTACTTGTATGAATGCATGTAACATATGCGATAATTACATGGATAATCTGCAATCATTTATAAATTTCTCTCTATTAACCTTTAAACATTTGTTTTAATTCGCTTAACATGTTAAACTAGAATTCTTATTTCACATTTGAATTTTGATGTGTAATATACAATATACTTTTCACACCTATGTTTATATATTAGTCCCCCGTGAAGTGTCAATAAAGAAATATTTTTCTTACTTTTATTTATTTAAAAATACCTGTTAAAATAAATATACATGAAAAAGATGTAACCATTCTAATATACAATTATTAATCGGAGATGAGGGCAACATATAATTTTTTTGGAGCTGAAAACGAAATGGTGTACAAAATGGTGAAACAAGTTTGCCATTTCACCGAAAAATATCATCGAAATTAAAGGAGGTTAACATCTTAGCACCATCCCTTCAATGCTATTTTGAACATAGATTTTATTTGGATATGCAACTGAATCAACCCTGCAGGAAATTTGGAGCCGCGCACTCTCTGTAGATAAATGCAGAAATTCAAATTCTAAAAATAACACAAGAGGGCGCTATTGAAATTAATTTGGGCTGCTTATTAAAAAGTACTTTGGCTGGAAGCATCACTGATGAGAATTTAATATTCGAAACACGTGTCTGGTGCATGAAAATTGGTTGGAAATTTTCTTCAAGAAGGTATAGAGTTGGAACCCTTCCGAATTTTTAAATCTATTTTAAAATGAGGAAATAGGTGATCGAATGACTTTCTGGAAGAGCGGGATTTTTTCTTCAAAAAATAAGAACTGACAACCACAGGAACAGTCTCAGTATGTATTATTTGAATTCTCAAAGACCTTATTTCAAAGCAAACCTCGGGGTCTTACAGCTTCATACTTGAGATTAAGGATATTTGAATCCTACTTAACTGATTTTCATAGTCGGAAATCAATGTTAAAAGTACATTTTGTATCAGCCGCTGATGGTGACTCAGCGTGACTGAACATACCTATCTCTGCAAACACTGCATTAGACTAACATCACGCTAATAAATAAACACGTTTTGTCGTTTATTCAGTCACTTATACCATCGCTACTGAAATTAATGCTCATACCCTAATATAACCTAGTTTTTTTTTTCGGGAAAGAACGAATGCGATCATGTGTAAGCACTTATTTGCATAAAGCAAGTACTGTATCAAAACAAAACAACATGGCGGACCGTTAACACATGGAACGAAAAAGGAAATGACAATTAGAAGAGACATGGAACAAACAATAAAAAGAAATAATCGGTACTATGTAGCTATGCATCGGACAGATGGGGACGTTAGAGGACGACCGCGACTTTGAAACTGAAGTCTGACGAGAAACTAGCCAAAGGGATCTACAGTGAGGGTATATGTTCATGAACGAGGACTAATAGGTTCTATCACGATCTACTGAGAGATGATAATTTACACGAGTGACGGAAATTTCGTCTTTTCCCGAGTGGAGCGTAGCGGAACGAGTGAAAAGATAAAAAGAATTTCCACCACGAGTGTATTTTTTTTTTGTCTCACTCAGTAGAAAGTTATGGAATCTATTTCTTCTTCCATGAAACATAAGAAAAAGGGGAATTCAAACAACGTTTCATGCCATCTAACGCCATGTTTTCTGACGATGTTACTGTGACGTCACAATAAGATTCTTTTTTATCATTGGTCAATTGGAGCCTTTGAGACAACTTATGTGTCTCACATAGGACGTCTCACTGGGTACGAGCAAATCTCGAGAAGAAATATAGTTCTTTGTTATATTTATAACATATAGATATCAGTCACCTAAAAGTTTTTTGGTAATTTGTAAATTTCTGCTTTGAAAATCCAAAACATCAGTACATGCTCTAGCATAACGGTTGAGCTGCGAAATGTAGATACCATATGACTGTAATCTAGGAACATCATCGTCCAGGGAAAATTTACTATGTTGAATCCAAAATCGTCTCTTTTGTCATACACACTTGTATGAATATCTCCATTTGCATTGTTTAGAGTCAATTCTTGTTGATGAAGCGGCGGTTGTTGCATGCAAGCAGGAGATGCTTACTATTCCTGGGCACCTGGTCTCACTCCCATATCGGGAGTTCGCTTCTTTTCATGTCGTGGAGGTTTTTGTTTGTTTGCTTTGGTTCCTGTTTTGTCCTGATTTTGTATGCCTTCGGTTTCTGATTTTCTGATTTACCGATTTTGTGCTGTATATAGGGATATGGTCATTATCCTTATTTGTCATTTATACTTTTCAAAAACAGGATTGTCGATAGTAAGAATTTCATCCAAGTACCTTGAAGGGAGGGGATTTCCAACCAGACCCTGTTGCAGCACCAACAGCAAAACAACAAAACACCCAATGCGAAAACACAAAGACGAGTATACTAAGGATCGAAAAGGAGACAAAGAACATATAAACATGATTAAAACATCAAACACAAAAGACAACACAAAAACCAACGAGAACAATGGGCAACCTGTGTCGTCTTTGGACGTCTATTTATCACACAAGAAGGAAATGGTGTGGTTATCCTGGATTACTTGCGCACAACCCTTTCACTTTTCCGATGACACAGAGGTCTCGAAGAACGTACAATTGTGGTGTAAAAACATCCTCATTGTTAGATGACCACACACTAATAAGACCGCAAAACGCAAGGGCCCAAGCAGCACAGATGAATATTTAAATGGATACAAAAAGAGGATGTAAGAAATACAGTCCGTGCTCTGCCGGCTTTAGCGACCTCTTGTACGTTATCACCCGAAGAGTCAGGTGGTCGTTGCCTTGTATTCTCTAAAGAGGTTTGGACAGTGCCCATCATGGATTCCCGTCGTCACAATCAGTCAGAGTGCAAGTCTAAATGATGCGCTGGTAAAATATTGTAGATTAGTCAAGTACCAGGCCTAGTGTCCGTCTGGTGAAATTTGGATCATATCCACGGTACAAAAGGCGTTTTTTTTTTTATCATTCTGACGCATTTTGATGGTTATACTGTCTACCTTTGATCCTTCTAATTTTTTTATCATATCACCATAATTATGGCAGTTGTGTAACATCCAAATGAGTTAAATAAGATCCTGACGATAATCACAACACTCACAATAGAGCACAAAGCTGAGCATCGATGGACCCTAGCAAGATAGAGGTGGGACAAGGTGCCCGGGAGGAGTAAGCATTCCCTGTCTGGCTAGCCGTACTCGCCATCGATGTTCAGGCACGAAAATGAAAACAATATTTAAAACACATGAACTGTCCGAGTTATGCCTATATAGAAAGTACTATGGCGACCGTGTTACAAGTAATGTACTCCGTTGCTTGTATAGATCCGCCGAATTTAATAACAAGTTGACTATAATTTTTGTGAAATTTTCAGAAAGTCTTAACAAGTTTATGAAAGCGGAAACTTTGACTTAAAAGTTTCTTGGTAATTTGTAAATTTCTTCTGTGAAAATCCATAATATTTGTACAAGCTCTAGCGTACCGGATGAGCTGTGATATGTTAATGTCCTGACGGTAGTCTTGGAACATCACCGTCAAGCCAGGGAAAATTTACTTTTTGAATCCAAAATCAAAATAGATGTTCGAATAATCATGTTTTCTTTGCTTTTGAAGATTTTGGATAAATTATTTATGGGTGAGGAAAAAAGTCGATTACTGTTAAAAAGAAACGTTACATATATCCTTCCCTTTTCTTTCTTCTATGTATAAATAAACTGAAATAAATTTACTATACAAACGTATATTACGTTGTGGTGCTTACACACGGTCTTACAGGCCGATAATTTATCCACTCATCCGATGACGGCTAGGTTAAAGTGAAATAACGATTTGCTTTTCTCTGAATTACGCGGCAACGTCAGAATGACATATACCTGTTTCTAACATTCCAACTGCTTGACGTCGCTGTTCTTTGATTAATATATGACACTTTGTGGAGCAAGACATTTTGAAAAAATTATGATTTTTGTTTTGTTATATCATATTCTATCTAACACGTTGTTTTTCACCTTGAGTAAACCAAGATACCTTGGTACTACATAGCTCGTGCAAATCATGAAATTGTAAATATTGAAGTAACAAGACTTACTTAACAATTTATCATAAAAATCCACACATTTCAAATATTGATTGAAAATTATTTGGAATAAAGCCATGTACCGTTTCTTGTGGAAGCCAGTATATTTTATTCTGGATTTGGTAAACAAACGCACGTGTGTAGCAGACTACATAAGTACATCCGCCTTCCATTCAAACGTTGTTAGTCATTTGAAAGTGTTCGATTTTCTACGTTTTACATGGTTATTTTAATATCTGCATACGAGATTAACCTTTAATTTACACATACAATTGAATAAAATATCATATTTTAGAATGACAGTTTATAAGCGAAACTTTACACATCGTTTACTTAATGTTTCGTAGTAATCCCACAATGTAAAGTTCATTTTCGTAGTAATCACGAAATTGGCTGCATGATGGCGATAGCTAGCGTGCTCACTCTGACCTGAATATGGGACATATTTCTACATACTGTATATGCAAATAACGATTTCGGAAGTTTACCGAAATTATGTGTATCCGTGAATAAAAACTCTATAAAGCAAATTTATGTAAGTAATATAGATGTTCAAATAATAGTATTTTTGTTTAAAAAAGAAACCTGGCATATCATGCCACATGTAGCCAAGTTCGATCAATTTTGGTTGGTCATTTCTTCAAACGCATTTGAAAATTTCTGTTTACAAAATGTTCTCCAATTTCTAAAACCTGGGTCCTGTAGCATTAAATCCCAGTCAACTTTCTACGTCTTTCGGTATATTTAGGACATAATTTTCACAGATTTTGGCTATATTACATTGTTTAGATTGAGGATCACTGTCGAGGGTTAAATATCCTTGAAGGGAGGGGATTTCCAACCAGACCCTGTTGCAGCACCAACAGCAAAACAACAAAACACCCAATGCGAAAACACAAAGACGAGTATACTAAGGATCGAAAAGGAGACATAGAACATATAAACATGATTAAAACATCAAACACAAAAGACTACACAAAAACCAACGAGAACAATGGGCAACCTGTGTCGTCTTTGGACGTCTATTCATCACACAAGAAGGAAATGGTGTGGTTATCCTGGATTACTTGCGCACAACCCTTTCACTTTTCCGATGACACAGAGGTCTCGAAGAACGTACAACTGTGGTGTAAAAACATCCTCATTGTTAGATGACCACACACTAATAAGACCGCAAAACGCAAGGGCCCAAGCAGCACAGATGAATATTTAAATGGATACAAAAAGAGGATGTAAGAAATACAGTCCGTGCTCTGCCGGCTTTAGCGACCTCTTGTACGTTATCACCCGAAGAGTCAGGTGGTCGTTGCCTTGTATTCTCTAAAGAGGTTTGGACAGTGCCCATCATGGAGTCCCGTCGTCACAATCAGTCAGAGTGCAAGTCTAAATGATGTGCTGGTAAAATATTGTAGATTAGTCAAGTACCAGGCCTAGTGTCCGTCTGGTGAAATTTGGATCATATCCACGGTACAAAAGGCGTTTTTTTTTTTATCATTCTGACGCATTTTGATGGTTATACTGTCTACCTTTGATCCTTCTAATTTTTTTATCATATCACCATAATTATGGCAGTTGTGTAACATCCAAATGAGTTAAATAAGATCCTGACGATAATCACAACACTCACAATAGAGCACAAAGCTGAGCATCGATGGACCCTAGCAAGATAGAGGTGGGACAAGGTGCCCGGGAGGAGTAAGCATTCCCTGTCTGGCTAGCCGTACTCGCCATCGATGTTCAGGCACGAAAATGAAAACAATATTTAAAACACATGAACTGTCCGAGTTATGCCTATATAGAAAGTACTATGGCGACCGTGTTACAAGTAATGTACTCCGTTGCTTGTATAGATCCGCCGAATTTAATAACAAGTTGACTATAATTTTTGTGAAATTTTCAGAAAGTCTTAACAAGTTTATGAAAGCGGAAACTTTGACTTAAAAGTTTCTTGGTAATTTGTAAATTTCTTCTGTGAAAATCCATAATATTTGTACAAGCTCTAGCGTACCGGATGAGCTGTGATATGTTAATGTCCTGACGGTAGTCTTGGAACATCACCGTCAAGCCAGGGAAAATTTACTTTGTTGAATCCAAAATCAAAATAGATGTTGGAATAATCATGTTTTCTTTGCTTTTGAAGATTTTGGATAAATTATTTATGGGTGAGGAAAAAAGTCGATTACTGTTAAAAAGAAACGTTACATATATCCTTCCCTTTTCTTTCTTCTATGTATAAATAAACTGAAATAAATTTACTATACAAACGTATATTAGGTTGTGGTGCTTACACACGGCCTTACAGGCCGATAATTTATCCAATCATCCGATGACGGCTAGGTTAACGTGAAATAATGATTTGCTTTTCTCTGAATTACGCGGCAACGTCAGAATGACATATACCTGCTTCTAACATTCCAACTGCTTGACGTCGCTGTTCTTTGATTAATATATGACACTTTTTGGAGCAAGACATTTTGAAAAAATTATGATTTTTGTTTTGTTATATCATATTCTATCTAACACGTTGTTTTTCACCTTGAGTAAACCAAGATACCTTGGTACTACATAGCTCGTGCAAATCATGAAATTGTAAATATTGAAGTAACAAGACTTACTAAACAATTTATCATAAAAATCCACACATTTCAAATATTGATTGAAAATTATTTGGAATAAAGCCATGTACCGTTTCTTGTGGAAGCCAGTATATCTTATTCTGGATTTGGTAAACAAACGCACGTGTGTAGCAGACTACATAAGTACATCCGCCTTCCATTCAAACGTTGTTAGTCATTTGAAAGTGTTCGATTTTCTACGTTTTACATGGTTATTTTAATATCTGCATACGAGATTAACCTTTAATTTACACATACAATTGAATAAAATATCATATTTTAGAATGACAGTTTATAAGCGAAACTTTACACATCGTTTACTTAATGTTTCGTAGTAATCCCACAATGTAAAGTTCATTTTCGTAGTAATCACGAAATTGGCTGCATGATGGCGATAGCTAGCGTGCTCACTCTGACCTGAATATGGGACATATTTCTACATACTGTATATGCAAATAACGATTTCGGAAGTTTACCGAAATTATGTGTATCCGTGAATAAAAACTCTATAAAGCAAATTTATGTAAGTAATATAGATGTTCAAATAATAGTATTTTTGTTTAAAAAAGAAACCTGGCATATCATGCCTATTCCGCCTTCAATGCGGATAGCTAACCAGTGACGACAACACAAATCACAAATAAAGTTCAAAGGTGCTTTAATCCTTAAGTTGAAATGTGTAGCAGCCGTTGTTACAGATGCGTGTGTGTGTGGTAAAAAGCTAAAATAAAACAAAAACCATAATAAGTACCAAAAAAGTTGGTTAACAATGTCAAACATACCTTGTCAACACAAAAAAGTGTCAAAAACATATTTAGAATACAAAATGGAATTATGACAAAAACTGTGTTCCATAGATTTTACAGTCACGTATACCTCTTTTACATCACTTACTAAAAATAGAGATAACAACAATGGCTTACCATACTTTCTTTAGAAATTGAAAAGTTATTGAAATATGCAAAAAATGCTTATGACATAGGTATAGTACTAATGCAAATTAATATCAAGATAGAAATAAAAAGTCTTGCACTTACATTGTGGGCAGGCATACAAAATCACAAGAGAATAAAACAATATCATGTGGAGCACAAAAAATGGCGTCTCTAAAACGAAAGTATATGAAACCAACAAACGAAAGATAACTCTAAATCTTGACCTTTACTTAGACCATTAAAATCAAACATCAGCCAAAGAAAGATAACTCTAATCATGAAATTTTAACTGTATATCATCACACTCCCCGTCTGGTATCTGCTTGATACCACTACTGACATAATTTCACTAAAATCTTATTCTAAAAGCAACACTACTTCATTAATCGGACGCACATATGTCGTAGACTTTCCGTCCTTATAGATGCCGATCGCGATCTTTCGAACTTTGCCATCTTCGCTCGGAAATGTTTCACGGATAATGCCCATAGGCCACTTGTTACGATGAACACCTACTTTAAGGTTCGATCGGTCCACTTGCCATTTACGACGCGTCTGAAGTTCCTGCAAGTAACCTTTTTTCCAAAGTTGCCAGAATGTATCCGCAAGATAACGCACACGCTTCAAGTCTGCGCGATATATATCTCTGAGGTCGAGACTTTCTGCTTCGGCAGGCGCAAGATCCACTTTACCAGAAAGAAGCATAGACGGTCGCAGAATCATCGGTGAGTCAGGGTCTGTTGAAATTTGTGCGATAGGCCTTGAATTGATGATAGCGCTCACTTCGGCCATCAACGTCACTAACATCTCGTGGGTGAGCGGTTTCGACTTCTGATCTAACAGAAGTGAGACTAGTATACGACGGGTCAGGCCTATCATCCGCTCCCACACGCCACCCATGTGGGAGGCATGTGGGGCATTAAAGATCCAAGAGATCCCAGAATGATGGAGAAACTTCCGAACGGAGCCATCTTCGACATTAACAGCATCTATCTTCAAATCATCTGTTGCACCGACAAAATTGGTCCCTCTGTCGGAACGGAAGAGTTTAACGGGCCCTCTCAAGGATGTGAATCGTCGCAGCGCATTGATAAATGAGGAGCTCGACATCTCCTCTACCACTTCCAGATGGACAGCTCTAGAAGTCAAACAGGTGAAGAGTATGCCCCACGTTTTATTGTGCGCAACACCTCCTCTTGTGCGGCGAAAGACCACCTGCCACGGCCCGAAAGCGTCTACCCCCACTGATGTGAATGGGGGTCCAGGAGTAATCCTATCCTGTGGTAGATCAGCCATCTTCTGACACTCAGTGCTACGCCTGAGCTTCCTGCAGACTACGCAATTATGAATGAGGGACGCAACCATTCTCTTGACACCAACAATCCATAATCCAGCACTGCGAATTGCTCCCTCTGTAAGATGCCTTCCCTGATGCCTTACTGCTTCATGATGGTGACGAATGAGAAGTTCGGAGATATGATGACCTTTCGGAAGAATAACTGGATTGATCTCAGAAGTTGGTAAGTATTCTTTGAGACGACTGATCCTACCTCCCACACGCAGTAATCCTTCATTATCGAGAATCGGACAAAGAGAGAGTATAGGACTGTTTTTAGGAAGGTGCTTCCCATTCGACAAACAATATATTTCCTCCGCAAAACTCTCCCGCTGTACCTCCTTCAGAAGAAATGTTTCAGCATCTTGATACTCCTGTAGTGTTCTATTGGTACAGGTATGCCATCCACGACACTTGTCACTGCCAGCCTTAAATGAATGAATCACATGACGCAAGAAAGAGGTAGCTGTCACTGCCGAATGCCATGCAGAAAAGCGTTCATATCTGTGAGTACCAAGTTTAGCCGGTATTTCTATCGACGTTTTCTGAGCCACTATTTCTGGTCTCAGTTCCTTATCCGTCTCAGGATCAATCAACGGAAAGGGTGCCTTTTCGTGTTCCTGATGAGTAGGTTGCTCTTGCAACCACTTAGGACCATTGATCCATGAACTTTGCGACAAATCGATAACTGATGTACTACGCCTAGTACCGGAATCAGCAGGGTTCATATGTGTAGGAACGAATGACCACTGAGATGGTGTGGAAATTTTATGTATCCTTTCAACCCTGTTGCTCACGTAGGTGTAAAATCTCCTAGTAAGATTACCTATGTATCCAAGCACAACTCTACTGTCTGTGTGGTAGCAAACCGAACTGAGATCGATGCTGAGGTGACGCGATAGAATATCGGCAATTTCAGTGGCCAAGACCGCTCTGCACAGCTCGAGTCTTGAAATAGTATGACCTTTCGAAGGTGCCAGTTTAGATTTGCCCATCAAGAAGCCCAATTGTTAAACGTCTTTAAATTCAATAGCATCATTTCAAACCTGATAAATTTTACAGCATGGACCAGACATGCACGTTTCGGGTACTAAATCCTCGTCAGTGATCCTCAGTCTAAACAATGTAATATGGCCAAAAAGTATGAGAATTATTATGTCCAAATATGTACCAAAAGACGTAGCAGAATGGGTGGGATATGATGCTACAGGACCCACGTTTTAGAAATTTTAAGAAATTTTGTAACAGAAAATTTCAAATGCGTTGAAGACACATACGATCAACCGAAGTTGATCGAACTTGGCTACATGTGCCCTCGGGGACTCTTGGTCCACCGGCAGTGACACTCACCAAGTAGTTCAAATGTTAAACGTCTTTAAATTCAATAGCATCATTTCAAACCTGATAAATTTTACAGCATGGACCAGACATGCACGTTTCGGGTACTAAACCCTCGTCAGTGATCCTCAGTCTAAACAATGTAATATGGCCAAAAAGTATGAGAATTATTATGTCCAAATATGTACCAAAAGACGTAGCAGAATGGGTGGGATATGATGCTACAGGACCCACGTTTTAGAAATTTTAAGAAATTTTGTAACAGAAAATTTCAAATGCGTTGAAGACACATACGATCAACCGAAGTTGATCGAACTTGGCTACATGTGCCCTCGGGGACTCTTGGTCCACCAGCAGTGACACTCACCAAGTAGTTCAAATGTTAAACGTCTTTAAATTCAATAGCATCATTTCAAACCTGATAAATTTTACAGCATGGACCAGACATGCACGTTTCGGGTACTAAACCCTCGTCAGTGATCCTCAGTCTAAACAATGTAATTATGGCCAAAAAGTATGAGAATTATTATGTCCAAATATGTACCAAAAGACGTAGCAGAATGGGTGGGATATGATGCTACAGGACCCACGTTTTAGAAATTTTAAGAAATTTTGTAACAGAAAATTTCAAATGCGTTGAAGACACATACGATCAACCGAAGTTGATCGAACTTGGCTACATGTGCCCTCGGGGACTCTTGGTCCACCAGCAGTGACACTCACCAAGTAGTTCAAATGTTAAACGTCTTTAAATTCAATAGCATCATTTCAAACCTGATAAATTTTACAGCATGGACCAGACATGCACGTTTCGGGTACTAAACCCTCGTCAGTGATCCTCAGTCTAAACAATGTAATATGGCCAAAAAGTATGAGAATTATTATGTCCAAATATGTACCAAAAGACGTAGCAGAATGGGTGGGATATGATGCTACAGGACCCACGTTTTAGAAATTTTAAGAAATTTTGTAACAGAAAATTTCAAATGCGTTGAAGACACATACGATCAACCGAAGTTGATCGAACTTGGCTACATGTGCCCTCGGGGACTCTTGGTCCACCAGCAGTGACACTCACCAAGTAGTTCAAATGTTAAACGTCTTTAAATTCAATAGCATCATTTCAAACCTGATAAATTTTACAGCATGGACCAGACATGCACGTTTCGGGTACTAAACCCTCGTCAGTGATCCTCAGTCTAAACAATGTAATATGACCAAAAAGTATGAGAATTATTATGTCCAAATATGTACCAAAAGACGTAGCAGAATGGGTGGGATATGATGCTACAGAACCCACGTTTTAGAAATTTTAAGAAATTTTGTAACAGAAAATTTCAAATGCGTTGAAGACACATACGATCAACCGAAGTTGATCGAACTTGGCTACATGTGCCTTCGGGGACTCTTGGTCCACCAGCAGTGACACTCACCAAGTAGTTCAAATGTTAAACGTCTTTAAATTCAATAGCATCATTTCAAACCTGATAAATTTTACAGCATGGACCAGACATGCACGTTTCGGGTACTAAACCCTCGTCAGTGATCCTCAGTCTAAACAATGTAATATGGCCAAAAAGTATGAGAATTATTATGTCCAAATATGTACCAAAAGACGTAGCAGAATGGGTGGGATATGATGCTACAGGACCCACGTTTTAGAAATTTTAAGAAATTTTGTAACAGAAAATTTCAAATGCGTTGAAGACACATACGATCAACCGAAGTTGATCGAACTTGGCTACATGTGCCCTCGGGGACTCTTGGTCCACCAGCAGTGACACTCACCAAGTAGTTCAAATGTTAAACGTCTTTAAATTCAATAGCATCATTTCAAACCTGATAAATTTTACAGCATGGACCAGACATGCACGTTTCGGGTACTAAACCCTCGTCAGTGATCCTCAGTCTAAACAATGTAATATGGCCAAAAAGTATGAGAATTATTATGTCCAAATATGTACCAAAAGACGTAGCAGAATGGGTGGGATATGATGCTACAGGACCCACGTTTTAGAAATTTTAAGAAATTTTGTAACAGAAAATTTCAAATGCGTTGAAGACACATACGATCAACCGAAGTTGATCGAACTTGGCTACATGTGCCCTCGAGGACTCTTGGTCCACCAGCAGTGACACTCACCAAGTAGTTCAAATGTTAAACGTCTTTAAATTCAATAGCATCATTTCAAACCTGATAAATTTTACAGCATGGACCAGACATGCACGTTTCGGGTACTAAACCCTCGTCAGTGATCCTCAGTCTAAACAATGTAATTATGGCCAAAAAGTATGAGAATTATTATGTCCAAATATGTACCAAAAGACGTAGCAGAATGGGTGGGATATGATGCTACAGGACCCACGTTTTAGAAATTTTAAGAAATTTTGTAACAGAAAATTTCAAATGCGTTGAAGACACATACGATCAACCGAAGTTGATCGAACTTAGCTACATGTGCCCTCGGGGACTCTTGGTCCACCAGCAGTGACACTCACCAAGTAGTTCAAATGTTAAACGTCTTTAAATTCAATAGCATCATTTCAAACCTGATAAATTTTACAGCATGGACCAGACATGCACGTTTCGGGTACTAAACCCTCGTCAGTGATCCTCAGTCTAAACAATGTAATATGGCCAAAAAGTATGAGAATTATTATGTCCAAATATGTACCAAAAGACGTAGCAGAATGGGTGGGATATGATGCTACAGAACCCACGTTTTAGAAATTTTAAGAAATTTTGTAACAGAAAATTTCAAATGCGTTGAAGACACATACGATCAACCGAAGTTGATCGAACTTGGCTACATGTGCCTTCGGGGACTCTTGGTCCACCAGCAGTGACACTCACCAAGTAGTTCAAATGTTAAACGTCTTTAAATTCAATAGCATCATTTCAAACCTGATAAATTTTACAGCATGGACCAGACATGCACGTTTCGGGTACTAAACCCTCGTCAGTGATCCTCAGTCTAAACAATGTAATATGGCCAAAAAGTATGAGAATTATTATGTCCAAATATGTACCAAAAGACGTAGCAGAATGGGTGGGATATGATGCTACAGGACCCACGTTTTAGAAATTTTAAGAAATTTTGTAACAGAAAATTTCAAATGCGTTGAAGACACATACGATCAACCGAAGTTGATCGAACTTGGCTACATGTGCCCTCGGGGACTCTTGGTCCACCAGCAGTGACACTCACCAAGTAGTTCAAATGTTAAACGTCTTTAAATTCAATAGCATCATTTCAAACCTGATAAATTTTACAGCATGGACCAGACATGCACGTTTCGGGTACTAAACCCTCGTCAGTGATCCTCAGTCTAAACAATGTAATATGGCCAAAAAGTATGAGAATTATTATGTCCAAATATGTACCAAAAGACGTAGCAGAATGGGTGGGATATGATGCTACAGGACCCACGTTTTAGAAATTTTAAGAAATTTTGTAACAGAAAGTTTCAAATGCGTTGAAGACACATACGATCAACCGAAGTTGATCGAACTTGGCTACATGTGCCCTCGGGGACTCTTGGTCCACCGGCAGTGACACTCACCAAGTAGTTCAAATGTTAAACGTCTTTAAATTCAATAGCATCATTTCAAACCTGATAAATTTTACAGCATGGACCAGACATGCACGTTTCGGGTACTAAACCCTCGTCAGTGATCCTCAGTCTAAACAATGTAATATGGCCAAAAAGTATGAGAATTATTATGTCCAAATATGTACCAAAAGACGTAGCAGAATGGGTGGGATATGATGCTACAGGACCCACGTTTTAGAAATTTTAAGAAATTTTGTAACAGAAAATTTCAAATGCGTTGAAGACACATACGATCAACCGAAGTTGATCGAACTTGGCTACATGTGCCCTCGGGGACTCTTGGTCCACCAGCAGTGACACTCACCAAGTAGTTCAAATGTTAAACGTCTTTAAATTCAATAGCATCATTTCAAACCTGATAAATTTTACAGCATGGACCAGACATGCACGTTTCGGGTACTAAACCCTCGTCAGTGATCCTCAGTCTAAACAATGTAATATGGCCAAAAAGTATGAGAATTATTATGTCCAAATATGTACCAAAAGACGTAGCAGAATGGGTGGGATATGATGCTACAGGACCCACGTTTTAGAAATTTTAAGAAATTTTGTAACAGAAAATTTCAAATGCGTTGAAGACACATACGATCAACCGAAGTTGATCGAACTTGGCTACATGTGCCCTCGGGGACTCTTGGTCCACCAGCAGTGACACTCACCAAGTAGTTCAAATGTTAAACGTCTTTAAATTCAATAGCATCATTTCAAACCTGATAAATTTTACAGCATGGACCAGACATGCACGTTTCGGGTACTAAACCCTCGTCAGTGATCCTCAGTCTAAACAATGTAATATGGCCAAAAAGTATGAGAATTATTATGTCCAAATATGTACCAAAAGACGTAGCAGAATGGGTGGGATATGATGCTACAGGACCCACGTTTTAGAAATTTTAAGAAATTTTGTAACAGAAAATTTCAAATGCGTTGAAGACACATACGATCAACCGAAGTTGATCGAACTTGGCTACATGTGCCCTCGGGGACTCTTGGTCCACCAGCAGTGACACTCACCAAGTAGTTCAAATGTTAAACGTCTTTAAATTCAATAGCATCATTTCAAACCTGATAAATTTTACAGCATGGACCAGACATGCACGTTTCGGGTACTAAACCCTCGTCAGTGATCCTCAGTCTAAACAATGTAATATGGCCAAAAAGTATGAGAATTATTATGTCCAAATATGTACCAAAAGACGTAGCAGAATGGGTGGGATATGATGCTACAGGACCCACGTTTTAGAAATTTTAAGAAATTTTGTAACAGAAAATTTCAAATGCGTTGAAGACACATACGATCAACCGAAGTTGATCGAACTTGGCTACATGTGCCCTCGGGGACTCTTGGTCCACCAGCAGTGACACTCACCAAGTAGTTCAAATGTTAAACGTCTTTAAATTCAATAGCATCATTTCAAACCTGATAAATTTTACAGCATGGACCAGACATGCACGTTTCGGGTACTAAACTCTCGTCAGTGATCCTCAGTCTAAACAATGTAATATGGCCAAAAAGTATGAGAATTATTATGTCCAAATATGTACCAAAAGACGTAGCAGAACGGGTGGGATATGATGCTACAGGACCCACGTTTTAGAAATTTTAAGAAATTTTGTAACAGAAAATTTCAAATGCGTTGAAGACACATACGATCAACCGAAGTTGATCGAACTTGGCTACATGTGCCCTCGGGGACTCTTGGTCCACCAGCAGTGACACTCACCAAGTAGTTCAAATGTTAAACGTCTTTAAATTCAATAGCATCATTTCAAACCTGATAAATTTTACAGCATGGACCAGACATGCACGTTTCGGGTACTAAACCCTCGTCAGTGATCCTCAGTCTAAACAATGTAATATGGCCAAAAAGTATGAGAATTATTATGTCCAAATATGTACCAAAAGACGTAGCAGAATGGGTGGGATATGATGCTACAGGACCCACGTTTTAGAAATTTTAAGAAATTTTGTAACAGAAAATTTCAAATGCGTTGAAGACACATACGATCAACCGAAGTTGATCGAACTTGGCTACATGTGCCCTCGGGGACTCTTGGTCCACCAGCAGTGACACTCACCAAGTAGTTCAAATGTTAAACGTCTTTAAATTCAATAGCATCATTTCAAACCTGATAAATTTTACAGCATGGACCAGACATGCACGTTTCGGGTACTAAACCCTCGTCAGTGATCCTCAGTCTAAACAATGTAATATGGCCAAAAAGTATGAGAATTATTATGTCCAAATATGTACCAAAAGACGTAGCAGAATGGGTGGGATATGATGCTACAGGACCCACGTTTTAGAAATTTTAAGAAATTTTGTAACAGAAAATTTCAAATGCGTTGAAGACACATACGATCAACCGAAGTTGATCGAACTTGGCTACATGTGCCCTCGGGGACTCTTGGTCCACCAGCAGTGACACTCACCAAGTAGTTCAAATGTTAAACGTCTTTAAATTCAATAGCATCATTTCAAACCTGATAAATTTTACAGCATGGACCAGACATGCACGTTTCGGGTACTAAACCCTCGTCAGTGATCCTCAGTCTAAACAATGTAATATGGCCAAAAAGTATGAGAATTATTATGTCCAAATATGTACCAAAAGACGTAGCAGAATGGGTGGGATATGATGCTACAGGACCCACGTTTTAGAAATTTTAAGAATTTTTGTAACAGAAAATTTCAAATGCGTTGAAGACACATACGATCAACCGAAGTTGATCGAACTTGGCTACATGTGCCCTCGGGGACTCTTGGTCCACCAGCAGTGACACTCACCAAGTAGTTCAAATGTTAAACGTCTTTAAATTCAATAGCATCATTTCAAACCTGATAAATTTTACAGCATGGACCAGACATGCACGTTTCGGGTACTAAACCCTCGTCAGTGATCCTCAGTCTAAACAATGTAATATGGCCAAAAAGTATGAGAATTATTATGTCCAAATATGTACCAAAAGACGTAGCAGAATGGGTGGGATATGATGCTACAGGACCCACGTTTTAGAAATTTTAAGAAATTTTGTAACAGAAAATTTCAAATGCGTTGAAGACACATACGATCAACCGAAGTTGATCGAACTTGGCTACATGTGCCCTCGGGGACTCTTGGTCCACCAGCAGTGACACTCACCAAGTAGTTCAAATGTTAAACGTCTTTAAATTCAATAGCATCATTTCAAACCTGATAAATTTTACAGCATGGACCAGACATGCACGTTTCGGGTACTAAACCCTCGTCAGTGATCCTCAGTCTAAACAATGTAATATGGCCAAAAAGTATGAGAATTATTATGTCCAAATATGTACCAAAAGACGTAGCAGAATGGGTGGGATATGATGCTACAGGACCCACGTTTTAGAAATTTTAAGAAATTTTGTAACAGAAAATTTCAAATGCGTTGAAGACACATACGATCAACCGAAGTTGATCGAACTTGGCTACATGTGCCCTCGGGGACTCTTGGTCCACCAGCAGTGACACTCACCAAGTAGTTCAAATGTTAAACGTCTTTAAATTCAATAGCATCATTTCAAACCTGATAAATTTTACAGCATGGACCAGACATGCACGTTTCGGGTACTAAACCCTCGTCAGTGATCCTCAGTCTAAACAATGTAATATGGCCAAAAAGTATGAGAATTATTATGTCCAAATATGTACCAAAAGACGTAGCAGAATGGGTGGGATATGATGCTACAGGACCCACGTTTTAGAAATTTTAAGAAATTTTGTAACAGAAAATTTCAAATGCGTTGAAGACACATACGATCAACCGAAGTTGATCGAACTTGGCTACATGTGCCCTCGGGGACTCTTGGTCCACCAACAGTGACACTCACCAAGTAGTTCAAATGTTAAACGTCTTTAAATTCAATAGCATCATTTCAAACCTGATAAATTTTACAGCATGGACCAGACATGCACTTTTCGGGTACTAAACCCTCGTCAGTGATCCTCAGTCTAAACAATGTAATATGGCCAAAAAGTATGAGAATTATTATGTCCAAATATGTACCAAAAGACGTAGCAGAATGGGTGGGATATGATGCTACAGGACCCACGTTTTAGAAATTTTAAGAAATTTTGTAACAGAAAATTTCAAATGCGTTGAAGACACATACGATCAACCGAAGTTGATCGAACTTGGCTACATGTGCCTTCGGGGACTCTTGGTCCACCAGCAGTGACACTCACCAAGTAGTTCAAATGTTAAACGTCTTTAAATTCAATAGCATCATTTCAAACCTGATAAATTTTACAGCATGGACCAGACATGCACGTTTCGGGTACTAAACCCTCGTCAGTGAACCTCAGTCTAAACAATGTAATATGGCCAAAAAGTATGAGAATTATTATGTCCAAATATGTACCAAAAGACGTAGCAGAATGGGTGGGATATGATGCTACAGGACCCACGTTTTAGAAATTTTAAGAAATTTTGTAACAGAAAATTTCAAATGCGTTGAAGACACATACGATCAACCGAAGTTGATCGAACTTGGCTACATGTGCCCTCGGGGACTCTTGGTCCACCAGCAGTGACACTCACCAAGTAGTTCAAATGTTAAACGTCTTTAAATTCAATAGCATCATTTCAAACCTGATAAATTATACAGCATGGACCAGACATGCACGTTTCGGGTACTAAACCCTCGTCAGTGATCCTCAGTCTAAACAATGTAATATGGCCAAAAAGTATGAGAATTATTATGTCCAAATATGTACCAAAAGACGTAGCAGAATGGGTGGGATATGATGCTACAGGACCCACGTTACCCACGTTTTAGAAATTTTAAGAAATTTTGTAACAGAAAATTTCAAATGCGTTGAAGACACATACGATCAACCGAAGTTGATCGAACTTGGCTACATGTGCCCTCGGGGACTCTTGGTCCACCAGCAGTGACACTCACCAAGTAGTTCAAATGTTAAACGTCTCTAAATTCAATAGCATCATTTCAAACCTGATAAATTTGACAGCATGGACCAGACATGCACGTTTCGGGTACTAAACCCTCGTCAGTGATCCTCAGTCTAAACAATGTAATATGGCCAAAAAGTATGAGAATTATTATGTCCAAATATGTACCAAAAGACGTAGCAGAATGGGTGGGATATGATGCTACAGGACCCACGTTTTAGAAATTTTAAGAAATTTTGTAACAGAAAATTTCAAATGCGTTGAAGACACATACGATCAACCGAAGTTGATCGAACTTGGCTACATGTGCCCTCGGGGACTCTTGGTCCACCAGCAGTGACACTCACCAAGTAGTTCAAATGTTAAACGTCTTTAAATTCAATAGCATCATTTCAAACCTGATAAATTTTACAGCATGGACCAGACATGCACGTTTCGGGTACTAAACCCTCGTCAGTGATCCTCAGTCTAAACAATGTAATATGGCCAAAAAGTATGAGAATTATTATGTCCAAATATGTACCAAAAGACGTAGCAGAATGGGTGGGATATGATGCTACAGGACCCACGTTTTAGAAATTTTAAGAAATTTTGTAACAGAAAATTTCAAATGCGTTGAAGACACATACGATCAACCGAAGTTGATCGAACTTGGCTACATGTGCCTTCGGGGACTCTTGGTCCACCAGCAGTGACACTCACCAAGTAGTTCAAATGTTAAACGTCTTTAAATTCAATAGCATCATTTCAAACCTGATAAATTTTACAGCATGGACCAGACATGCACGTTTCGGGTACTAAACCCTCGTCAGTGATCCTCAGTCTAAACAATGTAATATGGCCAAAAAGTATGAGAATTATTATGTCCAAATATGTACCAAAAGACGTAGCAGAATGGGTGGGATATGATGCTACAGGACCCACGTTTTAGAAATTTTAAGAAATTTTGTAACAGAAAATTTCAAATGCGTTGAAGACACATACGATCAACCGAAGTTGATCGAACTTGGCTACATGTGCCCTCGGGGACTCTTGGTCCACCAGCAGTGACACTCACCAAGTAGTTCAAATGTTAAACGTCTTTAAATTCAATAGCATCATTTCAAACCTGATAAATTTTACAGCATGGACCAGACATGCACGTTTCGGGTACTAAACCCTCGTCAGTGATCCTCAGTCTAAACAATGTAATATGGCCAAAAAGTATGAGAATTATTATGTCCAAATATGTACCAAAAGACGTAGCAGAATGGGTGGGATATGATGCTACAGGACCCACGTTTTAGAAATTTTAAGAAATTTTGTAACAGAAAATTTCAAATGCGTTGAAGACACATACGATCAACCGAAGTTGATCGAACTTGGCTACATGTGCCCTCGGGGACTCTTGGTCCACCAGCAGTGACACTCACCAAGTAGTTCAAATGTTAAACGTCTTTAAATTCAATAGATTCATTTCAAACCTGATAAATTTTACAGCATGGACCAGACATGCACGTTTCGGGTACTAAACCCTCGTCAGTGATCCTCAGTCTAAACAATGTAATATGGCCAAAAAGTATGAGAATTATTATGTCCAAATATGTACCAAAGGCGTAGCAGAATGGGTGGAATATGATGCTACAGGACCCACGTTTTAGAAATTTTAAGAAATTTTGTAACAGAAAATTTCAAATGCGTTGAAGACACATACGATCAACCGAAGTTGATCGAACTTGGCTACATGTGCCCTCGGGGACTCTTGGTCCACCAGCAGTGACACTCACCAAGTAGTTCAAATGTTAAACGTCTTTAAATTCAATAGCATCATTTCAAACCTGATAAATTTTACAGCATGGACCAGACATGCACGTTTCGGGTACTAAACCCTCGTCAGTGATCCTCAGTCTAAACAATGTAATATGGCCAAAAAGTATGAGAATTATTATGTCCAAATATGTACCAAAAGACGTAGCAGAATGGGTGGGATATGATGCTACAGGACCCACGTTTTAGAAATTTTGTAACAGAAAATTTCAAATGCGTTGAAGACACATACGATCAACCGAAGTTGATCGAACTTGGCTACATGTGCCCTCGGGGACTCTTGGTCCACCAGCAGTGACACTCACCAAGTAGTTCAAATGTTAAACGTCTTTAAATTCAATAGCATCATTTCAAACCTGATAAATTTTACAGCATGGACCAGACATGCACGTTTCGGGTACTAAACCCTCGTCAGTGATCCTCAGTCTAAACAATGTAATATGGCCAAAAAGTATGAGAATTATTATGTCCAAATATGTACCAAAAGACGTAGCAGAATGGGTGGGATATGATGCTACAGGACCCACGTTTTAGAAATTTTAAGAAATTTTGTAACAGAAAATTTCAAATGCGTTGAAGACACATACGATCAACCGAAGTTGATCGAACTTGGCTACATGTGCCCTCGGGGACTCTTGGTCCACCAACAGTGACACTCACCAAGTAGTTCAAATGTTAAACGTCTTTAAATTCAATAGCATCATTTCAAACCTGATAAATTTTACAGCATGGACCAGACATGCACGTTTCGGGTACTAAACCCTCGTCAGTGATCCTCAGTCTAAACAATGTAATATGGCCAAAAAGTATGAGAATTATTATGTCCAAATATGTACCAAAAGACGTAGCAGAATGGGTGGGATATGATGCTACAGGACCCACGTTTTAGAAATTTTAAGAAATTTTGTAACAGAAAATTTCAAATGCGTTGAAGACACATACGATCAACCGAAGTTGATCGAACTTGGCTACATGTGCCTTCGGGGACTCTTGGTCCACCAGCAGTGACACTCACCAAGTAGTTCAAATGTTAAACGTCTTTAAATTCAATAGCATCATTTCAAACCTGATAAATTTTACAGCATGGACCAGACATGCACGTTTCGGGTACTAAACCCTCGTCAGTGAACCTCAGTCTAAACAATGTAATATGGCCAAAAAGTATGAGAATTATTATGTCCAAATATGTACCAAAAGACGTAGCAGAATGGGTGGGATATGATGCTACAGGACCCACGTTTTAGAAATTTTAAGAAATTTTGTAACAGAAAATTTCAAATGCGTTGAAGACACATACGATCAACCGAAGTTGATCGAACTTGGCTACATGTGCCCTCGGGGACTCTTGGTCCACCAGCAGTGACACTCACCAAGTAGTTCAAATGTTAAACGTCTTTAAATTCAATAGCATCATTTCAAACCTGATAAATTATACAGCATGGACCAGACATGCACGTTTCGGGTACTAAACCCTCGTCAGTGATCCTCAGTCTAAACAATGTAATATGGCCAAAAAGTATGAGAATTATTATGTCCAAATATGTACCAAAAGACGTAGCAGAATGGGTGGGATATGATGCTACAGGACCCACGTTACCCACGTTTTAGAAATTTTGAGAAATTTTGTAACAGAAAATTTCAAATGCGTTGAAGACACATACGATCAACCGAAGTTGATCGAACTTGGCTACATGTGCCCTCGGGGACTCTTGGTCCACCAGCAGTGACACTCACCAAGTAGTTCAAATGTTAAACGTCTCTAAATTCAATAGCATCATTTCAAACCTGATAAATTTGACAGCATGGACCAGACATGCACGTTTCGGGTACTAAACCCTCGTCAGTGATCCTCAGTCTAAACAATGTAATATGGCCAAAAAGTATGAGAATTATTATGTCCAAATATGTACCAAAAGACGTAGCAGAATGGGTGGGATATGATGCTACAGGACCCACGTTTTAGAAATTTTAAGAAATTTTGTAACAGAAAATTTCAAATGCGTTGAAGACACATACGATCAACCGAAGTTGATCGAACTTGGCTACATGTGCCCTCGGGGACTCTTGGTCCACCAGCAGTGACACTCACCAAGTAGTTCAAATGTTAAACGTCTTTAAATTCAATAGCATCATTTCAAACCTGATAAATTTTACAGCATGGACCAGACATGCACGTTTCGGGTACTAAACCCTCGTCAGTGATCCTCAGTCTAAACAATGTAATATGGCCAAAAAGTATGAGAATTATTATGTCCAAATATGTACCAAAAGACGTAGCAGAATGGGTGGGATATGATGCTACAGGACCCACGTTTTAGAAATTTTAAGAAATTTTGTAACAGAAAATTTCAAATGCGTTGAAGACACATACGATCAACCGAAGTTGATCGAACTTGGCTACATGTGCCCTCGGGGACTCTTGGTCCACCAGCAGTGACACTCACCAAGTAGTTCAAATGTTAAACGTCTTTAAATTCAATAGCATCATTTCAAACCTGATAAATTTTACAGCATGGACCAGACATGCACGTTTCGGGTACTAAACCCTCGTCAGTGATCCTCAGTCTAAACAATGTAATATGGCCAAAAAGTATGAGAATTATTATGTCCAAATATGTACCAAAAGACGTAGCAGAATGGGTGGAATATGATGCTACAGGACCCACGTTTTAGAAATTTTAAGAAATTTTGTAACAGAAAATTTCAAATGCGTTGAAGACACATACGATCAACCGAAGTTGATCGAACTTGGCTACATGTGCCCTCGGGGACTCTTGGTCCACCAGCAGTGACACTCACCAAGTAGTTCAAATGTTAAACGTCTTTAAATTCAATAGCATCATTTCAAACCTGATAAATTTTACAGCATGGACCAGACATGCACGTTTCGGGTACTAAACCCTCGTCAGTGATCCTCAGTCTAAACAATGTAATATGGCCAAAAAGTATGAGAATTATTATGTCCAAATATGTACCAAAAGACGTAGCAGAATGGGTGGAATATGATGCTACAGGACCCACGTTTTAGAAATTTTAAGAAATTTTGTAACAGAAAATTTCAAATGCGTTGAAGACACATACGATCAACCGAAGTTGATCGAACTTGGCTACATGTGCCCTCGGGGACTCTTGGTCCACCAGCAGTGACACTCACCAAGTAGTTCAAATGTTAAACGTCTTTAAATTCAATAGCATCATTTCAAACCTGATAAATTTTACAGCATGGACCAGACATGCACGTTTCGGGTACTAAACCCTCGTCAGTGATCCTCAGTCTAAACAATGTAATATGGCCAAAAAGTATGAGAATTATTATGTCCAAATATGTACCAAAAGACGTAGCAGAATGGGTGGGATATGATGCTACAGGACCCACGTTTTAGAAATTTTAAGAAATTTTGTAACAGAAAATTTCAAATGCGTTGAAGACATACGATCAACCGAAGTTGATCGAACTTGGCTACATGTGCCCTCGGGGACTCTTGGTCCACCAGCAGTGACACTCACCAAGTAGTTCAAATGTTAAACGTCTTTAAATTCAATAGCATCATTTCAAACCTGATAAATGGTTCTGTTTATAAAAAAAAATAACATGGCGGTGGGTGGGGATGGGGGAAGCTCAAGTGCGAAGCTCCACTACTGTCAACAACTTTGATGTACGCGACAGATGCTATGGCAACTTCCGATGCGTCGCAGAATATATGCACCTCATAAGTGTTAGCGAGACTGATAGATTGCGGAACACACATGCGTGGTATTCTGATATGCTGTAGAGCTTGTAGAGATGTCAACCAGTCTTTCCATTTCCTCTGATGTGATTCCGACAGTGGCTCATCCCAATCAGTCCCAGGAAGAGCAACGTCTCTAAGAAGAATTTTACCACTGATAGTGATTGGAGCGATAAATCCCAAAGGATCGTAGAGACTATTGACTGTTGACAAGATACCTCTACGAGTGTATGGTTTGTCGTCCGCAACTACACTGAACAAGAAGCAGTCTTCGTTCAAGTCCCAAGACATGCCTAGGCTACGTTGAAGGGGTAGAGCGTCTTCACCGAGAGTGAGAAATTTGATGTTCTTTTCTAAGTCATCGACTGGAAACGCAGTCATTACCTCCGCACTGTTGGATGCAATCTTATGAAGCCTTATGCTACCCTTTTCCTTCAGGGTTGCCTGGGTTTTCCGAATAAGGTTGACAGCTTCAGTGCTAGTAGGCAGTGACGTTAGAGCATCGTCCACATAAAAATCGTTCGAAACGAATGCCTTGACATCCTCGTCAGCATCGGTGACTGTTCTCCGCAGTCCATATGTTGCAATCGATGGCGAGGGACTGTTCCCAAACACATGTACTTTCATGCGGTACTCAATTAGCGGACAGTCCAACTTGTTGTCTTTGTGCCAAAAGAACCTCAAATAATCACGGTGTTCCTCCTTAACATAAAACTGGTAGAACATCTGCTCTACATCTGCCATGATGGCAATTCTATCCTTCCTAAATCGGAGCAAGATTCCCAGGAGACTGTTGGTCAAATCTGGTCCAGTCATCAATACATTGTTTAGGGAAACACCTTCGAACACAGCAGAGGAATCAAACACTCCTCGTATTTGATCTGGCTTGTGAGGGTGGTACACCCCGAAAAGCGGCAGATACCAGCAATCGTTGGTTGGTGTAGAAGGTGCCACTTCCGCTGCACCACTGTCAAGTACCTTTTTCATAAACGTCAAAAAATGCTTCTCCTTAACTGGGTCTTTACGTAGACTTGCATCTAATACCTGTGCCCTTTTCCAAGCTTGCGAACGGTTATTAGGCATCGCTACTGATGGACTTCTAAACGGAAGTGGGGCGGTCCAGTGTCGATTTTCATCTCTATATAACTCATTGTTCATAAGGTCCAAACATTTCCTATCTTCGACTGATAGGCTAACTTGATCATCATCGGCCAATCTCAAGAACACATTATCACCCTTAAAGTCATGTGGTGGTTGAACGCTAATCGCAGGGTTCAAATGTTCCTTGACATGAATGCTGTATTTACATGGTTCAAATACAGTTCCACGGCCGTTACTCATTACGTGAGTTTTGTTCACATTCAATGTATGCGGTCTGTGCACTTGACCAAGGCAAACCTCACCGACGATTGCCCATCCTAGGGCGAGTTTCTGAGCAAACGGTGCACCTCTGGGTCCAACAATTTGATCCTTAACATGGTGAACTTCCGGGAGGTCCCTGCCTATCAAGAGCTGGATACTAGCACGCGTGTCGAGTGGCGGTATAGATGGAGCTATAGACTGTAAATGAGGATGACTCATTGCCACCTCTGGGGTAGCTATTTCGGATATCTCATTCGGAATATCGTCACATTCTATTACAACGGGAAGTTCGAACGCCTCAGAGCTGTCGATACACTGTATTACGAGGTCTTTAGCCCGTCTACCAATCATAGTTGTGCTGCCAGAACAAGATTTCAAAGTGTATGTCGTTGGTTCATCCGAAATGTCAAGGTTATCGAAGAGCGCTGTAGTGCCAAGCGTACCACTACTCTGATCATCTAAAATCGCATACAAGCGTAAAGTTTTCTCAGGATGTCCTTTCGGATATACATCGACTAGTAGTGTCTTTCCGCACGATCTACCTCGAAAATTCTGCCCACAGATTTTGGTACATTTACTTTCAACAGAGTCAACATTTTGCGGTTGCTCCCCGCCATCAGTCCTCTGAGGGCTCGGTTTCGGTTTTTCAATATGCATGGCCGATGCATGACGCTTACTGCCACAATGTTCACACTTAACGTCCGCTCGACAATTCTTGAAGATATGCTTGTCTGACATACAACACTTGAAACATATCTGCTTCTCTTTCAGAAACTGTTTCCGCTCATCTAAAGTTTTCGATTTGAAACTTCGACACTCATTTAGACTATGACCTGCCTTGTGAATAGGGCAGCGAGTAAGAGAGTCCTCGTCGGATACGTCAGTCTTACGCACAAGGATTGGACCCTTTCTCCCATCAGCGTCCCTCCGAATGCCCGGTGTAACATTGTCTCTTTGGTACATGAAAGCCGGGTCGTTCCGAATGGCACTCATGTCTTTGATAAAGTTTACAAAGAACGAAAACGGTGGGTATGACACAGTGTTTGTCTTTTTATATTTCGAGGCCTGATTGGTCCACTTCTCCTGGAGTCCATAAGGTAATTTCTGCACTATAGGATTAATGCCGGAAGAAGAGTCGAAGTACGCTAGTAACGTAGAATACTGCGGATTTGCTTTCGCAGACTTTATCTCGGTGAGTATATCTAGTAGATCGTAAAGTTTTCCGGAATCCTTGTTGGTGAAATGCGGAAAAGCATTTAGCTTCTTTTTTAACGCAGACTCTACCATCTTGGGACTTCCGTATCTTTCCTGTAAACGTTCCCAAATACACTCGAGTCCCTTGTCAGCATCACCAACATTTGCGGCGCGGATGCTGCGAGCAAATTTAGACGAACTCGGACCGAACCATTTTACTAAAAGGTCCATTTCTTCAAAGACCGACACTTTAAGTTCTGTTGTAATACTCTTGAAGGTAGCCTTCCACGAAGCAAACGACTCCGGTAAGTCATCAAAGTTTTTGAATCTAGTGAGAAGTAGATCCTTACGCAAGAGAAATTGAGTGAGATCAGACACTACGGCAGGCTGTACGGGCTGATTATTCACAAAGGTTTGTACCGACGGATTAGTCCTCTGAGTAAGACTAGACACTAAGGCTGGTTGTACCGGCTGTTCGTTAGCATAGGTTTGTATCGGTACTGACGGATGTGCAGGTTGGTTAGGAATAGTTCTGGGCATTGATGGTACGATCCTTGGTGTAGGTTGAGCGCATGGGCGTGCAGGAGACGGCGTACGAAAGAGATCATCACGTGGTAACGCAACATTATCTTCTGGTTCAGATACGGTAAGATTATCTACATAATCACGCGTCATTTCGGTACGATCAACAGGTTCGTTCGGTAAATCGTCCAAAGGTAAGCCACGTTCCTGGAATTCAAGCGCCTCGGCTTCCGTATTTGCGACCGCTGCTTCTGTTTCCTGCTTTAGTAGGCCAATGTCAACTTCAAGTTCTGCCTTTTGTCTTTTTGCGGCAGCTCTACTCGTAGCCTCCTGTTCCTCCATTTGAACTTTTTTCTTGACAAGTTCTGCTTCCTTCTGCATAAATTGAAGCCTTACGCGCTGTGCTTCAGCCTTAGCCCTTTTCCTTGCTAACGTAGAAGTTGATGAATGTGACGACGCTAATGACACATTTTCCACAACATCTAACTTGAAATTCTTTATTTCCAATAGTTTTCTGTCAACAATAACTTTAGTCCTATTGTAATATGACGTATGACGGTCTTTTTCTACCCGTGATTCGTCCGAATTAACTCGTTCCAAGTACTGCACATATTTTTCGGAAACTTGGGAATATGATTCGAAAGCCTTATTAATATTGGTCTCAAGTTCACTGAGAGCTGGCATAGTCTGTTCACATGTCGGTAATTTCATAAGAAGGGCTTCTACTTTATCCCATGAAGCATCACATGACTTTTTATGTTCAATACACTTTACATGGTAAAGGTCTCGACCTTTCTCGGTATGAGTACGCACACGTTTGGTGGTTTCATCGACGACTTGTTCATCAACGACTTGTTCATCAACGACTTGTTCATCAACGACTGGTTCAGTCTCGATAACAATGTTGGTTTCATGAGTGGCTGGTGCAGCCTCACTAACAGACATCTTAATGGTTCCCTGAATGAAGTGTATGTCCAATCTTTTTACTATTCCGCCTTCAATGCGGATAGCTAACCAGTGACGACCAGTAACGACAACACAAATCACAAATAAAGTTCAAAGGTGCTTTAATCCTTAAGTTGAAATGTGTAGCAGCCGTTGTTACAGATGCGTGTGTGTGTGGTAAAAAGCTAAAATAAAACAAAAACCATAATAAGTACCAAAAAAGTTGGTTAACAATGTCAAACATTATGAAAACAACACAAAAAAGTGTCAAAAACATATTTAGAATACAAAATGGAATTATGACAAAAACTGTGTTCCATAGATTTTACAGTCACGTATACCTCTTTTACATCACTTACTAAAAATAGAGATAACAACAATGGCTTACCATACTTTCTTTAGAAATTGAAAAGTTATTGAAATATGCAAAAAATGCTTATGACATAGGTATAGTACTAATGCAAATTAATATCAAGATAGAAATAAAAAGTCTTGCACTTACATTGTGGGCAGGCATACAAAATCACAAGAGAATTAAACAATATCATGTGGAGCACAAAAAATGGCGTCTCTAAAACGAAAGTATATGAAACCAACAAACGAAAGATAACTCTAAATCTTGACCTTTACTTAGACCATTAAAATCAAACATCAGCCAAAGAAAGATAACTCTAATCATGAAATTTTAACTGTATATCATCACAATGCCACATGTAGCCAAGTTCGATCAATTTTGGTTGGTCGTTTCTTCAAACGCATTTGAAAATTTCTGTTTACAAAATGTTCTCCAATTTCTAAAACCTGGGTCCTGTAGCATTAAATCCCAGTCAACTTTCTACGTCTTTCGGTATATTTAGGACATAATTTTCACAGATTTTGGCTATATTACATTGTTTAGATTGAGGATCACTGTCGAGGGTTAAATATCCGAAACGTGCATGTCTGGTCCATGCTGTAAATTTCTCTGCTTTGAAATGATTCTAATGAACTTGAAGACGTTAAACACTACTTACGGTAAAACTTCTTTATCGACAGATGAATCCCTGCGAAACCATTAATAACGTATAAAATAATAATACAGCAAGAGAAATCCAATAAGCTCATTTTTGGTCCTGCTTGTTTCATGTACATGCAACACGATTCATGTGATATTTTAATGTGTACTTATAAGCACGGTGCCGATTTTAACAGCGCCACCTACAATTCATTCCGTATTTGCTCTGAACTCTGGAGATTTTTCATCAGATGCAGTTGTCCTTCGACTTTATATCGAGCTGTGCTATTGCCTCCGTCTGTTTGTCCTATTTTACTTTTCTGTACGACTTTGCTAGCCTTTTGATTTCTATACGCCCGGTATAGGACGGGACGTTTTATGTTATGGCTATATCCACGAGTCCGTCCGTGTGTCCGTTCGTCCATCCGTCCGAGGTCATGTTTTCTGGATTTTTTTACTGAAGCCTTCAAAGACATAGGATTGAAACTTGGCATATGACTTGATATCAAATGGCGTTAAATCCAGTTCGAGTTTCAGACAATTTTGACCTATTTTTTTGGATGTTGACCATTGAAATTTTCAATACTTTTACAGTTTTCCGGCCTTTTTCAGTCTTTGCAGCTATTGAATTGAAACTTGATAAATGCCTTTATAATAAAAAGTTACAGGTCCAGTTTGAGTATTGGAAAAATTGACAAGTTATTTTTTGGGGGTAGAGTTATGGCCCTTTTTTTCAAAACCTCTTCAGAGATGATTGAAAATGGGACTCCATAAATAATACGGAAGCGTTCCAATTCTATACCTTCATGAAGAAAATTTCAAACCAATTTTCATGCACCAGACACGTGTTACGAATGTTAAATTCTCATCAGTGATACATCCAGCCAAAGTGCTTTTCATAAGCCGATCAAATTCATTTCAGTAGTGCCCTCTGGTTTAATTTTTAGAATCAAAATTTGTGTATTTACTTGACAGAGAGTGCGCGGCTCCAAATTTCCTGTAGGGTCGATTCAGTAGCATATCCAAATAAAATATATGTTCAAAATAGCATTGGAGGGATGGTGCTAAGATGCTAAACTCCAACTGCAAGACGAAATTACACCGAGGCCGAGGTAGACGCGGGGGGGGTGGATTTATAAAATGGATCAAATTTAGGCTGATGTCATCATGTTCTACGCTAAGTATTACTTGAAATACTAGTACTAGTAAACATGTTTGAAAATGGAGCAATCTAATACTGAATTGCCATTATTTCACCTTGGATGTTAAACGTCTTCAAATTGATTTGCATCATTTAAAAGCAGATAAATTAACAACGTGGACCAGACATGCACGTTTCGGGTATTTAACCCTCGTCAGTGATCCTCAATCCAAAACAATGAAATAGGGCCAAAATCTGTGAAAATCATGTCCAAAATATTCCGAAAGACGTAGGTAAATGGCTGGGATATGATGCTATAGGACCCAGGTTTTAGAAATTACAGTATAACTCAAATGCAAAATTTGATTACCACAAGGTACAGAGGTATTTTTTCTTGTATCTCTTGAATTTATTGTGATTCCCCCCTCTCCTCCCCTCTGTTTTTCTTTGTTTTTTTTGTTTTTGTTTTTTTTTTCCAAAAGTAATCTTCCACAGTTTTGTTTTTGTTTGACGATGTAAAAGTTGGCGAGCGCTAGCAAGTCTGCAATTTCGTTTATAATATATACTGAAATTGAAATCAAGGATTTACATTGCAATTCATAAACAAAAACGTTGATCGATAAAGATAGAGGGTGAAAATTTACTCTGCTTGTCCCAAACATTTCACCACGGAGGGACTAGGGATGCCCCCTTTCTCATACGCCTTTACACTTGTCTCAATGATTACTGATAAATTATATCGAAGACAGCAAGAATGCACATTTATGTCTTTATAAGTACATAAGTTTTACAGTTTTGGTCTCGGCGAGTTTTGTAGTTTTTTTCTTAGTTTTATTCTGTTTTTGGTTTGTATTTTTGTCTGTTATTTGTTTTGTTTTTTGCTTTATTATGTTTAGTTTTGTTTAGTTTTTCAACTTTACGCCCATCAAAGGGCAAGCAATGTGAAAGAGAGGGGAGGGGTATTACCCACCAAAAAATGCATAATCTTAGAAAGAATTCCTTAATTCTGAGAAGGACATATTTCTACGAATTTTTAACATTTCTTAAAAGATTTCGCGCCCCCTTATAGTGATGCTCTAGAAAATTCAGGGATTTCTTGAGACCATATTTTGGTGTACACTGGTAGTAATACAACTTAGATAATTATATATGTTTACAAATAATTATTGAAGAGAAATGAAAAATGCAGATTATAAGGGTGTCGTGAAATAAGTACACTAAGATTCAGGAAAGGTAACTCTTACTTGTGATTATTTTTTTCTTAAAGTTTTCTGGAGATTTCCATCTTTTTCCAAAACAAGCGTGGATACCCCCAAATTTCTGTTAAAAATCTAGTTTAGTTTTTCATTTACAAAGCAAGAAAACCATTCAAAGTATTCTAATTATCTTTTCCGATGAAATAAAGCATTTTTTCTAACAATATTCTTAGACCAGAATGTTGACTTTATATGGTTATATATTAGTAATTTGGGTGGATACATATAACTTTCTCATTGATTCTGGAAAGAGAAAAGAATATACAAGCTCATGAAACTCATGAATAAGTCGTAGTTACCTCTACTGAACTTGTTCAAACTCAAAACCTGTGGGATCCTCTACCTTAAAACGCTCTCTAATTAGTCGAACGTTCTTTGAAAATCGATTGTGCGAGAGTGATACCAAGAACGTGAGCCATTTAAATTATGCGTCACTGAAGTTAGCTATGAAACAGGAAATTAAGCAATAAAGCGACCCGCCTAAGTTAAAACGAATAGGAATTTCGCCTTGTGTGGATTCAGACTATGATAGTAAGTTGCTGATATAGAGGTGTTACGCATCATTTGAAATTAAAAGACATATTGCAAAAAGTATATCTCCTCATCAAGATTATCAATGTTTAAGGACAGTATAAAGTAGTTAGCTTTATTCAAGGCATGAGGCATCATGTCATGAGAAATCATCATCATATTTTTCATGAGAAGTCAATTGATTTAAAAGAAAGTTTTTCTTTTATTTGAAGCGTATCGTATCGAAAATAATCGAAACCGAGGACCTTGACCGCGTTACGTATCGTATCGTGAGGGAAACATATCGTAACATCCTATGAAGAGTCATATCATTCGAAATGACGAGTCATTTCAAAACCTCGCCAGAGGATACTGATAATGGGACTTTAAACCTAAGACGGAGAAGTCTGATAATGGGACTTAATGACAAGTTCTTTCTTTTAAACCTCGCCTGAGATGAATTAAGATAGCAACTCCAACGCTTCTGGATAGATCGGGGAATTTATTTCACATAAATAATTTTGTGTATGCAATTATGCCAGTTTCAGGAATACATTTTTCATAAATAATTTTGTGTATGCAATAATGCCAGTTTTAGTCCCAAAATGTGAAAGAAAATGGGTTCTTCTTCGGATGTCGAAGTTTGAAAAATTACAATCTAATTAAAATCAGCTGTTCGGATCCGCTCACTATGATCGCTACACAGCGTGTATGTAGCGATCAAAGTGAGCGGATCCGAACAGCTTATTTTGATTAGATTGGAAAAATTATAAATCAAAATAAGTATTTAAATGCATTTCAAAAATAAAAAGAATTCTCCCCAACGCCCTTTCTTTAGTCACAAAATGACCATGACCTTTGACCCCGACCTTAAAAATAGCAGGATCTTTGTCTTGTTAAAGTCAAATCACATGATAGATATGAAGGTTCTAGGCCTAGGCTTGGGGTCTTTCTATGTTCAATGGCCATAACTCTGCTAAATGTAAGTCATTTTTTTCCGAAACTGGAACTGGATCTGTAATTCATTACTATAAAGGCATATACGAGGGCTGATTGATATGTTATGAGCCTCGGTTTTCTGGAATGCAGAAGGTATTCTGCTGATAGATTATCTCCAAAACGGACAAACAACCAATGGCACATACTTTGCTTCACTTCTGACACATTTACGGGAAATATTAAACTTAAGCGCCGCGAATTGCTCACTAATTAAAGGTAGACAATGCTCTTGTTCACAAGTCTGTCACTGCCATGACCGCCATTCATGATTGTGCCTTTAATTTGATTGAGCATATTCACCTGATCTTGCTCCATCAGATTTTCATCTATTCCCAAAACTGAAAGCAGATATTTCTGGCTATCACTTTCAGTCCGATGATGACATCATACTTGCAGTGGATGACTTTCTGACGAGTCAAGATAAAGTGGTTTTGAGGCCCTTTAAGTGGCAAATGTGTATAGATAGTAAAGGGGATTATGTAGAAAAATAATGCAAAATGTCTGATAAGATTCAAGTAGTTTAATACGAGACTCACATCATTTCAAGTTCAGTACAATAGCTGCAAAGGCTGCATGAAAAGGTATGAAATACTGTAAAGTTGTTGATGATAATTTCTATAATCAAATTACATAACTCTGCTAAAAGATATGTCATTTTTTCTGAACCTCGAACTGGATCTGTAAATAATTGAAATTTCTATGTTCAAGGGTCATAACTGCTAAAAATAGGTCAATGTGTTTCTGAAACTCGAACAGGATTTGTAATAATTTATGGAGGCATTCTCGTATTCAATAGCTGCAAAGGCTGTGAAAAAGAGTCCGGACTTGCACTCATAACTGACTCTTCAGAGAAGAAAGGTCCCCGAACATCTGTCCTTTCTGAATGTCGGTCGGACTCGGGTAATAACATGCAATCATTGCAAAACATTTTAAGTTTGATACAAAATTATGACCCTACCCCTCCAGATTTTGTTTAAAAATGCTGGAAAGAGATCCCCTCTGCGCGCTATAATGCTATTTGGATTTGTATCTTCTGAACCGTTCATCTAAATTACTCCATTTTTCATCCATATATCAATTGAAATAAGAGCTTTTCAAAAAGTGAATTCTGTAACCCATTTTATAATATTCATCCATCATATCAGTAATATTAACGCCTACAAAAGTTGTAAGCAAATGATGTCACGTGATGCATTTGGCCATTAAAAAAAAAGAAAAAAAAGGTCCCGAATGTACGGAAGCATAGAAGGGTCATGGTGAGAAAAAAATTATCTCGTGCGCACGACTTAGTATCTCGTGCGCACGACTTAGAAACTCGTGCTCACGACATAGTAACTCGTGCGCACGACTTCGTAACTCGTGCGCACGACTTTTGTAACTCGTGCTCACGACTTCGTAACTCGTGCTCACGACTTCGTAACTCGTGCTCACGACTTAGTAACTCGTGCTCACGACATAGTATCTCGTGCGCACGACTTAGTAACTCGTGCTCACGACTTTTGTGACTCGTGCTCACGACTTAGTAACTCGTGCTCACGACTTAGGAACTCGTGCTCACGACATAGTAACTCGTGCGCACGACTTAGTAACTCGTGCTCACGACTTAGCAACTCGTGCGCACGACTTTGTATCTCGTGCTCACGACTTACTAACTCGTGCTCACGACTTAGTAACTCGTGCGCACGACTTTTTGTCTTAATCTGATTGGCCTGTTATCTCGTGCGCACGACTTTATAACTCGTGCGCACGAGATAATCAACCAATGGAAATTCAGGATACAAATACAGTATGTATACGATTAAAATGGCGGCTAAAGATCTTGCCGATTTTTTGAAGGAAGAAGGAGTTTTAGACTTATATACAGAAAAAATTCTCCAAGACAAGGTTTGTCTCGTCTTCATGATGTTGCCATATAGTATACTGGTGTAGCTGGTTTGTATTTCCATAGACTGATCTGCCTTTTACAAGACTCCTGCTTTTTGTGCTGCCGACGTGCTTCAGCGCTGCGAGGACTATTTTAAGTATTTCATATGATTTGGTAAAACTTTTTTTTTTAATTTAGGCACCCGACCTACATTTCTTCTAGAGAAGCGGATTTGTAAGTTTCATTTCATTTCTAACAATTAGTATTTTGATTGTGGATCCCATATATGACAGTATCCATGCATCCAGCATTTCCAGGGTTAAACTTAAAGTTTGGACCATGAGCCCCGAGTGATTAGAGGAGGGGCAGATCAGATACATTTATTGGGTATGAATTTAGCTCTCTCCCCTCCCCTCCCTTCCCCTTCCCTCCCCTTCCCATGCGCTATTTTCTTATTCGGTTATTTTCATGACAACTTGAGTCAGTGGGGATTGAAGACAAAAATATTCTTGAGGGGGAGGGGTGATTCTGATTCAGAGGGATATGCAAAATAATACATCTTGGTGTTAAACTTTAATTTTTTTTTTTATTATTATTATTATTCTCTCTTTTAAAGGTATGGATTTCCTATTTTGATATTGCCATGCTGATTGGTGAGCGGCATGCATATTATATATCGAGCAGGAAAATTGTTGTGTTGCCTGCAAAACATTCAAATGTATACATGTAGCAACATTAATAACTTTTTTGGGATCACTTTAATGTCTTTCGTTCGTTACTTTGTCTGACTCCATTAGTACACTTTATAGGTATCACACTCCATAACTTTTTTTTATATATGACAGTTAATAATCCATGCATCCCCTAGCTACCGGCTCTCTGAGGCACAGGCCATAAAAGTGCCTGGTATATATGTGTGTGTATGTGTATGACCAGACCAGGTCGTACACATATGCACACATACCAGGCGCTGTTACAGCCTGTGATCTGAGCTGGGGACTTGAAAGTTTTACCATGTTTGTCTGTTTGTCCGTTTGTCACTGCTGCTGTATATATCATTTTAGTATATATGTGAATATATCTCAATGCGATACAGATCAAGTTCAAGTTTAGTTTTGATTGAGTCCTCTTTTTTTTTACAAAAGTAATGGCCCCAGGCCCTTGAGCAAAATTAATTTAGTGAAATTTTACGTCTCAAATTGTAATACACATTGAAGTTGAACTGATTTTTGTGCGGGCATTCATCTTTATTGTAAGTACAGGTTAAGTATCAATTCATATTAATAATTGAACTTTAGTTTTCTAGGCAGAGTTACAGCTCAGACATAAATTTATGCCAATCACATTTAAGCTAGGGGACTAAGATATATTGTTAGGCGATCAGAATTTTATTGTGTTGCCTGTGAAGCATAGCGACACTTAGGAATCACTATGTACGTTGTGCGTCCATCTGTCACACTTGGATGTTACACCATATATAAAAGTGATTCCTAAGTCTTGCTATGTTTCGCAGGCGACACATGAATTCCTTGAAATTATTTTTTTACAATAAACTTCATTGTAAATGGAATCATAGGACGTACTCTTTCTCGTTAGGCATGTTAGGCGACAGAAATTTAATTTTTAGTTTTACAGATTTTTTTTTTTTCAAAATAGGGTAGGTCAGGAGGAAATGAAAATAAAATAAAATTCAGTAAACTTCAACATTTCATGTTTTGTGCCATGATCACGATCTCAATTTAGCTTGTTTATCATGTTTTCAAAGCCCCATTCTCTTAAAGACTTGTACGATAAAGATTATGTGAGAATGAAAAGTTAAAACCTATAATTTGGATGAGCGGAAGAAAAAATTGTACAATCAGTTCATTTTATTTTTTTTTTCCAAATTGTGGTAAAATAAGGGTCGGCGGATCCGTAAAACTAAGAATTAAATTTCTGTCGCCTTAACTTCTTTGTACTCTTTCTAGTACATATAATAAGTTTCTGACTAGATTGGAATGGATCAATGTTCTTTTTTGTGATATTACATTTATCATTGTGTTGATTTTTTTCCAGATCGACTGTAAGGCTTTATTGCTGGTTGACAATGAAACACTCAAGAACTATATACCAGCCTATGGAGACCAATTAAAAGCAATAGCCTTTTGCAAATTGAAAACAGACAGTACACTTACAGACACTGGTTCTGATGGAGCAACCTTAAGTGATGAAAAAGTTCTGGACCGCCTCAAATCTAAAGTTAGAAGGGACCCCAAAAAGATGCAGCTGGGAAATAGAAATGCACTAAAAAGTAAAAGGAGGGTAGAATTAGGTTGGATGGATTTTAATATGTCCACACAGACATTTAAGCAAGTTCGGACCAATAAAAGTGGAGGAACTAGACACCTGCTAGTTGATAAACAAGATACTATGGAACAAATTCTAACAGTGGGAAAAAACATGTTTTTTCCAAATGGTTATTCAAATATAGGAGATGTGAATGAATTTCATACAGAAATGAAGGATTTTCAGGGAAGGCATATGTCCTTATCTTTAACAGTTGAAGAAGCATATGACATCTCAAAGTTGCGAATTCTTAGACTTTACCTATATACAACAAACAAAAGAGCCAATATCATTGGAGAACAAAACAAAGAAGAAATGGTAAATCAATTATGAGTATGCTTAATTACATGTATGTTATACTCTTATCGAAAGGTATTGCATTTGTGAACCCCCCCCCCCATCTGCACACACACACACTCACAACCTCCCTCACACACACAACGATTGGTCCCTGGCATCTATCAACTTAGTTTGAGATCACATTGGCTCACTGCATGATTTTTAAACTTTTTTTAAATATCTTATACAAGACTCAATAACACCATCTACTTAAGAAATAACAACTAGCTAGCCGTGGTTTATTGTCCATTAATTTCACGAGTTGCATGAACCAATCAAATTATCCCCCAGCCGTGAAGCGGCGAGATGATAATTTGAATTTTGATTGGTTCATGTGATGAGTTGAATTACTGGACAATGAATCACGGCCACCTAGTTGTTATTTCTATTCTAATATAGCATGTGAATGGGCGAAGCTTAGCGCACTGGAAGTTTGTTGGAGATTTTACACCAGGCGAGTTCTATGGTGCATATAGGGTGAAAATTTCAAGTCATATTAGAATTGTAATTATAAATGATTCTGAATCTTATGAATTATTATTTAATTGGTAATTTGATTTTTATATTTAATCAAAAGATGAAGTAAACTATTCTTGAGACATGTTCTATTTCATATACAAATCAACATGTCAAAATGTAATAAAATTATAAGACAAGAGTCCATTAGTCATTAGTAACAGTTTTGTCAATGTCAGTCTTATGAAAAAAATCACAAAGACCGACATTGTAACAGGGCTACCTAAGTACACAATGAGGGTTAGTAGAATTTCTGTGTCACACAGAAATTCCTCTAATCCTCATGTGTGCTAGTAGTGTTTCAAATTGAACAAAATGGAGAAGTACAGTTACTTAGATATTACAATGTATATAAGAAATAAAAATTGTCCATGTTTAAATACATTTATATCTGTATAGAGTGTTCCCATGATGATGTCATACCTCCAAATTAACCGCCATATTGGATTACAACTCTCTGGCTTTATCCATTAATTCTACCATCATGACCATGCAAAACCTTGACTTTAAAAATCTATACATAAATTTTCAGAAGAGATTTCAAATCTACATGTAACCTTCTCACTATCATTCTTTAAAAATATGTTGTTGTTTGTAATTCTCATCAAGACATTGATATGTACACATGTAATGGTTGTTGTGAAAACTTCAGAAAATTTGTTAAAGAAGAGCAATTCTAACACAGCAGAGATGGATAAAGTCCGAGAATTGTAATCCAAAGAGGGAGATAACTCTTGCAAATGGAGGAAATACATGTATATGGCTATGTGGGAACACACACTATATATATCACCTTCAAGATACTTTTTACTATCGATGAGATAATTTTATTTTTAAGGATGAATAAATGCTAGATTACATTTCTTTTTATAGTATTTTGTGGCATTCAATGATACAATGCATATAACATCATCTTCTTAGTCATGATTCTTATACAATGCATAATTATTTCAGTGTGAGTCCATTGCATCTCCTGCCCCCATGAGTTCAAAAGGTTTAGAGGACAGCAGTCAAACTACGTGCAGCATCGATCAAAGTACTACAACAATGGTTAGTTTTAACTTTTATGTTACATCTAAGAAATACTATTATAATATTTTGTGGCATTCTAATCATGCTAATGATGCACTGCATATAAATTATCAGTTTTTTGTCATGTTCATCTATACTGCTCAAAAATAGTTCAGAATCACAAAGAATAAAATTTTCTCTATATCTTCTATTCAAATGTCACAATTTTGAGTAGAATGAAACTATTGGATAATTTATTGATTAAGAATTCTTATAATCAGAATCTGTATGTCATTTGTTAAAAATGTACCCTTCAGAAACTATCAAGAATTTGCAAAAAAGTGATAATTTTGAATTTCACCCGTTATTGAAAATTAACCTGCATTTCTTATTGACTACTGACCATAATGGCACAGAAGCACTATCATCGCTTTATGTCTTTAAATTACAGCTGGGCAAAAAGACTTACATTAAAATTGAGTGCTTTATTGTTACAATTTCTAAAAATTGCTGAAAATTAAAAAAATGCAACATTTTCAAAAGTTTAGGAATTTCCTGGAAGGACAATTGCATTCAAATTGATCCAATAATTGTGTTCATTTATGTCTTCACTTTGTACTGTGAGAAGTAAAATGTTTATTTTTTTCTTGTACTTTGCAAAATTTGTATGATAACAGAGTACCTGTTGACTGAATGTATACGAGAAATTGTAGTGTGAATCTTTACTTTTTTTAGTAGTATACAATGTATAATTATTTCAGTGTGAGTCCATTGCATCTCCTGCCCAGGTGAGTTCGAAAGGTTTAGAAAACAGCAGTCAAACTACGTGCAGCATCGATCAAAGTACTACAACAATGGTTAGTTTTAACTTATACATATATGTTACATCTAAGAAATTAAACAAATACATGTACATACTATTTGATTTGTCCCTTTAATCAATTTTCAAATACAATAATATGTACCATGAAAGTTTATTTCTATCATTATTATTTTTTTTTTAAAGATACATGTAGATACATGTATGTAGGCTTTAAAGTACACAGCAAAATTTAAGACCTACAATACCTAATGAACAAATATCCTACTTTTCAACATATTCAATCAAACACTGAATTGAAATATTGATATCATATTTATAAACATCATGAAATAGTTAAATGTACAAACCCTCAATTATTTTTGTCCCCCGCTTTCGCGAAAGGGCGGGGACATTAAAACCGGTTTTTTTCAAAGAAATAAAAGCACAATACTTCAGTTAGGAACTCAATATGTGATCTGCCTTATAGTTATAACAGCTAGCTTCTTAGTTTTCTACAGTATATGTCTACCTGTCCATGTATCTTTTTTTTCCACACTTACTTCTTTGGTGCAGCTACCAGGGTACATATGGTTGCATTCAAAATCATCTGATTTTTAGCTCGCTGGGACGAAAAAGTCCGGAGAGCTAATGCCATACCCTTGGCGTCGTTGTCGTCGTCATCATCCGTAGACAAAACTTTAACCTGGGCTATATCTCTTGAATTATAAGGGGTAGGGCTTAGATATTTCACTTGTAGATACCTTGTGACGAGACCTATCATTTGAGACCTTAGACCTAGTGACCTTGACCTTGTACTTGACCTACTTCTCAAAAACTTTAACTTGGTTTCTGACAAAAACCTGTATAGGCGAGCTGTGTAATCTTTGATTACCCTGTTTTTATTTTTGAATAAGCCCTTGATATGAAATATTTTCTATTAATTTTATGGTAAAGAATGGCAATTCCTCAACCAGCTGTGGGAGCTTTGCCCATCAATCATTGGCACATTGTGTATTCTGTGTGTCTGTCTATCTGTCTGTCAACACATTTTTTAAAGTGACACATCTCAAGCAGTTTTCATTAAGGTACAGCTAGCTTACATATTTCATACATAGATAAGATCACAAATGAAAGAAATATATGCTTCATGATATTGAACCTTCAAGGTCAAAGGTCAAGTTCAAATGTACATTTGTAAGTAAATCTCTATAACATTTCGATGTTATGGTTCTGGATATTTTACTCAAATAGTTTTCAAAGTACATGTTATACTTATATTTCACAGACAGGTACCCAGGTACGAGAGAATCACAAGAGGATCATGTACATGTATTTCTTTTTTTTTATTAACCTTTAAGATCAAATGTCAAGATCAAGGTATTTTCTAGTATTTGATTACAGGTAGCAGGAGCCCTTAAAATATATGAAATATGAAACAATTTTCTACACAATTTAATAAACATTCACTTTAAAATAACAGTGATAAAATGCATTTTTATGCCCCCGGAATCAAAGATTCGGGGGCATATAGTTTTTGGCCTGTCCGTCTGTTTGTCTGTTTGTCTGTTTATCTGTTTGTCTGTTTGTCTGTTTGTCTGTCTGTTTGTCCGAAAAACTTTAACATTGGACATAACTTTTGAATGGGAAGTGATAGGGCTTTCATATTTCACATGTGTATTCCTTGTGACAAAACCTTTCCATTGATACCAAAATTTTTGACCTTGTGACCTTGACCTTGACCTTTGACCTACTTTTCAAAAACTTTAACATTGGGCATAACTTTTGAATGGGAAGTGATAGGGCTTTCATATTTCACATGTGTATTCCTTGTGACAAGACCTTTCCATTGATACCAAAATTTTTGACCTCGTGACCTTGACCTTGACCTGTGACCTACTTTTCAAAAATTTTAACATTGGGCATAACTTTTGAATGGGAAGTGATAGGGCTTTCATATTTCAGATGTGTATTCCTTGTGACAAGACCTTTCCATTGATACCAAAATTTTTGACCTCGTGACCTTGACCTGTGACCTACTTTTCAAAATTTTTAACATTGGGCATAACTTTTGAATGGGAAGTGATAGGGCTTTCATATTTCAGATGTGTATTCCTTGTGACAAGACCTTTCCATTGATACCAAAATTTTTGACCTCGTGACCTTGACCTTGACCTTTGACCTACTTTTCAAAGACTTTAACATTGGGCATAACTTTTGAATGGGAAGTGATAGGGCTTTAATATTTCACATGTGAATTCCTTGTGACAAGACCTGTCTATTGCTACCAAAACTTTTGACCTCGTGAACTTGACCTTGACCTTTGACCTACTTTTCAAAAATTTTAACATTGGGCATAACTTTTGAATGGGAAGTGATAGGGCTTTCATATTTCATATGTGTATTCCTTGTGACAAGATCTTTCCATTGATACCAACATTTTTGACCTCGTGACCTTGACCTTGACCTTTGACCTACTTTTCAAAAACTTTAACATTGGGCATAACTTTTGAATGGGAAGTGATAGGGCTTTCATATTTCACATGTGTATTCCTTGTGACAAGAACTTTCCATTGATACCAACATTTATGACCTCATGACCTTGACCTTGATCTTTGACCTACTTTTCAAAAACTTTAACATTTGGCATAACTTTTGAATGGTAAGTGATAGGGCTTTCATATTTCATATGTGTATTCCTTGTGACAAGACCTTTCCACTGATACCAAAATTTTGGACCTCGTGACCTTGACCTTTGACCTTTTAACCCAGTGACCTCACATACATGTACTTAACAGAAAATAGTGTTCATACTAACAAAGATGCCACCGGGGGCATTCGTGTTTCACAAACACAGGCTTTATTTTTAGGATGATGATCAATCTATCAATGATTGTAAGATGGAGATCCAAGATTCAGGGACTCCTACAGTAATTTTCAATAGGAGACTAAGATTTGTAAGTGAAATTTTTAGCTCAAGCTTATGCAATCTCCCTGTAGCCAGCATTTTTCCTCCGTCCTTTTGTCGTCAACATATTGAACAAAGTATCTGGTTTAAGCAAAATTTAAAGAACTGCATATGTAGAAGAAACATAATATTATATATGTAGGTTGCCCATTACAATTAATCTCAAATTATGCGGTAACATTTGACCTAGTGACCTAAACATTGGACTTTGACCTTGTTTAAGATTTTGGTTAAACCTTTTTATTGAAACGAAATCTAAGGAACTTAATGCTGTAGAAAGTTGCCATGACAAGACATTCAAATTATGCTGTAACATTTGACATAGTGACCTTAACCATGAACTTTGACCTTGTTTAAGTTTCTGGTTGAATCAAAATCTAAAAATCAACTTATTATTCAGTAGGAATTTAGTACATGTAATAGTATTCTACAGTTAACATTTAAACTTTTGGGCTTATCATGTATTTTCAACTAAATAGTATGAGGCTGTGTTACTGTGTGTATAGATTCCTTATTACACAAATTTTAATTTATACCATGACCTTAGATAATGACCTTGACCTTAAATGTTGACCTCCTTTTTTTTAAAAAGATTAACGTTGACTGTATCTCTATATATATCTATAAGAGTTTGGCCTTTGCTATGCCACAAGTAGATTCCTTATACTTTTACTTTTACTTGTTACTATGACTGTTAACTAAAGACCTTGATCTAGTGACCTTTGGCAATGATGTTTATTTCACATATCTGTTATACATGTTATACCCAAATCACTTGCACCAACTTAAGTTTAGTAATAAAATACACAAGGCACATTGAACTTGAAAAATATACACATGTAGGTCCAAACATATGATCATTCTTTAACTTTTTTACATACAAAAACTTATTTTGTAATCTGGCCATACCTTCTTTAGTGATGTTTTATTGTCTTTTTTTAGCTCGCCGGGACGAATGTCCGGAGAGCTATTGTCATACCCCCGGCGTCGGCGTTGGCGTCTGCGTCTGCGTCTGCGTCTGCGTGCGCGTGCACAAAAACTTTAACCTTGCTTATAACTTTTAAACCAATACAGATTGGGCTTTCATATTTCACATGTGCATTCCTTGTGACAAGACCTTTCCATGGATACCAAAATTTTTGACCTTGTGACCTTGACCTTGGAGATTGACCTTCTTTTGAAAAACTTTAACCTTGGCCATATTTTTGGAATGGTAAGTGATATGGCTTTGATATTTCACATGTGTATTCCTTGTGACAAGACCTTTCCATGGATACCAAAATTTTTGACCTTGTGACCTTGACCTTGGAGATTGACCTACTTTTGAAAAACTTTAACCTTGGCCATATTTTTGGAATGGTAAGTGATAGGGCTTTGATATTTCACATGTGTATTCCTTGTGACAAGACCTTTCCATGGATACCAAAATTTTTGACCTTGTGACCTTGACCTTGGAGATTGACCTACTTTTGAAAAACTTTAACCTTGGCCATATTTTTGGAATGGTAAGTGATAGGGCTTTGATATTTCACATGTGTATTCCTTGTGACAAGACCTTTCCATGGATACCAAAATTTTTGACCTTGTGACCTCGACCTTGGAGATTGACCTACTTTTGAAAAACTTTAACCTTGGTCATATTTTTGGAATGGTAAGTGATAGGGCTTTGATATTTCACATGTGTATTCCTTGTGACAAGACGTTTCCATGGATACCAAAATTTTTGACCTTGTGACCTTGACCTTGGAGATGATTGACCTACTTTTGAAAAACTTTAACCTTGGCCATATTTTTGGAATGGTAAGTGATAGGGCTTTGATATTTCACATGTGTATTCCTTGTGACAAGACCTTTCCATGGATACCAAAATTTTTGACCTTGTGACCTTGACCTTGGAGATGATTGACCTACTTTTGAAAAACTTTAACCTTGGCCATATTTTTTGAATGGTTAGTGATAGGGCTTTGATATTTCACATGTGCATTCCTTGTGATAAGACCTTTTTTATTGTTGTTGTTGCAATTTACATATGGTTGCCACCGGCGAGCTATGTTGTCATTCTGACAAGTCTGGTTTAGACAAGATCTATTCCTGGACCAGTAGAGAGAAGAAGCCAAGAGGAACAGTATCAGCTTAGCACTGATTTAGAGGTAGCACATTTATAATGTTTATGCTTTAATTTGTTTCATCGATGTACCTATAACTTTTCCTATATAATGTATATTATGCAAGTATTTTGATAAATGTCAATCTATGACCTTGATCTATCATCTATGGCATTGATTATTTATAACCAAAGTCTTAATGAAGATTAATATTAGATTTAATCTAATTATGTTTGAAAGGGGCACATGAGGATATTCAAGAAAAATGAAAACACAAACAATCTCATAAATGAAGAACATTGCTCTTATATATAGATCTCCAACTATTTATTAAAATGTTTTACAGGATGAGGGCTTAAATTGAACAAACGCCACTAAAGGTCATTTCTGAAAGTTTGATGGAACTTCATAAAACTGTAATGAATGATTAATCATTTAAAGATGAAGTCTTGAAAGTAATTTTTGGGTTAAGGTCAAATATCATAAACTAATCCAATATAAGTGTCATGTAATAGGGAATGTTATATCTTTTTAAGGAAATGCATTATTGGTTTCTTTATTTTAAATCCAAATCATATTGATTTTTAGGCCCCTACTGATGAATCCTTCAGTATTAAGGAGACTGAAGCAGCAGATACCACTTCCTCGACTTTGACAATTAGAAGGAGAAATTTGTCCCTAGTAAGTTTCTATGCTCTATAATTTCATTATGTTACTTTGATAGAGTTTTGCCTCCTTTTTCAATTACATCTTTCCGTAATATTAACTACATGTAATTTTGCAAATCTTGATGACAGTCTTCATAAAACTCACTAGCCTGACACCCAGGGCTACCAGAAATTCGGCGGGGCTAGAAGAAATTGACTAACAAGCTATACAACCAGCCAGTAAAATTTATATTCAAGCCAATGACAGAAAAAAAGGATTGGTTCTCAGGCCTAGCTGCATATGTGTTTTATCCTCCCGCATTCATTTTTTTATAACCAAAAGACGTAAAAAAAAAGTTGTAAGTTCAGGAATTTTCAGTAAGTTTTTATTAAGTCTAACTGTCATCTGTAAAAGCCAATTTGTACATGTTGTGGTTGTTCTAAAAAAGCTACTATGTTTGATGCAAAAAAATTTGTTTAAAAAACAACTTCGATGATGGGGACCTTAAATAAAAGCTCTAGTGTCTGTGAATTGGGTCAGTTTCATGGACAGCTATAACCTGAGCCTAATTTTTTTAACCATAAGGGATTGGATAGAGCTTAGATATTTCATGGATAAACATTATAAATAATGATAATAATTTTTATTTAAGGTCGGATACACGTGTACTTTGTGATCACACTTTTCAGCTTATGAAAATATAATATCTTTGACTTTTGATCTAGTGAATATTACTATAAAGTTTGACCTACTGATTTTGTCTTTTATTAATATTCATTTCTTTTGTACTTCATCATACATTGTATATATTTGTATGTTATGTTATATCTATGTTATGTCACGTTATCTAAATGCATGTATAGTCATGTATGTTAAGTGTTATGCTACTAAGGGCCCTGATTTGGAAATAAATAATCTTGAATCTTGTAGACACATAGACGTGAGGAAGCTAATATGGCTAACCAGCTAAGGGAAGGAAGCAGCCAGCTGTCAGGGAGCCAAAACTGTCATGGATCAGATATCATTATAGAAGATGATTATCAGTATGTCAATGATGAAAGAGATGCTGAACTCAATCAGAAAAAGTCTTGAAAGCACAGTGTACGAGGGTTGTCCCAGAAAAACGTAGACATTGCTCACATTTCCCTTATTTAGTGTTAAATCTAAACAAGATTTTCCCAGATGTAAATTTAAGTATCTGGGAAGCATAAAATGTTAATGGTGTTGAAATCTGCCGTTAATATTGAAAATTAATTAAATTATTAGAAGAGCGATTGGACCGTACCTGAGCAGTCCGAATTTTTCATGCGCCAAAAAGAATCGATAATAAAACCTGTTTAATACTTATCAATGCGTGTATAAATAGTACTAAAAGTCTAATCAACAGAAAGAACTGATTTTAGCGGGTACATACATGCTATATTTTCGTGAATGACGTAATAAACAATTTAATTATGAAGCAATTTATAAAGCAATCTCTCGTCAATCATTCAAAAAACGGCGATGTCAAGTTTATCAGCGGAGCAGTAAATGGTACTAAGATATTGTGTTGATCGTGGATTGACCCCTTTTTTGACAAAGTAAGAAATGAAAACATCAGAAAAGTATGAAAATGTTCGCAGAGTATTAGTATACATGTACATGTATGTACAGGAGATTTTCCGACAAATTGATAGACAAAACTAAACAAGGGCACAAGGAGGGGGCAATATTCAGACAGTAAATTTGGCGAGAAACGTTTTTGATGAAGACCGGCATCAAACAGTAAAAGAAATAGAAGAGAGGGTACATATAAGTAAATTTACTGTGCAGAAAATCCTGTCAAGTGGATTAAATATGTATTTCGTTTCTGCTGAATGAGTGCCAAAGTCTATTATCAAATATATGAGATGAATTTATGAGTTGCTTCCTTTAGGCATATTCTTAACCGCAGTCGCTGGATCCATGACGTTACATATCATGTGCCGGTGGACATCACCCTACATCTTTATTTCTTCTATAAAAACTTTACTATTGAAGATAAATTATTGATTTTTCATGTACAGAAGCCGATGTGTATGCCAAATTTATCAGTGCAAAGTTTATATAAATGCAGCCCTTTACAACTTTCTTATTGCCGATATCTACGATTTTCTGGGACAACCCTCGTATGCTTTATATTACTACATCAATAAATATTAAATGATAATATTCAATAGGATACATATATTATAAGACTATTTGCATTACCAGGGTATTTACGATGGTTTTCAGCTCCCCAGGAAGATATAATTGAGCACCAAGGTCACTTAGGTGAGGTGAATATTGTTTTCAAGGGGAGCTTAACCATGGTATTGACCATTAAGGTCAAAGTAAATTTATTAAATATTATTTCATTAAATGAAGTTTCAAAATCGTCCCAATAAATGATAATTATTAAAAAGTTTAATAATCTAAACATGCTCTTTCGGCTTCGAAGGAGCCTCTCAAGATAAATTTGCCTTACAGTCACATATACAGGGGGGATATTATTAGTTATACAGTGTTTTACAGGGGGGATACAGAAATATATTGGGTCGATGAAAAAAGTTGTATTGGGCGAGGCGAAGCCGAGTAATACACTATATATACACTATATAACACTATATACCCTAGTAATACACTATATATACACTATATAACACTATATACCCTAGTAATACACTATATAACTACATTGTGCGTCACTGTCTGTCTTGTAAAAGAAGAATAAACTGTCTCTTAAGTTAGGGGTTATGAATTTTATTTCATCATTCAAACATAATACTATTAACTCATCTTCATTAAACATTGCCTCTGTGATATACTGCCAGTGGGTGTAGTATACGTAATATAGCACAGTAAGTGCATAACAGTCAGAGTAAACACAAGATTTCATATACCTCAGTACAAGATATTGATGCCCGCAGTATCATAAATTGAGTTTATTATCAATTGTGCTTCTGTTCTGAAATAATTAAGTAGGCCAGTTTTGATGTCAACTTATTTCCCAGTCATGGATATTATTAGTTATACAGTGTTTTACAGGGGGGATACAGAAATATATTGGGTCAATGAAAAAAGTTGTATTGGGCGAGGCGAAGCCGAGCCCAATACAACTTTTTTCATCGACCCAATATACATGTATTTCTGTATCCCCCCTGTAAAACACTGTATAACGAATTTCTCCCACCGATGGCTTTTGGCTTGTGTATTTAACGTCAACATATTTCAAAGCATTTCGGTGACGTCAATATCGTAAAGTGTCTTAGTGGAAGCAGGACATTAAAATAATATCATGTCAGTAAAATAATACAACATAATATTCGGTTCTTCTCGACCAATCAGATTGCAAGAAATTTGCCAGAGGTGGGATAATTTATTATATGTTTTTATGTATTTATAGTCCAGACCAAACACTACAAGGAATTCTTCAGTGGTGGATTGGAAAAACACTGGTGAAAGATGATGAAATAACTGAAATCCTTGTGCAGAGGGGAAGAGTTTTATCTTCTACTTTAAGGGTGATGTCTCGACCTAGCTTCAAACTCACTTCACCGATGAAATGTGTTTTTAGTGGAGAAAGTGGGGATGACCTAGGAGGTCCAAGTAGAGAATACTTCAGGTACACAACAGATTTGAATATTTATATAATGGTTGCATAGATTGTTCTAGTGCCTGTGTAGGCATCTGAGTCTGTACAATGACAATACCTTTCCATGGATACCAAAGGTTTTAACCCTATTGCCCTTGACCTTGGAGTTTAACCATCTTTAGATTTTGCATTGGGAAGTATACATGAGATATATCATGCAAAGTTAAGGGTGGAGGATCTTAAAGCATTTCTTTAAAGACAAACGTCCATAGTGGGGGACCACAATTCCCTGAATTTGATTTTAATCTTAAATTACAGAGGTTACGATGATTTAAAATGTGTTTAAATTGATTCCAGAGAACTGATGAAAGAAATTGAAGTTGACATATTACAAGGAAGTGAATCGGACTGTAAATTCTTTCAACATGACATTAAAAAGATTGAAGAAAAACACTATGAAACGGCAGGAAAGCTGATTTCGTATAGCATTTTACATGGTGGACCAAGCCTACAGGTCTTCAATTACCATCTTGTGCATTTGATGTTTGATCAAAACATCAATTTATCTGACTTCCCCTTGAATCATCTGGACTTTGATTTAAAAGAAAAGCTCCTTGAGGTAAATGTTGAAAATTTAAAACTGAATTTATTTTTAACATGACAAAATGAATCTATAATACATCGTACTTTATTTAATTGCTATAATTATAGAAAAAAAAAGACAGTAATAAGAAGCTGATTAGATCAGGGATGTTTTAAGCCCTGAATCTTTTCTGCATGATGATATGTCTACAGAAAAAAGTCAATCATTATTGAAAAATAATGTTCTGAAGACTTTTTATTATGTGTTTTACATTTCCATGGAGTAAAAATTAAGATAAAAAGAGGAAGGGGAACTCAGATAGTAAAACTGACAATATTGATAGAAAATTTAGAAAGTAAAGGTTATTTTACCTGAAATGTATTAACTCAAAGACATCAACCATGTCTTCATTGTATACTTAAATAAAACTTTATACATTATATACTGTAATTTTGAAAGTTCTAACCCCTTTGGTAAATAATAACTGAAAATATGGTCTAATTTCATATTCAATGTCCACAATGTATGCTTTTTAGTGCTTAATACATGTTGGCAAAGAAATAGACATAGGTATTGCTTATTTCATTTACAATTTTTGTATATTTCATTTAGTCATATTTTGAATACATTTTTGGATGGATGAAAGGGGAAATTTGGTCAAAATTGCTACATTTTATGGTCTAAATGATCAAACCTTACAAAATATATTCCCTTCCTTATTCAGATTTTACTCAGTGGGGTAGTGTTCCTCCCTGAGATACAGAATCCCACTTTGCCCAAAAAATTGTATTATGGACATACACCTCCAGTAAAAGTGGCCTTCTCTATATCTGAGAGGAATAATGTTAACCAAAAAAAAACTTTTCTGTTTTTTAGAACAATCGGAATAAGACAAGTTTCTCAAGACTGAAATTATTAGCAATAATATGCAAAACAGATATAAAAAAAACAACTTCAAGGCCTTATCAGTTTGAAAGTCATTTATAATCAAGACACTCAGAAAATCAAACTTCTGGTTACAAAATTATTGTGTTTGGGAACAACTATGCATCATGAAGTTTTACTTATTTTTGTCTTCATCATTACAGATTCGGAATGCATCAACTCAAGAAGAACTTGATGCCTTGTGTGTCAATAATGCAGATTGGATCATTGATCAAGGGCTCAATTCAGTAAACCTGAAAATGAAAGACAAGGAGAAGATAGTGAGCATGCTAATAAAAAATGAAATCTTTTATCGGTATGTAGTTACTATAAATTAATGCATCGAAGTACAGGTTTAAAGTAGAGTATCCCTCAGGTCAGAGTTGCTGGTAATTTTTGCCTGGATACCCTACTTTTTCTCTTTAGAATATTGTTGAGATTATCAAACTAATATTTTTTGGGGAAAAGAAACTTTTAAAGTTTCATTTTATCACCTCTAAATAGGGATTTTTCTTACTTTTCCCCTAGGGTCCAATGTTAAAGTTCAAACGGCTAAGTACCTGGTATCATAAAGAAACCACAAATGATATTTTGTTTGTAGATCAGGTTTAAAATAAGCTTTGAATATATGGAAATGAAAATTTTGTATAAGTTGTTATTTAGGAAATATGAGCATTTCAGACCTGAGGGATGCTCTACCTTAGTAACTTCATATTTATGTACATGTATATATGTACATACATGTATTTGTACTTGGAAATTGTACTGTAACACCACATTATACAATTACTGAATACATGTAGATTTGAAGCGCATTTTGTAATCCTGTTTTGTTGTCAGTTAACAATTCTTTCTTTGGTCATAACCATTAAACAGTCAATTGGTGATGGATGAGGTACATGTATTTCATAAACACATTTCATTGGATAAAAATTTTGTGGCCTTGATCTTGTAGTTTCATCCACTTTACAAAAACAAGATATCATTTAGGTCATTGACCTTGAGTCTTGTTTTAAAGTGATATATTATGAGGACTTCAATTATTCACTTTATTTAGTGCATGGTCTCTATGCAAAATTAGCATTCTAATACACAATTGTTTACACAAAGATAGGGTTGCCCAACTAGTGCATTATGTTACTAATTTAATCCCTTAAAACAAGAAAAGTTCATCAAATGAAGTTATGCTTTCTGCACAAATTATATTTATGCATTTTTATATTCTTGAAATAATTTTAGTGTCCACAGAGAGATTACACAGTTTTTAACAGGATTGAATGTCAACGGACTGTGTGATGCCTTTGCCCTGTCTAGCATCCCAAGAGAAATACTTCAACTTTTCATCCCAGATCAGAAGAAAATGACTTTCATGAACATGAGAGGATTGTATGATATCCAGTTTAGTGAAGAGGGATCAAATGACAGAAAAAGAGAAAACGATGTAATTTATTGTCTTGAAGCGTTCTTGTCAGATTGTGAAGGTAGGTACTATGGCGGTTATATCCTGGTCAACAAATGACATGAAGTATTTATTTGTATGTTCAAGAAGTTCTATATGTTTCTCTTCAAGTACATACATTTAGATTTGACAAAGCATGCATATTTTAAACACTTTTATTAAGTACCAAGATATTTGACATAATGACCTTGATTTTACCATGTAAAAGTGACTTGGTTAAGAAGTTTTGTTGTTGACCAAAATATCAGATGCTGCATCTAACTTAAGTTTTCTGCATGATTGATTTTTCCATAGAAATTTATTATTTGGCGAAGTAAAATTGGTAAAATGTTCTAAAAATGCATTTTTTTAATGCATTTCTTTTTTCGACCTTCCAGCTTGATGCTTTTAACAGCCAAGGACATCTGTTTTTAATTCACTTGTGCCAAAAATGCCAGATTTTCATAGTTGTGGCCATCTTAATGTCCTATTTCTCTCTTAAAACAAGATCTTGTTTAGCTTGGTGCATTATAAGGGCCCTGCTTGATAATGCATGAGCCCTAAAGGAATGATATATTCTGTCAGTTTTTGAAAATATTTCACAGATTTTTTTATGGATTTTTTATCAACGGCCATCATCTGTCCACCTGTATGCTTGAACATATTAAAAAATAATAATCTACTGTATGTCAGCCACCCAATATGAACATTTAAGATTAATATTTTGTCATTTTTATAATCTTACAGCTGGAATCACTGATGTATCACTTGAGGAAATGCTGGTGTTTTGGACAGGGGCCGAAAAACCACCTCCTCTTGGCTTTGATCAGAAGCTTCAAGTGACCTTTGTGTCAAATGAAAAATTCCTTCTTCCTGTTGCACATACATGCGGAATGTATTTAGAACTGTGGCGTGGGTTTTCAGACCCTGATGAATTTAGACAGAAGATGGTACAAGCTATTACTTTAGGAGGAGGGTTTCATCTTGCTTAATTTAGATAAGATAAATACAGTGCCACATGAGTTATGAGATATCACACAAACTGTGAAGAATTTGTATTTTTAGCTCACCTCACGAAGTGAGAGGGAGCTTATGCTATCACCCTGTCGTCGGCGTCTGCCTCCATGTCAGCGTCTGCACTAGTATGTTAAGAAGTTTTAATTCTCTATTATACATGTAAGTGCTAGGAAGTTCAAACTTGCACAGATGATGCGTCTTTAAGAGTAGGTCACAAATCTACGTTCAAATGTGTCTTGTGACAAGATCTTTCTACACATACCATAATTTTAACCTTTTGACCTTGAGTTAGCTATTTGACCTTCTTTTCTAAGAAATTAAGGTTTAATATATCTTTTAATTGGTAGGTGATAGGTCTTTAATATTTCTTATGATGAGACCTTTTTGTTACCAATTTTTACGTAGTGACCTTGACCTAGATGATCGACACTCTTTTCTGAAAATTTGAGAATGACCATATCTTTTAATTTGTAATTAAGAGGTCTGATATTTCAAATGAATTTCATTTGACCACTTTCTAGAATAATAATCAAACCGCTTCGCAGGCGACACAAGCATTCCGTGGATTGCTAATTTTTAAATAATTATTGCAGAGAAATATAATTTTTAACAAATGCATTTTTAGCCTGCAATAAAAATTGGACAAATTTGCTTATAAAGTAGCAATTTATGGTCCAATCAGCATATGTTCACATAGTACATTGTATGTGTACATTATATTTTCTTTTAGATTTTAACAAAATTGTGCAAAATATAGAGACCACATTGTTAAGCATTGGTCTGTCCGTCCATATCGATCTGGTAGTCAAGTTAATATTTCGATTGTACCATGTACATCCATGCAGGGATGGCCAAGTAGGATGAGACTCAACGCCTGTGAGTTCAGGGTAATATACATTGTACTTAGGATTATCTAGGCAACAAGTGTTCTTGAATAAATCTTTTTCATGAAATTTATAGTTATTCATTCTCTTTTTCTATTGAAAAAGATGATAATTGTTGCTCCTTTGTATCTTTGAAACATGCAAGATTCTTGCAAATGTGGATGATGTTTAATGAACCATGTAAATATATTCAAATAAAAGAAGTATGCATAACTATTGGTCAAAATAATTTTCGGCTTGAAATAACATAATGTGTGAAACTATTTTAAAATAATCTTTGAGTTCATCAATCTGTCAGTCATTATTTTGGTCTGCTTCAAAATTTTGGTTTAGCTGATGGCTTAAAGTATGATAGGAGAAACCTGTTAGGAGTACATGTATATAGCACCTTGTAATTTTGTACATGGTGACAGACCCATGATGAGACGAATCTAACAATCAAAGCAAAAAAACTTTGAACCTGAGATATCAAGTGCAAATTTGTGTTGTAGCCAATGGGGAGAAAACTGTAAGAATCATTGACAAGATACCTTACATTAAGACTGGTAATGATGAAATAAACCCATTGTGATTTTTTTGCTTTGACTTTTGGATGTGTGAAAGTAACATGAAAGTTTGATCTTCTTTTCCAAATTTCTTGAATTGTAAGGTGTAGAGATTTTATGTTTCACATGTGAATTCCTTGTGACAAAACCTTTCATTTAAAATTAGACCTCTTTACCTCAAAGATCACCATCCTTTTCAAAATCATAAACATTAGCTACACCTTTTGAACAATAATGAGTAGAGTTTGTAGATTCCTTTCAACAAGACTCTTAATTTGTATGGGACCTTGAAGTTCGATATACTTATGATATCCCAAATTTTAGGCTTGACTCAATCTCTTGAACCACATGTTGTACTACTGTCATATTTCACACAATTCCTTGTGAAAAGGTCTTTAATTTCCAACTCATATCGACTATGACCTTAAAGCTTGGCCTTCTTTCCAAAAAAATTGAATTATCTCTTAAACTGTAAGGAGTAGGGTCTTGATATTTTGAATGTAGATTCCTATTGACAAAACCTTGATAAATTAAGTATACATGTACATGTACATCACTTAAAACTGACCCTTCACAATCTGGTCATATCACTCTTACTGGTGTAGGATTTATTTACTATTGCAGATATTTGGTTCTATGCTGTTTTCAAGGAGTTTTATTGTGATTTTATGGCCATTTGTATGAGTGTTTATTTCTTCTTCTACTTTTATATTAATTACTATTGATCAGTGGCTTTTACATGAATATTATCATAATTATAATTGTTTTTGAACATTTCATTTAAATTGTATTCAGTGCCTTGCAAGCAATGTAAGTCCTTTTTGTAAGATATTTCTGTAATGAAATGATTGGTTTTTATGCCCCCTACTAAAAGATAAGGGGAGTGTCTTATTTCATTCTGTCTGTCTTCTTATTTGTTTGTCTGTCTGGCTATCATGACTAGTATATCATTTGAAACATTATGCATATGATTTAAATATATCTCATGTGGCTCATTTTGACTGCAGTTTTCATTTCATACCTTGACTTTTGGTCGAGAACCTTCACAAGTTGGAGGTTGATAAACTTTTAATGAAGTTTAACTTTGCCTATTTCTATTGATACCTTGATTTTTTTTCATCTGGTGACATTGACCTTTCAGTTTGACCTTGTATCTCCTTGGACTTTGCCTACACAAGGAAAGATAGCTACTTATAGGGAGCATAGTGTTGCACAAACACACTTTCTTTTACCATATACATGTACTATGGCTTAAAGCACAAGTTTTTCACTTAGTCCTGACTATTCAATGTATATACTATCTAGTCAAGTTTTAAATACTCCTTTGCTTCATTGATATTACAATGAATGATTTGTATATCACAAATGATTTACTTTTAGGTAACATGTGATATCACCATTATACTTGATGTAGTTGATTACAAATATCTGAAGTATATAAAAAAAAAACAATATTTAAACTTTGTTGATGATGAAAAGTAGTTTGTGCTTCTTATTTCTTTTTTCAGACAAAGAAAGTATCTCATGTGAAGTAAGGAAATATGTGTTCAGTGTTTTCATTTTCTTTTTAAATGTGACAATTATTTGTAATTCATTCAACAGAAATTGATGAAGCAATTAAAGAAGTTTTAATCATTTTAAATGATTTCATGTGTTCATTAATGATAGCACATTTTGTCTCAGGCATAAATACAATGTCTCAGCTTCGTTTACATCTTTAGCAGGCATCAAATTCTCTGTCTTCATGATATTAACACAAATGTCAAAGACATCTTCATCACAGGGTATTGTGCTTCGGAATTTGGATTCACTTTTGCATATTGCAATTCTGTCTTCAGAAACATCAATGTCATACCCTGCAGTTCCCATAGACTTGGAAACTTGAACATAAGCTCTGGTTTTCCATATGGCACCCTTGGGTTACTGGATGGGCGAATGTAATGTGCATCCCATATCTTTGCAGCAGTGTCTAATTCTTTCTGCAATGAGATATATGGCTTTTTTTTCAATTTGATTAAACAGTAATTTAAAAAAGAATGCAAATTTAAGCACTAGCCGCGAGTGCAGATTAACTTGAACAAAAACTATGTTGCTCCATTCTTTATTCCTTGGGCATGCAAATAGAAATTATATTCCACAAGAATGAAATATTTTGATACATATACACATGCAGATTTTGTCCATTCATCTGTCTTTACAAAAACTTTAACTTTGGCCATTTCTTTTTAATAAAAGCTAATTAAATCACATATGTATTTTGAACACAAAACCTTCTGATTTGGAACATGTACAAACTTTTTTTTTTAAAGAATGACCTTGAGCATTGAATTACGTATACGTTTGAAAAAATATGTTGTTTGGCAACCCTGTCAAGAGGACAAATCTTACCTGGAGAGGACCAAGAAAGCAAAATAACATAAGATTCTTGTCTAGAAAGTCGCCACTATACTCTCCCCTCTCCTGAATATTTCGCAGCAATTCAATCCAGTACTGCATATGCTCTCGTCTCAGGTACCCCCACCAACTCTCTATCCTTTGATTCGTTGTACTGGCGCCATAAATAAAGGATCTGCTATTGTCATGTTCAATTAATATTGACTGAAACGAACAAACGTGTCCATTTTCTGTCCCAAAGTCTCCTCGGACAAACCGCGGACACCCTCCATATTCTTCAATAGCCTCAATAAAGTAACCTCCTATGATTTTCGGATCATTGTTTGTATGATAAGCTTTTAGCCATATCATCTTCCTTGAGTAACCGTCTATGCATCCATGGATACATAACCCGAAAGGTTTAAGTTTATCATATCCATCGATATGCCAAATAAAATTTGGCCCAGAGGCATAATATGAACGTCTTCTCAGACGCCTTGCTGATCTCAAGGATACTCCTACAGGATCCAATAGTTGCAGAATATTGCGCACATCGTTCACTCTTACGTTGAACCCATTCTCCTTACATTTAGTCCACATGATTCGGTATCCATGTAATTGCCCCGACGATCTAATTCCCTTTGAATAAATTCCACAACACTCATTCCTTCACTGTAACTTCTTCGACTGAGACGTAAATTTCGCAAAATACGCTTAATTTGCCTTACGCTCAAAACAATATCGTTTTCATGGAGCAGTAGATGGGAGATATCCTTGTACTTAAGGCCAAGATTAAAGTATTCTTGTATGAGAGTATCTCTGTCTTCTTTGTCGTTATAAGACGTCGCCATTTTGATTTGTTGTTAGATTTCTATTGGTTGATTAACTCGTTCGCACGAGTTAAAAAGTCGTGAGCACGAGATAATTAACCAATAGGATGAAGACAAAAAGTCGTGAGCACGAGTTACTAAGTCGTGAGCACGAGTTACTAAGTCGTGAGCACGAGATAAAAAGTCGTGAGCACGAGTTACTAAGTCGTGCGCACGAGATAAAAAGTCGTGCTCACGAGATACTAAGTCGTGCGCACGAGATGCTAAGTCGTGCGCACGAGATAAAAAGTCGTGCTCACGAGATACTAAGTCGTGCGCACGAGATAAAAAGTCGTGCTCACGAGTTACTAAGTCGTGCGCACGAGATAAAAAGTCGTGCTCACGAGTTACTAAGTCGTGCGCACGAGATAAAAAGTCGTGAGCACGAGTTACTAAGTCGTGCGCACGACTTACTATGTCGTGAGCACGAGTTACAAAAGTCGTGCGCACGAGTTACTAAGTCGTGCGCACGAGTTACTAAGTCGTGCGCACGAGTTACTAAGTCGTGCGCACGAGATAAATATTTTTTTTCACCATGTCCCTTCTATGCTTCCGTACGAATGAAATGGGGCGATGAAAACAAGATGCCTATCTTATGAATATAATTATAAATGAATAGAATGTAATCAGATGAATGAATACGCAAGGAAAATTACTAGTACTTGAATGTAAGTTCAATAACACGTTATATATAATATACAGGCTTATATAATACATGTATGTTGCTATCCATTCAATTTGGTTGAGGAGAAAAGCACGAAAGGGCTCAAATCGGCCTTGTGACAGAATACCTTTTTGAAATGATTTCTTTTTGTTTTATTCCTATATTTATGAAAGATATTATTTATTTCCGCATGACATCTGTTTTCTTCTAAGAAAGGGTAAACAATAGCACGAACAACCTTATAATTGCTCGGCGTTTTGAAACCTATTTGTCATATATAAGCATCTGGGTTTTAAAACAGAAAACATTTAAAAGGATTTTTTTATAATTAAAAAAGTCCATATAGACAATGTAAAATGCAGTTAACTGATTTATATCAGTAAAATATTATAAACGTTCCATACCCCCACCCCTCTTTTTTATACTGGTCTACTTGCACATATTTCATGTTACCATTATAGTCGTTAGATGACAGATTCTTTCCTGACTGTAAAATAACTTTACATGTACATTGTAAGACGATAAAAAATAGAATTCCTTGCATTTACGTTTTTATGGATATCATATAATGTAGGTAAGTCCGCATTATACGTCTTTATTTTACATCAAACATGCTGGGATATTCAGCATTATGGCATCCAACGTGAGTCAAAGTTATTCTAAAGGTCAGTGTGACTTGTTCAGGATCAAATAACCTTTTGGTAATTTAAAATATGTATGTACTTTCCATCCCTATATTAAACGTATACCGGTAATGATAATTCACTGCCGGGGAGTGGGTTAAGGCAATAAGGTCCATGAATATTCGCATTGTAAGAAAAGGAGAAAAACAAACAATGTGAAAAAGGGAAACTTTTTCAGATGGAGGATTCACTTTGAGAAGATTTGACTTATAGTACTATGTTATTTGTCATGAAAATTCTTCTGTTCGATAAATTCAAAATAAAATTACTACGGTTCGCTTATAATAAATGGCGAAATCTTACACATAGCGGAGAGAAATTGCGACGTAACAGCAATACCCCCACTTGCCCTTATCGTGACGCTTGCTGTTCTAAATATCACTACTCCTAGATATATAGAACTTGTCCATACATTTGTTTGACCCAAATCCCGCATGTAAACTGTGTAAGGAGTAGGTTCCTAATAAAATTAACAATTTTTTTTAGATTTAGCTCATTTAAACTCCGCGTGTAAAAAAAGCAGATTAAATCAAACGATTGTTTACAAATATAACAAGCATAAAATTATTCTTTCGTGATTTTCTCAAAGAGATGACGGCGAGCGGCAGAATGCGCTGTCAGCCTTTTCTCTGAATGAACATACCCATCAAAGAATTGTTTTGCATCATTTTTTAATCAAGATTCAAAGGAAAACGATAGAAGTCCCAATCTAATCAAAATACAGAAGTTTTATTTAGCACAATCCCTAAAATACTACTTCATGTTTCAGGACGCAGGTTAGTCAGCGTCAAATAATAAGAGTGCCGATGCAATTTTGGCGCGTTTTTCGTGACATCATAGATAACGTGACGTCGATTTTGGCTTTGAGAGAAACTCCGAAGTGATATGTTGTTCGGATGGTGTATCCTTGAACCTTAAGATGATAATACGTAAGTGTTCCAACTCTATACCTTCATAAAGAAAATTCTTAACAATTTGTTTTGCACCAGACACGTGCAGAACACAGAACATATAAATTTTCAGCATGGACCAGACATGCACGTTTCGGGTAACTTAGCAAAAGAACAATGAACATTGGGCTCTACAAATCAAAACCATGCAAGGGAAGATTGAAAGTGGGACTCTTTGGCGAGTCTTTTTTTAAAATAACTTAGCCAGAAAGAATAAGAAATAGGACTCTAAGACATGTCATTTCATAACTTAAATACTTAATATTGAAAATGTGACTCTAGGAAGAATCATTTCAAAATATAGACAGAAAATTGAAAATGGGACTATAATGTGTCATTTCATAATTAAGCCATGGTTCGAGAAAAGTGGATTCTCTAGGGGATCACTTAAGATATTATCTAAGAAGATTTGGACAATCCCATCCTTAACTTAATGAATTTGAAGACGCTTAACATTACAAAAGTTTTTAATGTGCAATTTAAAAAATTTTCCATATGATATTGTTGAGAAGCCCCTAGCTCTAAATGATGCTGCTGTTGATCTGAAGCAAATATATTCTTCTATACTTCTGCATTATCTTGAGAGGTGATTACATCGAAAGTTTTTTTTCTAATCACTAATGATTCATATATTGTTGATAGGTGCGCTGAAATTTTACAACAGAACTGAATTCCTTATCTTAAAAATACCTTTTACCTTAAAACTATCATTTGAAACAAGAGCAGATTTTAAGATACAACACTTAACAGCAATTCTCTGTAAGAACCAAAGAATTTCAAAACATTTTGGCACGGCATGTCATGGATTTTTGAGATTTTTGGTATGGAAGCTCAATATGAAGTACTAGTATAAAAACCAACCCCAGTTTTTTCAAAAAGGTTTTCGTTGCCATGGTAACCGTGTCTGAAGTTTCAAAAATCGGGAAAATCTATAGGACAAGGCATATTTGTAGGCTTCGTTACCATAGAAACAGGTACTTTTTTAATCTGAAATTGCTTTGATTATTTTCTTTTAATCCTTATTATTATGGATATTTGTAAAGTTTTTTACATTCATCTCGGATGCTTTGTGTATACAAGATGAAAAATTGGGCCAAAACAGGGTATCAAATGGCTCTGTTTTGGGCACTTAAAGGCCCTTTTTTGCATGTTTTTACTGTTTTTCAAGGTTGAAAATTTCATAAAAGCACCAATTTGTGAAGTCCAAATTCTAGTTATCCAATTAGTATCATCTTTGAACTGTACATGAATACAAAAAAATAATTGGGCTAATTTGACCTTTTATTGCAAAGCAGCATCAAATTTAGTTGCTATGGCAACAATCGGCTGAAAGGTTTTCATGCGATGAATTTAAACACAACCTCTATCAAACGATCTACGCATGATATTGGAACATAAGTTCATGTATACATCTATCAGAGGCGTTTTGATATAAAAATGACCTTGAAAATATTTCAAGGTCATCCACTGAATTTTCAAGGTCATTAAACTTTTAGTGACCAGATTTGACGAAAAATCCTGATTTTTCATAAAATGAAGGCGTCAATATTTTAGAAACCTTGAAATATTGAACTTAACAGTTATTTGCCATAAAATGATAAATGTATCACTTATTTCTTAGAACTATTGATTACGTCTCTTCACATCATCGAATATCTAAATTCTTGGTGAATATTTTGATAAAAAAGAGACGAAATCTGTATTTTTCTTGTTTTTTGACGGAAAAAATATTTTCCTATTGAATTGCTACAATTCAATAAATTCTAAGATTTGTCTTTTTTATATTCATGTGCTTTCATAATATATATAACCTATGAAAATATTTTAATAAAAAAATCACTAAAATCGGTAACAAAAAAATTAAAAAATCAATATTTTATGCAAAATTTGAGTCTCAAAGTATAAATGACCTTGAACATCAAGCCAATGACCTTGAACATTTTAATTGTTCATATGTAAAAGATATAAGTCATATCTATACATGCATACATTTTGACAATTTTATGTAACTCTAAAGAGGAATAAAATCAATTTCAAAGATAGTATGAAATAAGCAAAAAGGTCTAATGTTGCCATGGCAACGGTCTTTGACGACATAATTTAGGTAAAACTCTTAAATACCCACTCCAATTTTTCGTTCATTTTATTTGTCAATAAACATACATTTCCATTGATGAAAACCATTAGTCTCCTATTGGTGCCTTTTGTGATATTTAAGATTGAAAATGGTCAAAAACACACTAAATTGGCCCTTATTTTCACCTCTGTTTTTCGCCTCATTTTGACTTATTTTGGCTTAATACAATAAGCTTCCTGTAATTAATATCGCGTATCTAAGTGTACTAAGTAAGAATGGAAGTAAAGAAGAATATATCATATAAAGATGAACAAGCTGTTACAGTGGTATCCATGGCAACGAAGTCTCCGGAGCTGGCTTATTTCATGGTCCCAAAAGTGCTATAAATAGAATGACCTCGTTACCATGGCAACCAGAGGTCACATTGGCCGAAAAGTGTTATTTTCATGGTCAGTACTTAATACATACCCATTATACCGAAAATCATCAAAATCCATGACATGCCGTGCCGAACGATTTTGGTCCTTACAGAGAATGGCTATTAAGGATGCTCAATAATCGTTTGACGTCATCATATTCCCGGCGTCAATACTGGTTCGAATAGTACCGAGTGCGGTTTCGGTCTTCAAACTCCGTTAATTCGCTTGTTTCTTGACGGATTTCGACAAGTTTGGTATCGATGGAACCAGAAAATTATCATCTACAATCTGAGTGTAATATATATATATATATATATAGTCAAATGCATCGTTAAATCTATATATTAAAAGTATCCCGTAAGTGAGACACCCTTGCTACTGCCGTAAACGTATTATTTTCATAACGTCATCATCGCAAATTCAACCGTGTGTTGCTTGGCAATAAAATCAAGTAGAAAAACTAAAGTTTAATGATAAAACAGGATATTTCTTTGAGATTTTAGCAATATAATAGATTAAATATTTCAAATTTGATCTCTATCTATCTTAGGTAATACGAATTTTTCTACAATTTTGTCAATTATCGTACTTTGCAGCGAGATGTTATAAAATAAAGTTTCCTTATTAAAAACCTTTGAGCGAGTGGATTTTAGTTTTAACCCTGCTTTGTTCAAAGATATATCCATTTTACAGATGAGTGCACGCATTATCGAGAACGAGGGAGGTTAATGGCGTCTACTTATTGACCTTGAACGTCAAAATGTTGAAAAACGCTTCCGTTTACTTTTACTATTTCTCTTATTCATATTTCCGTATCTCCGACAACCGGCGATCGTTGTGCTTTGAAAAAAAAAACGCTTATTTTACATTGTTAACGCCTTTAAAATATAAGTGTATCTAGAAATTTCATATTCTTTGTTACTTATTTCAGAATCGACCCCTTCTTTAAACATTATTGACAACCTTACCCCCCCCCCCCCTTAAAATGGGTCAACAAAGGCAGCTTGTCCTCTGGAATGGTCTAGTAATTCTGGGGAGTCCAAATGATACGGGTCTAATGATGGTGGATGGATGAAGTAATCTCGTATTATTTTTACGAGTTGTGAGTTGTTTTGTTCAACGTTTCTTTGGTTTAAAATCTCCAACAGTTTGCTATCCTCATTTGACATACTCCTTGGAGGCCCAATTAATCTTTGAAAGGGCAATATCTCAAGAGCTTGGTAAGGTGAAGGTATCCAACTTTTTTCGTCTCGTAGACAAACAATTGACAATATAATTAACAGGATTGTTATAGCACAGGCAATGTTTTTAAAATAACAGTAAAAGTTGTATGACATTCTACGACGTTATTGCTTCTATGCGTTTTTTTCAGAAAAGATATGTTGTAAAGGTTTTATGCATATAATAACAACTCTTTATCAACAATATGCGTATAACAAAAAAATGTATACTTGTTACACCTCACCTTCATATTAACCGAACAAACCATCCATAAAGGTCATACAAAGATAAGTGTATATTCATTAGTACATTATTCTAGACGCTCCAATAGGTTGCCATAGGGCATATATTAATGCTAAACGGTTTTTTATTCAGTATATTCTACCAAGCCTGTTAAACTACGTCATCGTATGGGTACCGTATCAACTTGAAAGACGCGATTTTCATCGCTTCGTCAGTTAGGTAGGCCATAAACTAATACTAAACAATTGAGTGACAAATATGGATAATGCCAAGTTCGATCAATTTCGGTTGATCGTTTCTTCAACGCATTCTAAAATTTCTGTTATCAAAATTTCTTGAAATTTCTAAAAAAAATGGGTCCTGCAGCATCATATCCCAGCAATCCTGCTAAGTCTTTCGGTACGCTTTTTTCGACATAGTAATTTTCATACTTTTTTGGCATATTACATTGTTTAGATTTGAGGATCACTGACGAGGGTTAAGTACCCGAAACGTGCATGTCTGATCCATGCTGCCAATTTATCTGTTCTTAAATGATGCTATTCAATTTGAAGACGTTTAACATATCCCTATATACAGCACAAAGTCGATAACTCAGAAAATCAGAAACCGAAGGCATACAAAATCAGGAAAAACCTCAAACAAAATAGAGTATTTCATATTCATTGCTTTCATGGAATCTTAAATACCACATACTATTCCGTCAAACAAACCTTATTTTCTAATTTTCCTCCGTTCTCTCAATCATTCGACACTCATCTCAACCACATGTAAGGATACCGAATACACTTTTTCACAGTGGACTAGGATTTTCACACAAATTACATTATTAATTGGTAATACACTAACTGACAACGAAATACAGTACCTAACCATCCAGTATGATGTCTCAAACCTAGCTAAAGAAAATGATGGAATAAAGTATTTGTTGGTAGTCATAGACTTCTTTTCAATGTATTTGTGGGTACAACCTTTGCAGTCTAAACAACATGGACCAATCCTCGAAGTAGTATCATAAGGACGTCAACCGAAAACAATTCGGACAGATAAAGGAAGCGAATTCAAAAATAGATGGTAAGCAGAATTTTTTAAAACTCAAGGAATCCATCATTATGTAACACAGAATATATAGGTACTTTACTCATGAACATATTTCCCTGACATTGTCGCCATAGCACTTTCTATATAGACATAACGTCAGGGAGTGCATGAATCTTATATATTTTCATTTCCATGCTTCATAAACATCGACGACGGATGCGGCTAGCCAACAGGGGAGGCTTACTCCTCCCGGGCACCTAGTCCCATCTCTAGCTTGCTAGTGGTCCATCGATGATTAATTTTGTGCTCTATTGTGAGTTCTGTTGAGATTATCGTCAGGATCTTCTTTAACCCATAATCGCACATACAGATACAAGTATGTCTTGCAATAATTACAACATCCTTAAATGGCTTGTCACCATCAGATGTTAATTCGACAAACGAAGTCATTTTATGGAAGGAAAAGTAAATAGACGTATCAAAGAAATCAAAGGATAAAACAAAGAAAAAACTTTAAAAGAAATTCAAATTTACAAAAGTGATAATGTCAGATCGTCGAGTCTAAAGCGCACTTTCCAGAGAGACGATGAACAGAAATGGTCAGAAGAAGTGTATATCATTACTAGAAGATGTTTACGACAAGGAATACCATGATCCAATAGAGGGGGGCTTTTTATGAAAGTGAATTACAAAAAGTCAAAAAGAGCAGGGACTATCTATGGAAAATAGAAAAAGTACTTAAGATTCGTTTACGACGAGGCGTCAGCGAGGTTTATGTTAAATGGTTATGGTGCCCTAAAAAGTTCAATTATTGGATTCCGGAGACTGGCCTGGAAAATATATAAAAGGACAAACATGAACTGAAATCGCACTTCAACAGGACGTCATGTGGTCAACATAGTGTTCTGCTTGTGGAAAGAACTTCATTTGTAAGGACAATTTGAGGTGACATAAGAGAATTGTCCACGGATATAGTCAGCCATATCCACATTTCATTCAAGCATATCCTCAAACCCTTGAAACAGATCATCAGTGGACCATTGAGTATGCATCACCACCTCAACAGGATTTCACGCCTCCTCCTCCTGAAAGTCGTCAAACATATCCATCTCCTCCTTCTCCTGAAAGAAGTCAACTGCAACCTCATCTCCTGGAAGTAGCCAACCGTCTCCTCCTCCTCCTCCTGGAAGTAGTCAATCGTATCTCTTCCTCCTGGAAGTAGTCAACCGAATCCTCCTGGAAGTAGGCGACCGTATCCTCCTCCTCCTGGGAGTAGTCAACCTTATCCTCCTCCTTATGGAAGTAGTCAACTGTATCCACCTCCTCATGGAAATAGTCAGCCGAATCCTCCCTCTCCATTTGGAAGTAGTCAACCGTATCATCCTCCTCCACATTGAAGAAGTCAACCGTATTCTCCTCCTCCTGGAAGAAGTCAACCGTATCCTTCACCTCCTCATTGAAGTAGTCAACCTCCCCCCACCCCAGGAGTTCACTCGATATCCTGAATGATAAGAAGAATCATTCAAGTTTCATTTAGTGGCTTGTCCAACGGTGAGTGGAAAAAATACTTTTGTAAAGGACGTGCTTCTATATAATTACGTTATGATTCAACCGAAACCCTCTAGAATACCTTGGATGTACAAGCGATTGCAACCGATGTATGACGTCATTGGTAAATTGGACCAACCCCCGTCCAGATTATACAAGGATTAACAGCTGAAATTCAACGAGATGAGGTTTTAATCGAAAAATAAATCTGAAAATAATCTGATTATATTGGATGACACTCAAAGAGATGCCTCTGGAAGCCAAGATGTTTGTGAACTATTCACAGAGGGAGCACATCACTGAAATTTTGGTGTTATTTGTATCATGCAAAACATTCAATAAAGAAAAGGAGAACAAAATTATAAATTTGAACAGTCAGTATCTTGTTCTTTTTAAAAATCCAAGGGACCAACTGCAAATCAATTTACTTCCAAGGCAAATGTATCCAGGTCGGACAAAGAAATTCATACGTATTGACAAGCAACAGACACACCCTTTGGATATCTAGTGGTTGATCTGAAACAGACAACACCAGAATCAAAACGTCTTCAAACAGACATCTTCCGACAGTATATAAAGGTTGATAGTAAGGACCAGTCTCATTCTATTGCTGACTGTCAGGGAGTTCAGGCGTCTCAGGATTACCGCAAGCAGAACACATAATTCCCAATCAGCGATTTAAAAACGCTAACATGTCGCTCTTTCCAGTTTATATGGATACTTTTAATCATCGAGAGAAATACGAAGAAAAAGACAACAATGCCAGCTGTACCGACTGTGATATAATGTTTAACACTGAGTATGATTTGCAGAGACATATCAAAAAGGGATGTCAAATGAACGAAAATCATGACAGTAATGATGAAGAAATTGATATGGATTATGATGAAAAGGAAGACAATGATGAAGCATATGATTTTTAGTCACTGAGGTGTGGGATGAGCATAGTGGGCAATATGATCGTAAAATAAACAAATTGCTGGAGGACGACGGGTCAATGTCAAGGGATGATGCCATGGAGGAGGCCAGCGAACTCATGTTATGAAAACACAGATCCTTAATCATGAAGAAATAAAAAGGATTTTCTATTGCATGTATATTGATAAAATGCAAGTAATTTACACGGAGACATGAAGCTCAAAATCTCTGATCTAGTGAACGATGAAAATATGGATATGGAGAAGGCATCTGACAGATTTTGACACACTCTTTGATGACTATCACAAAATTAAAGAAGATGGCTCAGATGACGAAGAAGACGAGGAGGAATCAGCTTAAATACTGATTTTTAATAAGTTTTCTTCATGCTTCGATTTCATATAGCAAATAGCATAACGTGGGTCCTGTAGCATCATATCCCACCCATCCTGCTACGTCTTTCGGTACGCTTTTTCGACATGATAGTAACTTTCATACTTTTTTTGGCATATTACATTGTTTATATTTAAGGATCACTGACGAGGGTTAAGTACCCGAAACGTGCATGTCTGGTCCATGTTGCCAATTTATCTGTTCTTAAATGATGCTATTCAATTTGAAGACGTTTACATTTTATTAATTTAACGTAGTGTATATATTTATGTCTGTATTCACCAATAATGTGCAAACATACAATTAAGGAGGTTCAGGACAGCCAGACTAAATAAAGATCCTATTATTTAATTTTCCTAAAAATTATTAATGTTAATAATTGAAACACACTTTTTCGACATGCAAACTTTCATCAATTTTTTATCGTTAGTTTTGAAGCTAGGAACGTACATATATACCCATTGAAAGCTCCAAAATGGGCCGTTAATGTGACGTTAAAATTAACACATTTTATGTAATGAAAAACAGTTACAAATCTTCTGTAGAGGCAGAATATTAACAAGTTCTGTATATTTGATTTAGATATGATGTGGAGAAAAGGGAAGGATCTCCAGCTTGACAACCCTGCAGACACCCAGCGAAACAAACCCACAAGATTATCGGATATGTATAAAATTATAAATGATTACCAAGACTCTTAAAAGAAACTGTCGAAAGGAGATGAATTTATGCCTATTTTCAGAACATCTTTGAGTTTGTCCATTTTAGCATTCAAAGACTGCAGCATGGTAAATATTCCATCTAAATCCTTACTAGTGACAAAGGATTATCCTTCTTCATCTGGATTCTCATTTATAACTCGTAATCTGGTACTTAGTCATATCGCTCGTTTCGTCTTAAGCACTCATGTTGAAAGTGTATATAGTGCGTACTGAAAACTAGTCACTGTAAACAAAAGAATCCATTAGAAATCGATTAAAAGTCGCCAAAAAGTTCATATTTCTTTTTTTTTCGTTTAATATCCACAGTCAGTTAATCATAATGAAACTCCTTACTAAAAATCAGCATCTCGACTATAGTTATTTCCGTTTCTCGGAGACGAAAAATGCACGTCCATTCACCTGATCTGACCGTGACAAACTCTTCAGATCTTGTCTTTCGAGTGGTAGTTGATGGCACATGTCAGTGGCGTAGGTACCATGCATGCTTTCCTTTGAATATATTTCAATGTAAAAGCCGTCATCATTAATAAGTTGACAAAACACTATCAGATGGCAATTTTTGAAGTGTTTCTTGGTGCTTCGTCCCGTCTATCCAACCAGACTGCTATCTTTGACCTGCTGAAAGCCTTCGTGGACTTTCACGAAAAGCATCCACTTAATTTTGCTCTAGTAACGCCAATGCATGTATATGAATTTAAGAGTTATACTGTGATTCGCTGCAACCACCATGTCAGCAAAACAATCCGAGTTCAAGTCCTAATTATCTAATAAAATGTCGTTTTTTCCCCAAATTTTTCATTCTTGATAGGGATGTGGTTTGTTCGATATTTGCCATGTCCTCATAAGGTGAAAGCTAAGTCCAAATTAGGTGAAAGCTAAGTCCTAATTAGGTGATAGCTAAGTCCTAATTAGGAGATAGTATGTCCTAATAAGGAGATAGTATATCCTAATTAGGTAATAGTAACTCCTAATTAGGTGATAGCTATGTCCTAAATAGGTGATAGTATTTCCTAATTAGGTGATAGGTTATCCTAATTAAGTGATAGCTAAGTCCTAATTAGTTGAAAGTTTCTCCTAATTAGGTAATAGTATGTCTTAATAAGGCGAGAGTTTAGACCAAATAAGGTGATATCAAAGTCCTAATTAGGTGATATTATCTCCTAATTAGGTGATAGCTTGGTCTTAATTAGGTGATAGCTTGGTCCTAATTAGGTGATAGTTTCTCCTAATTAGGTAATAATATGACCTAATTATGTGACAGCTTAGTCCTAATAAGGTGAAAGTATCTCCTAATTAGGTGATAGCTTAGTCCTAATCTGGTGATAGCTAAGTACTAATTAGGTGATAGCTAAGTCCTTATATGGTGATAGTATCTCCTAATTAGGAGATAGTATGTCCTAGTTAGGTGATACAAAGTAGTTACTATTAATAAGGTGATATCTAAGTCCTTATAAGGTGATAGTTAAGTCCTAACAAGGTGATTGCTAAGTCCTAATTGGTTGTTAACTAAGTCCTAATTAGAATATAGGGATACGTTTTTTTCCATATTTTTCATTCTTGAAAGGGATATTGTTTGTTCGATATTTGTTATGTCCTCATTAGGTGATAGTAACTCCTAATTAGGTGATATCTAAGTCCTAATAAGGTGATAGTATCTCCTAATTAGGAGATAGTATGTCCTAGTTAGGTGATACAATGTAGTTACTCTTAATAAGGTGATATCTAAGTCCTTATAAGGTGATAGTTAAGTCCTAATTAGGTGATTGCTTAGTCCTAATTAGGTGACAACTAAGTCCTTATTAGAATATAGGGATACGTTTTTTCCCCCATATTTTTCATTCTTGAAAGGGATATTGTTTCTTCGATATTTGTCATGTCCTCATTAGGTGACAGTAATGACAAATATGGATAATGACCATATCCCTGTCTACAGTACAAAATCGATAATTCAGAAAATCAGAAACCGAAGGCATACAAAATCAGGATAAAACAGGAACCAAAGCAAACAAAAACAAAAACCTCCACCATATGAAAAGAAGCGAACTCCCGATATGAGAGTGAGACCAGGTGCCCAGGAAGAGTAAGCATCTCCTGCTTGCATGCAACACCCGTCGCTTCAATTCGGTAGAACTGTCACATCCGGTTACTTCCATTTTGGAAGATATAGAGTACAATCTTTGGTTGGATGGTTCAAATGGTCTATGACAGAATATCATCCACCATTCTGGATAGTGGGACATCATAGTGTATGACGAGTTCCTCATATCGACCGTAGAACTTCCTCAGTGACGATGTTAGTCGGTCACAAACATATCCCTGACTGAGAAGCTTATCTGAAAGACGCCTAGCTCTCAGAACAAAATCCGTATATTTGGTACTTGCTCTGGCATAGCGTATCAACTGAGATATGAACACGCCATAAGCAGGCGATGAAGGGATGTTGCTACTCAGAAAAGGAAAGTTCGTAATGCTGAAATTGAAGTCGTCACGTTTGTCATAGAGTGAGGTGTTCATGTGACCATCAGTGTCGTAGGACAACATTATGTCCAAATAGGATGCTGAATTATTTGTCTCTGTAGTTTCTTTGACTTCAAGCTCCGAAGGATAGATACTGCTCAGGTAATCCGCGAATTTTGGATTATTGATGGACAACACATCGTCTATGTATCTGTAAGTGAAGTTGAAGTCAGAAGCTAAGTATCTTTTCCCTTCAGAGACTCCTAATTAGGTGATATCTAAGTCCTAATAAGGTGATAGTTAAGTCCTTATTAGGTGAAAGCTTAATCCTTATTAGGAGATAATATGTCTTAATTAGGTGATAGTAACTCCTTATTAGGTGATATCTAAGTCCTAATAAGGTGATAGTTAAATCCTTATTAGGTGAAAGCTTAATCCTAATTAGGTGATAGCTAAGTCCTAATTAGCTGATAATACCTCCTAAATAGGTGATAGCTAAGTCCATGTTAGATAGTATCTCCAAATTAGGTGATAAACATTTCAGAATGTGGCATTACGAACTTCCGTAGGTATGAGCACTGGCCAACACTTGCGTTTTTATTGTAAGCTAGCGGTCTTTTGGAATTAAACATATGTACACGAAAAGTCACATGCACAGTGGCATTGACGCCACCACAGCAGACTTTTGTTCGACATTTACGTTGGAGGAGCAATTTTCATTGACAATGTGATTTGTATCTTCATCAAATTGTACCAAGCAATCTACTTGAAGAATTGTCGTAATTTTAAGATCGTTAAAAATCATCCAGGTTTTTCAAAATGGCAGATCCCATGAATTAAACCTCCCTATTGAAGGAATTTGAAAGCCTCATTATGCATCTTTTCTGAATTATTTTCATTCATTTCTTCAATTTCTTACCATTAAAGCTTGCTCAGCCCTTTTCTATTACAACATTTAACCAGGAAAGGCTGAGAATGGGATCCTTTGACGAGTCATATCCCTTAGCCAGAGTTGATTGAAAATGTTCAGATAGTTTGAGGTCATTCATTTAGTTTTTATTCTTTTCATCGGCGAGCGAAACAAGCCGATAATTTTTTGGAAAAAAAAATGCGATGATCCATTTGTTGTGTGGGGTGATATTTATAATTCAGAGTTAATATTTGCCTTTCTTAATGTATTTATCCAACAAAACTCGGAAAAGAAAGCTAAGATGAAAGACACATTTTCTAACGTCACTTGATAACATTTATCTTTTTGATTTCTTAATGGGGGATTAATGGAGCGAAGCCCCCGGACACTTTAACACTTTTTTACTTACAGGAGATGTCTCTATTTAAAAATGCTTAATAACTTTATACGAAATGTTCCTGCATAAATATAAGGCAAAATTACTAACATTTGGAAGGTTATGGGAGAGGAGAATATTTTTCATGGCATTAACGCTGCGTTACAGCGATAAGAACTTCGAGAACATCTTTGAGACAACATGGTACATGTAACATTATTATTAGGCGAGCGTAGCAAGCCGAATTTGGGAAATGAAACTGGTAAATACTCATTTTTCATTAAATCATGCAAATATCGGACCACCTCTTGAAAACTCCCAGGGGGGGGGGGGTCCTGACTCCTGCATCCTGTTTCACTAAAATACTTACGAACAATATAAGGAATTTTCGTAACTTTTGATCGATCAGTTCTACTTACTCACTGAAATTTGCAGTGTTTTGTTGCTGAATTTATTTTTAGTATGGAGAAATGATATAAGAAAGCATGATACAATTTTTCTAGAAAACCTTTTGAACGTTTCATTGAATGAAGAAAGTTACGAAAATTCCTGAAAATATTCGTAAGAATTTTTGTGAAATTGGGCACTGGTCCCTGTAGATCCGCGCATGGATAAGATTGAAATGGGACTCCATGAAGAGTCATTTCAAAACATAACAAGAGAAGATTAAAATGGGACTCTTAAAACCTGAAGAGTCATATAAATCTATCACTAGAGAAGCTTGAAAATGTGACTCTGTTACAAGTCATTCTAAAACCTCTAATCTCCAGAGAATATTGAGAATATGACTCTATCACGAGTTATTACAAAAGGTCATGAACGATTGAGAATAGGATCTTTTGACGAGTCATACGATCACCAGAGTAGATTGAAAATGGGACTTATCTACAATTTAATTTTTGAGCGATAATACCCATATTCGAACTTTATCTGTATTTCTTGGTGTAAAAGCATATTACAAGAAAAGGGGATGATCTCCAGCATGACAACCGTGCACTCACCCAGCGAAACAAACCCACAAGAATGTGACAAAAAAAAAGAAATTAATTGTTTATCTAAGGATCAATGATAACCCGCCCGGGATATTTTACATATAAGCAGTGTATAAAAAGTTTGAAGGGGCACAATTCAACACAAAATTGAGGAACATGACCCTTCATTTGTACTTGATCTGTATTTCTCACTGTAAATTATGCTATATCTAAGAAATAAATATATTTCCTGTTACAGTTTTCATTTAAATGTCAGGCAATAACAAAATATTGATTTTTTCCAAGTTTGAAGGGGCACAACTCTGCATAGAATTAAGCCATATTCAAACCTAACCTGTAATTTTTGGTGTAATAGCTACATTCAACAAATTCACTAATTATCTGTAACAGTTGTCCTTCTAATGTTCAGAAACCACAAAATTGTGAATTTTTCTAAGTTTCAAGGGGCATAACTCTGCACATAATTGAGACATGACCCATATTCGAACTTTACCTGTCTTTCTTAGTGTAATAGCTATATGCAAGAAATGTATTGATTATCTGTAACGGTTTTCCTGTAATCATACAGAAACCACAAAATTGTGAATTTTTCCTGTAATCATCCAGAAACCACAAAATTGTGAATTTTTCTAAGTTTCAAGGGGCATAACTCTGCACATAATTGAGGGACATGACCCATATTCGAACTTGACCTGTATTTCTTGGTGTAAGAGCTGTATCCAAGAAGTGAATTGATTATCTATAACGGTTTTCCTTTAAATATCCGGAATCCACAAAAAGTTTCAAGGGGCATAACTCTGCACAAAATTGAGGGACATGACCCATATTCGAACTTGACGTGTATTTCTTGGTGTAAAAGCAATATGCAGGAAATGAATTGATTATCTGTAATAGTTTTCCTTTAAATGTCCGGAAACCACAGTTGGGACGGACGGACGCACGGACGGACAAGTGCATCACTATATACCCCCACCATTATACGGCGGGGGTATAAAAAATACACGACAATATTCACAAGAACATCATACAAGAAATCGAAACAGATGTACAGAAACATCAAACATTATTGACAACACATAAAAGGATGGAGACCAATATGCTTCCGGCGCCGACTTTGGACGGCCATCTGCTATAAGCAAATGGTGTGGTTATCCGGATTACGTGCGCACAACCCTCCCACTTATCCGAATACTAAGAGCTAGTCTCAATATACGCACAATATAAACATAAAACTTCTCATTGTAAGGTGACGTCACAAAAAAGACAGTTAAGGTAGAGCATCCCTCAGGTCAGAATTCTGGAAATTTTATGCCTGGATACCATATTTATTCTCTTCAGAATATTGTTCAGATTATCAAAGTAATATGGTTTATGGAAAAGAAACTTTTATAGTTACATTTCATCACCCCTAAAAGGGATTTTTCTTATTTTCCTTTAGGGTCCAATGTTTAAGTTCACATGGATACACTCTCGGTATAATCATGAAACCAAGAGTTATATTTTGTTTATATATCAGGTTTAACATAAGCTTTGAATACATGGAAATGAAAATATTGTTATTTAGGAAATATGAGCATCTGAGACCTGAGGGATGCTCTACCTTAAACGCAGCGGCCTTTTGTAACACAATGACAAGTAACGGTTTTCCTTTAAATCTTTGGAAACCATAAGTGGAGCTGATGAATGGACGAACATGTGCATCACTATATACACCCCGTCATTTTTTGGGACTTTATTGCAAATCCTTTAAATCTAAAACGGAGAAATTTCAAAATTAGACTTAATGACTTGTTTTTTTCCGAAAGCTTGCAAGAAATGATAAAAAATGTAACGAATTTTTTAAAAGCCTCGCCAGAGAAGATTAAAGACCAGACTCTATGAAGTTCGCCAGAGATGATTGAAATTGGGACTCTATGACGAACATCTTGATTGAACCTGGAACTCTATAACAAGTTATTTCAAAAACATAAAAAAAAAACACTTCGATTTTTTGAATCGTGGTACATCCATATTTTGCAGTTCGATTCAGTTCATAAATAATTTTAAAACGCTCTTTAATAAATCGAACGTTCAAATCAATGGTGTGAGAGTGGTACTAAAGTACTAACAGCCAGTTAAGAAAACAGAAATTTTGATTTTATGTGAAAACGCTTTAAGATAGACACATATGAATATCGAGAGAAATATTCAACTAATAGAGCACTGTTTGAAAATGAAATTTTATTTTGGTATAATTTTTGCGTTTCCCCTCTACACATATGAAAATAGCACGGTAAATCACCTTTTCCATGCGCTAAGTCATTAAAACCTACACTGGTCAAGTTTGATTAATGCAATAGCCATAATCATAGTTGTACACATAGATTTATGCCTGAATGATCAGTGAATATCTACCTGTATGAATAGGTATTGCCGTTTTATTTAACATACGCGACCCTTGTTTAGAAAAACGAGTTGGACAATTTCTCAGCGTAAAATATTGCTATTTTCCTATGAGTACACCAAAAATGATGTCTTATTGGGTTAAAAATGCTAGTTCTTTGAATAGTGCTTTTCCTTCTGCATTACCATTTAAATTTTCTAGTTATTATTTTTTGCCGTTTACAAATAAAAGGTAAATTTCCGTTTTCTTAAGAACCTATTAGTACTTTAAGAACGTGAGCCATTTAAATTATGCTTCACTGACGTTACAATGAAACAGGAAATACAAGCAATAAGGCGACCCAGCGAGGTTATTTCGCCTGGTGGAGATGGATTCTTACTATGATAGTAAGTTGCAGGTATAAAGTACTAACAGGCTTGTAAGAAAACGGAAAATCGCATTTTGTGAGCAAATGCTTTATTTTTCGGTATAGGTGTAAGCACATGAAATACTCAATTCCACAAGCACTATCTGAAAATTAATTTGTTTTTGTCATATATATGCCAGATAATCTGCTACTTCCAAGATATTACCCATTTAAGTGTCTAAGTTCAAAACCTTGCGTAGGTGTTAGATAACTCACCGTTACAGCCAATTTCCATGTTCATTCAGGTAAGAATAAAAATGTACCTGAAGGTCGGTAGCTATGTTGTATGAAACAAGGGTTTATCAAAAAATTGAGTTTTGCAAAGGGGGAACTAATTCCCGAGTAAGTATTGTTTCGACCCATGGCTACTCATTTGATAAACAATGTCAACAGAACACGTGTTTCGAAAAATAAAAACAACATATTTATAATAAATGTATTACTGTCTTAAAACCTCAATCATGTATAGATAGTTTGTAGAATAATTCATCGGATCACAAAAAACACCCTTGTAAACCAAAAGTTCATACTACAAATATTCTTAATAGCGTTGTGAATGAAAATATTGTTTGCACAACGAGAGCATTGAGATAGTCAATGTAAAACTTCAGTCGTCATCGTCGTCATCAGAATCACACAGATTGATAATGATCGGAGATACTTCAACTACACCGTCTGTTTTTCTGTATTTATTTTCTATCTTTTTAACATGACTTTCGGCCTTTTCCCACACGCTAAAATTAATTTGTCAAATTTACGAAAAACCAAGGCCTTGACATCAGTTAGTGTGAATGTGGTGTTATTCTTAGCTATATTACCTTTTATCTGAGCCCAAATCAGTTCAATCGGATTGAGCTCACAGTGACGCACAAGAGTTCTAAGCACTACATGAACATGTTGATGAGCAAGTTAATCGGTATGGTAAACAATCTGTGGTTTGTGTCGTTTGATTTTTTTATATAACACAGGTTTCGTGTCGGACTGAGCAAACGTGATGTGATGTTGTTGGAGCCATTCCTGCATTACGGCCTTTCTATTGTTCATATTTGGTGTTGTCGTCTGCTCTGTTTTTGTTTTATGGTAAGATGCATTATCTAGTACTATAACACTTGGTGCTTAAAGAGTAGGAAGTAACTGATTTTCGAACCAATCAAGGAACACGTCTGAATTCATTTCATTGTGGTAGTCGCCGTCTTTGGTTTTAGCGACAAACACAAGGTCACAACCTTTTCTAAGCCCTTCTTTGGTAGTCCCAGAATACAACACAATAAGGCGCTTACCCTTACCGGAAGGGATTTTCGGAGCATCAGAACTATCAGATGGTAGCCACATGGAATCCCTGGAGTGGTTTTTATTAACCCATTTTGTGCAAATAGTTGCATCTGTCGCTAATCGTAGATGTACTATCAAACAAAGCATGTTTACCATCATTCCGTCTTTTGTACTCAAAACCAAGTTCTATAAGTGTCAAAGTGAGCAAAGTGTTGGATATTTGAATCGTGTCAGATATTTCATTTTGAATTTAGACACGGAGAAATTTTGCGCTTGTACATTGAATGGACAGTCCTCCTTATAACACATTTCTCGAAATCATCGAGTATCTTTTTCCGTTTGACCTGACGATCTTTATGAACGTCCCCTGTACTTTTTTCTGATTTTACTGCACGATAGATCGTGGACTGCCTGTTGCTTTTGCAGTGCGTAAATAACTTTTGTCAAGAGAGATATAGGATTTTATCAGATGCTTTTCTTTTTCAAAATATTTGAAAACATTCTTTATAATTGATTTGCACTCGGATGTGATGGTATGCTTTTCGCCATTGTTGTTTGTGATTTACACACGAATGATCATACAAGTTTCGCAGGTTCTGTATTCTCTTTGAACTTAATAATGGTTTTTTTTTTCATACTTTATAGAACTATCAATGTAAATGTAAATTTCAACGGATGAAAATTAATTTTGATAATAATTTCAATATAAATAATTATCATACATTTATCATATACTTTTATTATGTGCCGCTGTTCCTATTCACGTACAACATCCGTACGGTAGTAAAAACATAGTGACAAATTTTGGCGTTTTCCAATGGCCACACGAAAATCAAAATAGCTATATCAAAAATCTTGGAATTTTTATTTAGTGCTTTTCATTTTGAATTACCATTCCAAAATTTGAGAGAAAATAAACAATTAAGAAATAAATTATGAAGAATTGTTCGTTTTCTTATGGACCTGTTAGTACTTTGGTGGTGTTATGCATCATTTGATGTTAATAAAACCACGCATATTGAGTATATTGAGTATATCTCCTCATCCAGATTGTCAAACGCTCATCAATGTTTAAGGACAGTATAAAATATCATAGCTAGCTTTATTCAAAGCATTAGGCATAATGTCATAAGAAATCGTCATTATATTTTATCATAACAAGTCAATTAATTCATCATTATAATTTATCATAACAAGTCAAATTAATTAAAAAAAGTTTTTCTTATATTTGAAGCGTATCGTATCGAAAATAACCGAAACCGTGGACCTGAACCGCGTTACGTATGGTATCGTGAGGGAAGCGTATCGTATCGAAAATAACCGAAACCGAGGACCTGGACCGCGTTACGTATGGTATCGTGAGGGAAGCGTATCGTATCGAAAATAACCGAAACCGAGGACCTGGACCGCGTTACGTATGGTATCGTGAGGGAAGCGTATCGTATCGAAAATAACCGAAACCGTGGACCTGAACCGCGTTACGTATGGTATCGTGAGGGAAGCGTATCGTATCGAAAATAACCGAAACCGAGGACCTGGACCGCGTTACGTATGGTATCGTGAGGGAAGCGTATCGTATCGAAAATAACCGAAACCGAGGACCTGGACCGCGTTACGTATGGTATCGTGAGGGAAGCGTATCGTATCGAAAATAACCGAAACCGTGGACCTGAACCGCGTTACGTATGGTATCGTTAGGGAAGCGTATCGTATCGAAAATAACCGAAACCGAGGACCTGAACCGCGTTACGTATCGTATCGTGAGGGAAGCGTATCGTATCGAAAATAACCGGAACCGAGGACCTGAACCGCGTTACGTATCGTATCGTGAAGGAAGCGTATCGTTACATCCTATGAAGAGTCATATCATTTATTTGCCAGAGATGACCTAAATTGGGACGCTATGACGAGTCATTTCAAAACCTCGCCAGAGGAGACTGAAAATGGGACTTTATCGTTAAATATTACCATTCAATTTCGGATATAACTATTACTCCAGTTCAGCCATTTCCAAAACTCAAAAATCAAAGTAAATCTGAAATTTAAAAAAAAAAAAACCCGCCACTTCCAAGCTGAACTTGCCTGGATAACCAAACTGCAAACTGCGTACCCCTTGGTTTAAACGATCAAATTTATGGACAAGGAAACATTTCTTCGACCTCATCAAATATTAATGTCTTCTCAATCCGCCCTAACACTAAACGGAAGCATAGATCTCACGGTAAAAGGCGAAACCAAAAACGCAGAAAAAGAGCTAGAGTACATCGTTCCCTCAAAGATCTACTGATCATTGCAAGCGACGGCGACAGACACGGACTGCTACATGTTCTCTCTTCAGTTCCAGTAGTTCAATTGAAATATATCTTTGATGAAACACTGGTTGCATTCTTATAAACACTGATTGATTCAGGCTAAACATCATTGTTGCATTCGCACAAAATAAACTATATCCTTTGGTTAAAAACACCTCCCCTATAAGACGATTCATAAAAATTCCATTTATAAACAAAGGTTTTGATCTTTTGATCATCGCTAATATTTTTCGGGATAATCGCGTACAAAGTGCCATTCCTCGATATTTTGAGAATTTAGAACCACATCTTATTTGTTACAAATATAAGAGACCTATTCGAAATTTCGTTTTTAACTACAACAAAGTTACATCAGATCCTAAAATACTTGAATCATGTCCTGCTTCCTGAGCATGTACAGCGTCTGAATGGTAAACGTCTTTAAATTCAATAGCATCATTTTAAACCTGATAAATTTACAGCATGGACCAGACATGCACGTTTCGGGTACTAAACCCTCGTCAGTGATCCTAAGTCTAAACAATGTAATAGGGTCAAAAAGTATGAAAATTATTATGTCCCAAAATGTACCAAAAGACGTAGCAGAATGAGTGGGATATGATGCTACAGGACCCACGTTTTAGAAATTTCAAGCAATTTTGTAACAGAAAATTAATACCTATATAAACAAGCTGGTCATATTATTACAGGTGCTTTTTCAATTATCAAAGACAGGCAGCACCGTGGTCTTCTAAAAAAAGACCTAAGTATAGAATCCCATCCAAGATAGATTTTATTAAATGTAACGAAGTGCTAAAGGAAGCTTTAGGTAACTATACCGAACGATGGTGTAAACGGGAGGAGTCGAATCGCATGCTCTGAATGACTGGAAAACCCTCATTTTGGATATTACCGATATTCGAATAGATAACTACCACAAAAATCCTCATCTTTTTGAAAATCCAAGTTCTAAATCTGAAAGATATTTCAAATCCAAGTTACGTAATTTACATGAAAAATATGTCTTTGCGCCTGCAGACAAAGCAGCCAACAAAACTAAAATCATTTGAAAACGCTACTACATATCAACTTTAGTTTCGGAACTTTCTTCTACTAATACTTTTATCGAAAGCAATGGAAGTGTTCCAAACATTTTGAGCAAACATAACAGTGAAATTTCTTCATTTAACATGCCTATTTATAAACTTGATCTCCCTACAATAAACTGCATACCAAAACTTCACAAGTCTTCTTACAAATTTCGATAAATTGCCAATTCCAACAACTGCTCAACTACAATTTTGTCTAGAAGTCTGACGTCAGCACTCACGGCTGTAAAGGAACACGTGGCCAAATACTGTGAAACTGTCATGAGCAGGAATGGTGTTGACTTCTTTTAGTCTATTAAAAATTCAGGGGATGTCATTGACAAAATGAGATGAAGAAATTTTCAAGCAAATACGATTTCTTCATACGACTTTTATAATATGTACACCACGCTACCTCACGACAAAATAAATGATCGATTGTCCAAACTCATTAAATGGTATTTTGATCGAGAGGGGAAACTTATATTTGTACATCTTAATCGAAGGGTTTGTTTTCCGACAGAGATTAAAAATCCTACAAATCATGGACATGTGGTGAACCGTGTATTGTCTTGTCCTTCCTTTTGGACAACATTCATGTAAGATTTGGTGAGAAACTCTACAACCAGGTTGTAGGGATTCCTATGGGTACTAACTATGCGCCTCTTGTTGCAGATTTATTTTTATACACGTATGAAAAGGAATTTATCCAAAATCTTCAAAAGCAAAGAATAAAATGATGATGTGAAATGTTTCATCAGTACTTCTAGGTACCTGGATCATATTCTTACTATCGACAATCCTGTTTTTGAAAAGTATAAAAATGTTATTTATTCACAAGAATTGATTCTAAACAAGGCAATCGCTACAAACACAGAAACACCATTTTTGGACCTAAATATCAAAATTGTTTATGGAGAGAATCATACAAGGGAGTATGACGAAAGAGATGACTTTGGATTTAACATAGTAAATTTCCCCTGGTCTTACGATGATGTTCCTAGATTACCGTCCTATGGTATCTACACTTCACAGTTCATCCGGTATGCTAGAGCATGTACTGATGTTTTGGATTTTCTTAATAGAAATGTACAAATTACCAAGAAACTTTTAGCACAAGGTTCTCGCTTTCACAAACTAGTTAAGACTTTCTGGAAATTTTACAAAAAATATTGTCAACTTCTTTTGGATCAATACAGGCAATAAAGTATATTACTTTGGGTATTTCACAACCTGCATTTTATGGTGACATAATTAACAAGATAAGATGGATAAAAAATAAACAACATAACTATCGAACCCTCGTCAGTGATCCTCAATCTAAACAATGTAATATTGCCAAAGAGTGTGAAAGACGTAGCAGGATGGATGGGATATGATGTTACAGGACCCATGTTTTAGAAATTTCAAGAAATGATTTATACCTTGGATATGATCCTAATGTCACCAGACGGACACTTGGCTTGGTACTTGACAAATCTACTGTCTTGTACCAGCGCATTCTTAAAACTTGCACTCTGACTGACTGTAACGACGAGACTCCATGGCGCGCCTTGTCCAAACCTCTTTAGAGAAGACAGGGCCCCGACCGTCTGCCTCTCTGGATGTCAGTCGGACTCCTCGGGTGATAATATACATGAGCTCGCGGCGGCAGAGCACGGATTGTATTACTAACGTCCTCTTTTGATATCCATTTACATATTCATCTGTGTCACTTGGCCCCTGCGTTTTGCGGTCTTGTTTGTGTGTGGTCATCTGACCGTCAGTAGGTTGTTTTACGCCACAATTGTACGTTCTTCGAGACCTCTGGGTAATCGGAAAAGTGGGAGGGTTGTGCGCACGTAATCCAGGATAACTACACCTTCTGTTATTTCCGTGGCAGATGACCGTCCTAAGTCGACACAGATTGTAGAGTGTCTCACTCAATCTTATAAGTATTGTCCAGTTTCAATTCAACAACTGCAAAGGCTGCATAAAAAAGTCCGAGATACTGTATAATTGTTGATGATAATTTCTATAATCAATGGCCATAACTCTACTTAAAAATAGGTCAACTCAAACTGGATCTGTAGTGATTTATTATGAAGACATACAAGTTTTAATCAATAGCTGCAAAGGCCTCGAAAGATAAACTCAAATTGGATATGTAATTATATATTATGAAGGCATAATATCAAGTTTCAATTCAGTTGTTTCAAAGGCTGTTTAAAAAGCCCGGGAATCGTAAAATCGTTGAAATTTCTATGTTCAAGGGTCATAAATGCTAAAATTGGGTATTTTTTTTCTAAAACTCGAACTGGATTCGTTATTATTTATTATGTAGGCATACTCGTATATCAAGTTCAATTCAATAGCTGAAAAGGCTGTGAAGAAAGTCCTGAAAACTGTAAAAATATTGAAAGTTTCCATGTTCAAGGACCATAACTCTGCTAAAAATAGGTCAATTTGGCCGAAACTCAAACTTAATCTTACGCCGCTTGATATGTGCCAAGTTTCAATCCGATATATTGATAGGCTTTAGAAAAAAGTTCAGAAAACATTACATAGAACGGATGGTCTCAAAACGGGCGTATAAAAACTCGACATGTTATATTGAAAGTGGGACACTATGACGAGTCATTTCAAAACCTCGCTAGATAAGATTGAAATGGGACTCCATGAAGAGTGATTTCTAAACCTCATCACAGAAAATTGAAAATGGGACTCTTTAAAAAGTCTATCAAAACCTTTGCAAGGGAAGGTTGAAAATGGGACTCTATGACGATGTATTTCAAAATCACACATAAAATGAACTCTTAGACACTATATTTACATATCACAGCTCATCCATTACGCTAGAGCATGTACTAATGTTTTTTGATTTTCAAAGTAGAAATTTACAAATTACCAAGAAAAGTATTTTTTTTGTCCAAATTCGTGCATATTTTCCTAAGTTTACCGATTCTTCATGATAAAAAGATAAAAGAAATAGAAAGAGAGTTTTACAATTTTATTTGGAAGGGAAAAAGAGATAAAATTGCTCGGAAAACAGTTGTACAAACTTATGAAAATGGTGGCCTAAAAATGATAAATCTTAAATGTTTTATAGAAAGTATAGCTATCACTTGGGTAAGAAGAATATTTCTCTCTGAAAATGTTTCATGGAGGCATTTACTTTTTAGTCAGTTTCCAAATTTACCAACATCAATAGCAGATTTTAGTTCTGAGTTTATATCGGACCATATAGTTAAAAACTCTAAAAATAAATTCTGGAATCATGTATTCATTGCTTTTCAACATTTAATGATGTTATCCGAAAAGCGTTCCAATTCTCCGCAAGTACCTTTGTGGTATAATAGAGATATCAAAATTGGTGGGAAAATAGTCTTTTTAAGACAATGGTATAAGAAAGGCATAATATACGTTTCAGATTTATTTAATGAAGAAGGCGAAATTTTGAACTATGAAGATTTTTGCCTTAAATTTGATTTTCGTCCTCCATGTCTCATTTTCTTTGGTATCGTTCGCAATATAAGATGTCTCAGTTTTGAAACACCTCGACGTACAATCTTTGGCCCATTTAAACCTCTTGTGTTAGAAATATTGCTTAAGTAAAAAAAAGGTTGCAGAAATATATATGAATTTTTACTTTCAGATCTGAAAGAAACACCTACAAGTGAAATTAAATGGCAAAATGAATTACTTTTTGAGCGAAACTCTGATTGGTGGATTAAAGCAAATCGTAGCGTTTTCCTATTGAGGGATACTAAATTGTCTTTGTTACAATATCGTCTTCTGCATCGTATTTTAGGGACAAAACATTTGCTTTTTAAGATGAATTTAGCATCTGATGATATGTGTACTTTTTGTTCTATTCATGTCGAAAATGTGTATCATTTATTTTGGGGATGTAATTTTGTATCTCCGATTTGGGAAGGGATAGCCGATTGGCTAAACAGAACTCTAGATAATGTTAATTTCGATTTTTCTTTATATCAAGTTTTATTTTTTCATCATAATTATATTGTTAATCACCTACTATGTGTAGTTAAATCATATATTTTCGCTCAAAGAAATAAAAAAATAATTCCTAATATTAATGGTGCAAAAAAAGAAATTCAATATTATATAAGATTACAAAGGAAATCACATGAATTAAAAGAAAAACAAAGTATATTTGAGAAGAAGTGGGGCGCTTTCATCTCCTTGTTGGAATAGTCACTTAAATGTATATCTTACTTTTTGTTTTCCTGTAGTAAATGTGAATGAAAGGCGAGAGAATGAATTTGTGATTGTATATCTGTAATATGAAATATATAAAATGTGAATAATAAAAAAAAATTTTGGACAAGGTTACCGCTTTTATAAACTGGCTAGACTGTCTTGAAATTTTACAATAATTACTGTCAGCTTCTTTTAAAAATTCGGTCCTATACAAGCAACAAAACATATTACTTTGGGTATTTCATAACCTGATTCTTATGGTGACATAATAAACAAAATGAGAAGGATCAAAGGGAGAGAGCATATCCATCGAAAATGCGTCAGAATAGTCTTTTATACCATGTGTATGATCCTAATGTCACGAGACAATCTACAGTATTGTACCAGCAAATTCTTACGACTTGCACTCTGACTCTTTAGAGAAGAAAGGTCCTCGACCACCTGTCCTCTCTGAATGTCGGTCGGACTCTGGTAAAGACATCAGCTCGCTACAGCCGGCAGAGCACGGACTGTATTTAGTATGCCCCCTTTTTATATACATTTACATTTTATCTGTATTGCTTGGGCCCTTGCATTTTGCTGTCTTGTTTGTGTTGTTATATAATAGGTAGGAATATTTTACATCACAATTTATCGTTCTTCGAGACCTTTGGGTAACCGTAAAAGTGGGATAGTTCTGATCACGTAATCCGGATAACCACGCCGTTTGTTATTTGCGTGGAAGATGGCCGTTCAAAGATGCAAACGTCCAAAGGTCTCATGGGTTTATGTCTAGTCTTTTATGTTTCATGTTTCTATGTTTAACGTCTTCAAAATTCATCAGCATCATTTTAGAGCAGATAAATTTACAGCATGGACCAGACATGCACGTTTCGGGTAATAAACCCTCGTCAGTGATCCTCAATCTAAACAATGTATATGACCAAAATCTGTGAAAATTATGTCCAAAATATACCGAAAGACGTAGCAAAACTGCTGGGATATGATGCTACAGGACCCAGGTTTTTAGAAATTTGAGAGCATTTTGTAAACAGAAATTTTCAAATGTCGTATACGTATGTCTCTTTTACGTGTCTTGTTGTGCTTGTCTACTCTGTGTTTTGGCATCAGGTGTTTTTGGTGCTTTGTTGTTGGTACTGCAACCGAGTCTGGTTGGAGAAACCCTTCTTTCTTTTTTCTATGACATGTCATTTTAAACTTATGCGGAGGAGATTGAAATCTATTTTTATGACGAGTCATTATAAATCCTTGCCAGAGAAGATTGAAAATGGGACTCTATGACGTCTTTGGGAACTTTTGTAGAGAAGACGTGACATTGAGACGAGTCAATTAAAAACCTTCAGAAGGAATTGAAATTGGAACTTTATGACGAATCATATCAAAACTTAGCAAAAGAACACTGAAAATGAGGCTCTACAAATCAAAACCATGCAAAGGAAGATTGAAAATGGGACTCTATGGCGAGTCATTTAATAACAGCCATATCTAAGTCATGGAAGAGAGAAAATTGGATTCTGTCGGGGATCACTTTACATGATGTTATCTAGGAAGGTTTGGTCAATTCCATCTTTATCATGTTGAATTTGAAGACGTTTAACATAACAAAAGTTTTCAATGAGCAACAGAATCAATTTCCTTCATGATATTGTTGAGAAGCCCTTAGCTCTAAATGATGCTGCTGTTGATTTTCAGCAAATATATTCTTTTATACTACTGCATCATCTTGAAGGGTGATTACATCGGAAGCTTTTTTTTCTAATCACTGATGATTCATAAACTGTTAATAGGTGCGCTGGAATTTTACAACAGAACAAAATTCCTTATCTTAAAAATATCTTTTACCAGGAAACTAACATTTGAAACTAGAGCAGATTTAGAGATACAACACTTAAAAGCAGCAAAGAAATTTCAATCAATCATTAATGCATTGTATTTATTTTGATTTTTTTCAAACTGTTATCTTTGACTACAAGGATACTTACCTTAAAGTTCAGTCTATTGTCAACAAAGGCAGCTTGTCCTCTGGAATGGTCTAGTAATTCTGGCGAGTCCAAATGATACGGGTCTAATGATGGTGGATAGATGAAGTAATCTCGTATTATTTTTACGAGTTGGGAGTTGTTTTGTTCTACCTTTCTTCGGTTTAAAATCTCCAAAAGTTTGCTATCCTTCTTTGAAATACTTCTGGGAGGTCCAATTAATCTTTGAAAGGGCACTTGTCTATGCTTAATTGGTGACAAAATCTCAAAAGCTTGGTAAGGTGAAGGTATCAAACTTTTTTCGTCTCGAAGACAAATAATTGACAATATAATTAACAGGATTGTTACAACACAGGCAATGCTTTTAAAATTCCAGTTAAAGTTGCGTGACATTCTACAACGTTTGCGTTTTTCTGAAAAGATATGTTATAAAGGTTTTATGAATACAATAACAGTTCCGCATTGATCAATAATATGCGTATAATAAAAGAAATGTATACTTGCAACATCTCAGTTTCATATTTACCGAACAGACAAGCCATTTTAAATTGGTCATAAAAAGATAAATGTATATTCATTAGTATACATACTAGACGCTACCAGACATTACCAGAGGGCATATATCAATTAATGTTATACAGAAATCTATTTTTCAAGTCTGTGTCGACAACTTTCTTTACAGACATAACCTCAGACAGTGCATGTATTTTATATATTTCTTTCAATTTCGTGCATGAACATCGACGGCGGATGCGGCTAGCCAACAGGGGATGGTTACTCCTCCAAGGCACCTGATCCCACCTCTAGCTTGCTAGGGTCCGTCGATGCTCAATTTTGTGCTCTATTGTGAGTGCTGTTGAGATTACCGTCAGGATCTTATTTAACTCATTTGTATCCGTTTCAACGGTGGTCGTAGAGGGCCGTGTAAAAAAAACAAAATTATTTCGTTTCCCCTAAACAATATTCCGTTGTAAATAATATTTCGAGGGAACGAAATAATTTTATTCTTTTACCGTACCATGCACGCGTGTATTCGTAAATATCTACAAAAAGAATTTAATGAATCATTGTAATATTTTTTGTTGAGAAGCCCCAAGTTCTAAATGCTGCTGCTGTTGATCTGAAGCAAATATATTCTTTAATACTTCTGTATTATCTTGAGAGGTGATTACGTTGGAAGTTTTTTTTCTAATCACTGATGATACATAAATTGTTGATAGGTGCGCTGAAATTTCACAACAGAACAAAATTCCTTATCTTAAAAATACCTTTTAATAGGAACGGGAATGATCTCCAGCATGACCATCCTGCACTCCCCAGTGAAACAAACCCAAAAAATGTGACATATAAATGACACCAAACAAACTACAAATCGCAAAAAGACGCAACAACATTCAAAAGAATATCATACAAAACAATCGAAACAGACATACAGAAACATCAAACATTGATGACAATACATAAAAGGAAGAAGACCAATGTGCACCCCGAACCGACTTTGGACGGCCATCTGCTATAAGCAAATGGTGTGGTTATCCGGATTACGTGCGCACAACCCTCCCAAATATCCGGATACACAGAGGTCTCCATAGACACACAATGGTTGTATAAACATAAAATTTCTCTCTGTAAGGTGACATCACAAACAAGATAGTTAAACGCTGCGGCATCTTGTAATACAGATTCTATGTAAATGGATCTAAAAAATTCTATGGCATGCGTATAACAGACTGTGCTCTGCTGACAGAAGCGAGCTCAAGAACAATCACCCCAGAAGTCTGACCAACTTTCAGATAGGACATAGAATCAAGACCCAGTCTTCTCTGACGAGATTTAAACAAGGCCCATTATGGTGTCCCGTCGTCACGGTTGACTAGTGTGCAACGTTGGGAAAGACATTGGTACAAAACTGTAGATTGGTCAAGTACCGAGTACAAGTACCAAATCGATAAATGGACAAAATGAAGCTTCTTTCAGGCGACAGAGCTGGTAAGAAGTTATTAATACACTTCTAAAAATCAAGTCACGGGGAACGATTTTAACTGCTCAACACTGCATCAAGAAATAAGTGTTAATAATAATAATACGGAAGTGTTCCAACAATATATATACCTTCATGAAGAAAATTTCAAACCAATTTGTCACCAAGAAGTCACACTTTTTAAAAGTGTAGTGAAGAAAATAATACGTAAAGTGTCACAAGAAGGACGTCTGGTCCATGCTCAAATTTAATCTGTTCTAAAATGATGCTATTAAATTGGAAGACGTTTAACATTGGTACTTGACCAATCTACAGCCTTGAACCAGCGTATTTTGAGAAATTGCGCTCTTACTGACTGTGACGACAGGGCTCCATGACGGTCCCACCTCTAGCTTGCTTGGATTCGTCGATGCCCGTTTTGGTGCTCTATTGTGAGTGCTGTTGAGATTATCGTCAGGATCTTCCTTTTTTTATCCATTTATATATCCATCTGAGCCCCTGCCCATACTGTCTGTTGTATGGTCATCTTATAGTGAAGATGTTATTCTACGCCACAATTGTGCGTTCTTTCATACCTCTGGGTTATCGCTAAAAAGGGAAGATTGTGCGCACGTACTCCGGAAAAATACAATGTCTGCAACTGGCGTGACAGACGGCCGTTCTAAGTTGGCAAAGATTGCCCATTGGTCTCGTTGGTTTATGTGTAGTCATTTGTGTTTGATATTTCTATGATGTAATTTGATATTCCTTGTCCCTTTGCGCCTCTCTCTGTACGTGTCTGCTATTTGTTTTTGGATTGGATATTTTAGGGTTAGCTATTGATGCTGCAATCGAGTGTTGTTGGAAATCCCCTACTTTCTTTTAGAAAAAAAAATTTGGCAAATGACAATGTGAAACGTCTTTAAATTCAATAGGATCATCTATAAACAGATTAATTTGAAGCATGGACCAGACATGCACGTTTCGGGAACTCAAACCTCGTCAGTGACCCTTAGTCTTTCAGATAAGCTTCTCAGTCAGGGATATGTTTGTGACTGACTAACATCGTTTTTGAGGAAGTTCTACGGTCGATATGGGGAACTCGTCATACACTATGATGTCCCACTCTCCAGAATGGTGGATGATATTCTGTCATTTGAACCATCCAACCAAAGATTGTACTCTATGTCTTCCGAAATGGAAGTAACCGGATGTGACAGTTCTACCGAATTGAATCGGCGGGTGTTGCTTGCAAGCAGGAGATGCTTACTCTTTCTTGGCACCTGGTCTCACTCCCATATTGGGAGTTCGCTTCTTTTAATATGGTGGAGGTATTTGTTTGTTTGCTTTGGTTCCTGTTTAATCCTGATTTTGTATGCCTTCGGTTTCTGATTTTCTGAATTATCGATTTTGTGCTGTATACAGGGATATGGTCATTATCCATTTTTGACATCTTAACAATGTAATTTGGCCAAAGAGTGTGAAAATTATTATGTTCAAAAATGTACGGAAAGACGTAGCAGGATGGGTGGGATATGCTGCTACAGTACCCATGTTTTAGAAATTTCTAGAATTTTGTTAACAGAAAGTTTTGAATACGTTGAAGAGACAGACGATCAACCGAAGTTGAAGGGGTTTTGCTGTGGGTGCTACAACCTGGTGTTGTTGGAGATCCCCTCCTTTGTTTTAGCTACATGTGACCTCGGGGACTCATGGTCCACCAGCAGTGACACTCACCAAGCAATAAAAATGTTTAACACAATCAAATTCAAAAGCATCATTTATAAACATATAAATTTGCAGCAATTTCTGTTACAAAATTTCTTGAAATTTCTAAAACGTGGGTCCTGTAGCATCATATCCCACCCATTCTGCTACATCTTTTGGTACATTTTCGGACAATCATAATAATGTTCATACTTTTTGGCCATATTACATTGTTTAGACCGAGGATCACTGACGAGGGTTTAGTACCCGAAACGTGCATATCTGGTCCATGCTGTAAATTTATCAGGTTTTAAATGATGCTATTGAATTTAAAGACGTTTAACAATTGACCAGAAATGCACGTTTCGGGTACTCAATCCTCGTCAGTGATCCTTAATCTAAACAATGTAATGTGGTCAAAGAGTGCAAAAATTATTGTGTCCAAAAATTTACTGAAAGACGTAGCAGAATGAGCGGGATATGATGCTACAGGACCCACATCTTAGAAATTTCTAGAATTTTGTTAACAGAAAGTTTCGGACAATCATAATAATGTTCATACTTTTGGCCATATTACATTGTTTAGACTGAGGATCACTGACGAGACAGACAATCAACCGAAATTGATCGAACTTGGCTACATGTGCCCTCGGGGACTCAGGGTCCACCAGCAGCGACACTCGAAAAGTAGTACAAATGTTAAACGTCTTCAAATGCAATAGCATCATTTATAAACAGATAAATTTACAGCATAGACCAGACATGCACGTTTCGGGTACTCAAACCTCGTCAGTGATCCTTAATCTAAACAATGTAATGTGGCCAAAGAGTGCAAAAATTATTATGTCCAAAAAATTTTGGCCAACAGTTTGTTGTATCGTATTATCAAGGACACGCTGCTACAACACAATTTGTCGCAACCGTAATTTGTGCCAGACATTTTTGCTAAAATGAGACATAAAGGCTTCGTTTGATTAGACGACTCGTGTTTCACGTGTTTGACTCTAGAAAAATTGAACGTTTAGTGTCGGGGTTCAAGTGTTGAACACGAGTGACACGAGGATACTACCAAATTTGCCGGGTGTAAGCGAGTTCCAAGGACAAGCAATCGAAATTGAAATAGATAAGACAACTAGTATCGATGAAATATATTTTTTAAACAAAACATTATGAGGGATAATTGAATTACTGAATTATTCGAAGATAAAACGGCTTTTATGACTTCTGGGATTTGAGTCAAGTTCAGGAGATCGTTTGTTTACATTGGACACGATTCGTATACTACTCGTGTCATTCGATTAGAATCTGTCAGTTACACGGTGTATGCATGTGCATCTCAAACATCTGCACATCTTGCATCGTGTTTAACCCACGGGGAGTCGACAAAATGTAAAGTGGTTGATCAGTCTACCGGCACATGTAGTCGGCATCTGCACATCTTGCATCGTTTGTAACCCAAAGAGAGGGGGTGACAAATGTGAAGTTGTTTATAAGTGTACCTAAACATTCATTCCACATATGCAGTCCTTGCATCAAGTGTAACCCACGGGGAGGCGACAAAATGTTAAGTAGTTCATAAATCTACCTGCTCATTGAGTCGACATCTGCACATCTTGCATCGTGTGTAACCCACAGGGAGGCGACAAATTGTGAAGTTGTCTATGAGTCTACCTGCACGTAAAGTCGACTTTCACACATTCTGCACCGGTGTAACCAAAGGGGGGGGGGGGGGGGTGGATTGTGAAGTGGTTGGTGATTCTACCTGCACATATTGTCAACATGTGCACATCTTGCATCCTGTGTATCCCACGGGAAGGCGACAAAATGTGAAGTGGTTGATGAGTCTACCTGCTCATTTAGTCGACATCTGCATATCTTGCATCGTGTGTAACCCAAGGGGAGGCGACAAAATGTGAAGTGGTTGATGAGTCTACCTGCTCATTTAGTCGACATCTGCACATCCTGCATCGTGTGTAACCCAAGGGGAGGCGACAAAATATGAAGTGGTTGATGAGTCTACCTGCTCATTTAGTCGACATCTGCACATCCTGCATCGTGTGTAACCCAAGGGGAGGCGACAAAATATGAAGTGGTTGATGAGTCTACCTGCACGTATAGTCGACTTTCACACATTCTGCACCGTGTGTAACCCACGAGGGGGGATTGTGAAGTGGGGATTCTACCTGCACATATTGTCAACATGTGCACATCTTGCATCCTGTGTATCCCATGGGGAGGCGACAAAATATGAAGTGGTTGATGAGTCTACCTGCTCATTTCGTTGACATCTGCACATCTTTCATCGTGTGTTATTCAGAGGGAGGCGACAAAATGTGAAGTGTTTGATGAGTCTACCTGCACGTATAGTCGACGTTCACACATCCTGCCCCGAGTGTAACCCACGAGGGGGGGGGGACAAATTGTGAAGTGGTTGTTGATTCTACCTGCACATATTGTCAACATATGCACATCTTGCATCATGTGAAACCCATGGGGAGGCGACAAAATGTGAAGAATTTGATGCGTCTGCCTACATATACAGTAGGCATTAGCCGCAGAAACGGCCAACGACACTTGGCATTTTGGTTGGTGGGGTGTTAGCCGCAGTGCTTTGTATATGAGATCCAAATTCAGGATATGGCCGGTTTCATATAGTTAAGCTCCCCCCCCAAAGGTATCCTTCCCCGGAAGGTTTTCCATAATAGAGTAGCTTCCCCCTTTGTAACCATAGAAAACTTCCCCCATACCGTTCTTGGGTTGACTTTCACTTATTTTTGAGAACAAGAGACAAACTGTAAGGGATTGACCAGGGGAATGTTCTCTGTTATAGAAAATTTCCGATTCATAGTTCATAATTCAAAACGTTAGAATTCGTTTGAAATTGATCTCCCCGATGATCAGCATATATATGCAGTTCTATCGATCGACATGGAGAACAGACGAATAGTTTGCTTAAAATGAGCTCCGTCTTTCTGCTTAAATAATAAACACTTTCTCTTGAAGAAGGACTACATATTTCAATAACACGTGTTTGGCTAATTCAAATCTTAACTTCGAATTTCTAACGTTTTGAATAGGACATTTTCTAGATTTGGAAAGGCATTTTCTATAATAGAGAATATCCCCCTTTCAATCCAATACAGTTTGTCTCTGGTTCTCTAAAACAAGTAAAAGTCAAACGAAGAACGGTATGGGGGGAGGTTTTATGGTAACAAAGGGGAAATGGAAGGTTTTCTATAAAGAAAAACTCCCCCCCCCCGGGGGGGAAACTTCTCTATTATAGAAAACCATCTTTATTATATGACATCGGCCGTATCACTGATAGTAAAGATTAACAAGGTAAACTATTTCTACGATTTTTTAATACGGAGGTAATGTTACCAGAGCGTGACTAATTTGATCAAAATGAATATCTTTCGTAAATAGAATACATTTCCAAATAAAACATTAAACACATAACAAAACGTCCCAAATGCTGTAAAAATTGATAAAATGCCCAAAACAAAACGCTCCTGTTGAAAGATCAGAGTCTGTCTTTGACGCTGCAGTAATGTTTTATTCTTGTCAAGGTGTGATATCGATTAAATTACGATTTTTGAAATCGATCTTTGTAAAAAGAAAAAGGATCAAAATTCTTTACTCAAAAAATGCAGACAATAAATAATGCACAAATTCTGCGGGAAAATTTATTGAGACCGGAAGTGCTGGTTCTGTTCATGTTTTCGTTATATCGATGACTAAATTAATCAGGATTACAAGGTAAAGAACAAAGAATTGATTTTTGAAAAGCACAAAATCTGTCAAGAATTCAGTATGGCGAGCAAAGTCAATTCCAATCGAATGCTAATACAAAGGAAATAGATGAAGTCGAAGAGGACGACAGCAGACTAAACATTGTGCTTACCTGAGTTACTCTAAATTGTCTAAAAACGGTACAAACGCAAATTTTGTAACTTTTCGATAGATAATTAAGGCCTGGTATTATATACATACATGTACATTTTCCGTGATAAAGCCTCATTCCCAACGACTGCCAAACTTTCATCAGCCTGTGAACAGTTGCAAGGGGTAGTTAATATTCCATATAATATTACCTGAAATACTTGTAGAAATAAATATTTTCAAAATTTTCGATCACTTACGTTTTAAAAAGGAGAGCTTCAGCTGTCAGCATCAGCTGTCGAATGTACAAGTTTTGTTATATGTGAATAGATCCTGTCTCTCGAGTGGTAGTTGATGACAGTAGCTACCATGTATGCTTTCCTTCGAAATTAATTAAATGTAAAAGCCGTCATCGTTAATTACTTGACAAAACACTATTAGATGAGCTCCTTGGGGCTTCGTCCCGTCTATCCCACCACACTGCTATCTTTGACCTGCTGGAGGCCTTCGTGGAGTTTCAGAAACACTTTCACGAAGAGCATCCACTTTATTTTGCCCTAGTAACGCCACTGCATGTATATGAATTTAAGAGTTATACTGGGATTCGCTACAACCACCATGCCAGCTGGTGATCTTATTGTAAAGGAAAATCCGAGTTCATTTATCTGTACAGAAATTTAACACAAAAGGTTAATGTATTCTTAACGATTGGATGTCAGATGCTGATACAGTACAGAAGTTTCGAGAATACATCAGTCGCCTAGACTTAATCATCGGTTCATAACGTTTTCGATGGTTTAAAAAGTGTTATTAACAGAATATTTTCCTCTGATTTATATTTCCTTTCTAATCTACATGACTTTTTCAGTTTCATATATTTATCTCATATTAGCAGGAGGCTAATTTCGCCGCATTCTTTTGAAACAAATTCGAGATTCCATATTCGTTTTCTGAAACATTCAAGAAGCACCATTGAAGTGTATGGAGCAGCCACCTCTCTTCCATTGCTCATCACATGTACCCAGAAGTTTCATTTAAACAGTTTTGTGATACCTAAAAATAAAAATTAGAGCTGACCACAGAGTCTGAAAAGACTAAGCCAATTGAAGATTTAGGACCATTTACACTCAAGTCTATAATGCGATTTTTGAATTCACATGACTTCTTTGAGATCGATCCTTTCATCCATAGCTACATTGACCATTCAAAAATGAACTGTGTTTCAATTTCTTACTGATAAGCCTATTATGTGATATGGCCTTTTATGTGATACGATAAGATCATTCAAATTCAGGGACACATAATCTAAAACACGCATCTTTTGTTCAGATAGAGATATTGTGCTTTGAATATATTTCCCTGACATTGTCGCCATAGCACTTTCTATATAGACAGAACCACAGAAAGTGCATGTATTTAATATATTTTCATGTTCTTGCGTGAACATCGACGGCGGGTGCGGCTAGCCAACAGAGAATGCTTACTCCTCCCGGGCACCTGGTCCCACCTCTAGGGGTCCGTCGATGTTCAATTTGGTGCTCTATTGTGAGTGCTGTTGAGATTGTCGTTAGGATCTTCTTTAACTCATTTATGATGAAATACACATGACAGAAATACATCCGAAGTTATCTGTTCTTTGGAAAAATACAACATGAAATGTTTCTAACTTTCTACGTCAAACATCTCCACAAGACGACCTCAATTAAGGCTGTTACTTAAGCAGTAGATAGGCCATTCTTAGGCATTTTTCTCGCAGTTAGCTATTTACACAGAGGTGTTCGTTGGTTTTTGATACTGAGATACGTTCATTTGGTTACGTTCATCCGCTTACCGGTAAAATAGGAAATATGAACCCAAAAATTGTTTTATTCCAAAGCGAAAGAAACATGCGCTTAAAAATACTTCTATGAAATGAATGGTAGAAATCATATAAACTACAGCAACAAGAATACGATTGTAGATTAAGCCTATAGAAATAAGTTTAGTAGCTTTCTTTTATACACATGATTGCAAATCAATTGACATCCAACAAGGACCAAATTAACACAAGATTTCAAATCAATTGATATCCCAACAAACAACCAGAGATAACGTGAACAACAAGCGGAGGACAACATCCCCCAAGAAAACAAATCCCTCTAAAGTTATCGTCGAAACACAAATTACAAAACATTGAATATAGGAGGAACTATGAGAGTATTCTCAGGCGTCGTCTTTGATGTTTGGTGAATCACGCCCCTTCAGTATCTCTTGTACTTTTGTTCCACTCTTTGTTTTTCCATTTGGATGTTCCGGGGCTTTTTTCTTGTTAGAGATCCCATCCTTTCTTCAATATATTGGCTTTTTGAAAGAGTGTTTGTGGACCAGGAGTCCCCGAGGGAACATGTAGCCGAGTCCGATCAAATTCGACTGATCGTTTCTTCAACGCATTCGAAAATTTTTGTTATCGAAAGTTCTTGAAATTGCTAAAACATAGATCCTGTAGCATTATATCCCACCCATTCTGCTACGTCTTTCGGTATATTTTTGGAGATAATACCTTTCACACTCTTTATTACTCTATTGCTATATTACATTGTTAAGATTGAGGATTACTGACGAGGGTTAAGTAAATTTGAACGTTTACAGTATCCTTAGTAAGACATCTCGCGAAAACCGAGAACAGATACAAAAAGAAACCTAGCAAACAATTGACAAAAACAGAGACGCCATTCAAACATGAATGACAACAAGTGAAATGAGGAAGACAATGAGCGGACAAGACGTTTGGCGGTCCGAACGATAATCTCCTGTTTTCATTATACCCACTCATCCTGCTACGTGTGTCGGTACATTTTTGGACATAAAACACTTCACACTCTTTGGCCATATTTCGTTGAATAGATTGAGGATCACTGACGAGGGTTATTCCTGCAAAAATATTACTATTGAAACATAGACCCTTACACATAATCTGCGGTACTAAATTTGAAGCTCAGTTCCGGGATACAAACAATAGATTGCGCATGCAATAGTGACATAATTCGAATGTTCTGACGTTTTTTCGCGGAACAAACGAAACACGATTCCGTGCTAAACGCCCTAGAACAAATAAATGACGTCACTGATACATGTGCAATTTATTGCTTATCCCCCGGAACTGGCCTTCAAAATTACCGAAGATAATGTGAATGGGTCGATATAAATTATGTTTCACATATTGTCATAGGAAAGCAGATACATCCGCAACTAAAGTCCGCATTCTTTCTTAAATGTACCATTTGAATTTACTTTAAAAAACATGTTAAACATAGGCATATATGTCTTACACCAGGTGGTTGAATCAAGCGTTTAGAAATATAAAGAATTAACAAAAACTTTCGAGCTTGCCAGGAATTTTGATCTGTAGTCAGACGTGTTATCCATTTCGCCAGAAGCCAATGTCAGTGACGGGTAAATCATAAACAAACCATTATGTAATCACGACTAATCATTTCAACAATGATATCTCATTAGGACAGGATGCGATGCCAAACAATACTACATTGAGACACTTTTAGAACAGAATAAAAATACATGTGGAGAAGCTATCCAATGTGACCAAGTTGATGTGACCATAGTGGAAAAAAGCATATCAAGAGACATCCAACAGTGGCCAAAATAAACACAAGATTTCAAATCAATGTGCATCCCAAGAAACAACCAGAGACAATATGACAAACAAACAAAGGGCAAAGAATAAAAAGTAAATGTAATCATGGGAACACAAAATGTTGAGGAACAATGTTCATGCTGAGCAGAGAGTTGACGGCAATCCGAAATATCAATGACAAATGGTGTAATAAGGTCCGCACTATCCTCCCATATACCTCGATAACAGGCAAAGCTAATACATGTAGTTACATTATCAAGAAGATTACAGTTCGTCTCAGGAGCGCTGCATTGTACGCATAAATTATGTAAATGGAAATCAAATATATTGGACATAGAAATGCCGAACTACGTATGCTTATATAAATATCGAAGAAACACCAATCAGTTATTCAGTCTGGAAGTCGAGAAGGCAAAGCAAAACCATTAGAATTTCCATTTCAATTTTATTTCTAAAGCGAGGTCATGATGTGTAACTCGAAAAATTCTACAAAGTTTTAGTTAGGAAAGGATTCAGAGTCATGTTCTGTTTGGCAAGATTCTTACAATACCCACGCTTGTATGTCGTCTTCATCGATGGCCAGCGTGCAATTCTGACCATTATACTGGGCGTTTCGGGCATTCTGTAGTTGACGCTGCAACGGAGCCCTGTTTGAGATCCCCAACTTTCTTCAATATGTTGGCTTTTTGGAAGACTTTCGGGAAAGATTTTTGTAATGGTCAAATTGTGGGTAATCAATGTCTGCTCTTCTTCTTCTTCCTTTATAGTACTTTACCACCATCAGGTGTATTCTCGTACTGGGTGATTGCAAACTCATATTTACAGCAAGGTTAAAGACAGTCTATATACAAAATTAAAACACCTGAGGTGTTTATTTGGATGTGCACTGCTGCAGCTCCGCCTTAAAGGTGTCCAGTGAGCTGCAGGCCATAGTGGTGTGTGGCAGACTGTTCCATATTCTGATGGCTCCGGGAAAGAACATCATAAGGATTTCTTAAGAATACAATGATACATTTCATTTCATCAAAGTTATAAAGTATTTACAGAATTACAAAGACAAGGCAAAACAAGAAATATGAATATATGTGTATGCCCTTGGTTGGATGATTTTTTACTTCTTAATAGGGATGTGGTTTTGTCCATATTTGTCATTTATCTTAATTTTTAGTCAGACAATTAGCAAAATAACCGAGAACAGACACAAAAAGAGGCCTAAGAAACAATTGATATCAACAGACGGCATACAAACATGAATGTCAACAACTGAATAAGTAAGGCATAAAAAATACCCGGATCAGACGTTGGCCTATCTCCTAGTTTCATTATGTGTTGAACGAATTGCTATCGGAAAGTAATTCAAACCGCAATTAAAGTTCGTATTCTTTCTCAAATGTACCACTTAAATACACAAATAAAAAATAAAATGAAAGGGCATTAGAAATCATATCTTATACAATTGTTAAACGTCTTTAAATTCAATAGCATCACTTAAAACCTGATAAATTTACAAGGTGATTGAGTCAGGCATATAGCAATATAAAATAACAACAAAAAGCTTTCGAGCTTGCCAGGATTCGAACCTGGAATCTTCTGATCCGTAGTCAGACGCGTTATCCATTGCGCCACAAGCCCATGTCTGAAAATAATTAATAAACAAACCAATATATTATCATGCAAACTAATCATTCCAACAATGGCATCTCAAAAGGACAGGGTGCGATGCCAAACAAAGCAAAGAATACAAATAACTACGTAGAAACAAAAAAAGGATATAGATATCGAGAAGCTATCCAATATGACCACGTTAAAGTGACGATAGTAGACAAAAACAAATCATCCAACAGTGGCCAAAATAAACACAAGAGTGCAAATCAATTGAAATCCCATGAAACAACCGGAGACAATATGACAAACAAGCAGAGGACCAAAAACAAAGTAAAACGCAATAGAGCACAAATTGAAAAAGATCACAGATGGGAGGAACATTGTACACCCTGAGCAGAATGTTGAGGATCATCAGAAATATCAATGACAAATGGTGTGATAAGGTCCGCTTAATCCTCCCTTATACCTCGATAATAGGCTAAACTAACATTGACGTTATCAAGAGGAGAATTCCCTCGTAAGTGAAAATAGAATGCATTGGACATACAAAGGCCGAGTAATGCTAAGGGGACGACCATTTGAACGGGAGGGGGCTGGCACATTTTTTTTCGGGTCAGATTATTTATTTTCAACGCAGGGCCGGGCAAATTATTTATTTTCCAGTTACTCAAGGTCAGAATATTTTTTCAAGCTGTAACAATCCTCACAAGCAAAAACAAAACAAACAAACAAACAAAAACAAAACAAAAAAACAAGAATATATATGCGCACACACACACCCTGGTTATTTACAATGTGCAAGACTTTCTTGGCACTTCAATAAGTCTGTATACTGTATCACCTGCATATTCTAAATTGATCTTTGACAGCACATTGGGAGAGGGGTATGCCAAGAAAGTTATTGCCATGTCGATTACAAAAGAAGGTAGTTGATGAGTAATGCACTATAGGCATTCCTATAAGACTTGAAGCTTATCATATTTGTTAAAATGAATAGGCATTTTTGATTTTATACTTGCATTTGTAATACTGTGTTATAGATATCTAAGTAGCACTTGATATAAAATTTTGTGGTAGGGCGAGCGGAGCGAGCCCGAAATTTTCTTTATGTAAGGCGAGCAAAGCTAGCCTAGAAATTTCAGTCTTAATTGTTGCTAGCGAAGCAAACTGAAATTTGTTTTAGGGAATGGCGAGCAAAGCGAGCTGAAAATGTTTAGATTTCGAACACATATGTAGGCCAGAATATTTATTTCTGCAATAAAGGGGGTCAGCTTATCTATTTTCAACATTTTCTGTGTCAGAATATTTATTTCCAAAAACTGCCATCCCCCCTCACCCTCAGAATAAATGGTCGTCCCCTAACTAAAGCGAGTTCATGATCAATAACTCGAAATGTACGACCATTTCTTGGTTAGAAAAGGGATTCAGGGTATCTTTCCCTGATAAGATCCGTACAGTACCCGACTTTATGTGTCGTCTTCATTGCTAGCCATCGTAAAATGCTGTCTAATATACTGATGCCAAATTGTAATGGATTCAATACCGTAGATATTTGAGAAATTCAAGCTTCCGTAAAGAATATGATTGTTACCTATCAGTTTCAATTAACATGTAATTAACGTTTTATCCTTGATTCTTCAAATGTTGTGCCAAGATATTTTTGTGAACTCCCAGAATCTTTTTACATATTCATAATAGATAAAAGTTTATCTATTTTTTGTTTGAAGTTCAAAAACATAAGAATAAGCCCTGCTGATGAATTCAAAACCTGTTTGTTGATACTTTGATTTTTGACGACGCTCTTGAGAGGTTAACCTATTTCAAATGATTGTTAACTATTTATGACCATAAAGAAAAGAATAATTTTTGTTCTGGGTTTGGTCATCAGTATTTCAGATGCACAAATGTAAGGGGGTCAAGAACAGTATCCGAAAGCACCCCATCGAAAAGCTATAGATCAATTATGACGTCATAATAGAAACGGCGACATTGGCGCGTTTCCGTTATAACGTCAGCATTACGCTATGTAAAAAAAGTGGGAGGGGTAACAAAATCACTATAACTATAAAACGGACGGTCACATTTCAATAGAAACTTATAGGTGTTTCACTTGGCATAAAAAATATAATATCAATGACAAATATGGATAATGACCATATCCCTGTATACAGCACAAAATCGATAATTCAGAAAATCAGAAACCGAAGGCATACAAAATCAGGATAAAACAGGAACCAAAGCAAACAAACAAAAACCTCCACCACATGAAAAGAAGCGAACCCCCGATATGGGATGGGAGTGAGACCAGGTGCCCAGGAAGTTTTTACGGAAAATAAATGATAGGGTTTCAGATAACCGGACAATATAGTGAGAATAAATGTCTTAATTGGTGTTTTGTTACGGGTATGCAACAAATGCGCGTTATCGCATTTCATGCGATTAATGCACTTGCTATGTGTTGTATACCCGTAACAAAACATAAATTATGACATTTATTCTATGTATAGGCACCATTGTTGGCTGTTTCGTTCTTGTTTTCTGAAATTGCCTTTTCTCGGTAAAAGGGTGACGTTAAAATTCATCTCACCCCGGGTTCAGTTTGCAGGTTAGAACAGCCGTCGCGGCATGTTTCTTTAGATCTTAGAATTGTGACGTCACAAGTGTTAATACACGAATTGCAGCACGTTTCTTTCAATAGTAACATCTCAGAGAATTACATTGGTCATTGGTTGTGCATATATTATTCAAACTTCATAAGTCAAAGATGTTCTGAACATTCTTCAAATTCCTTTCTCTGAGTTTGAAAGATGTTTGTATGATGTTTGATTTCGGTTTAGTTCATGGTTTCATTCCTACAGATTCGGGCTTGTGGCGCAATGGATAACGCGTATGACTACGGATCAGAAGATTCCAGGTTCGAATCCTGGCAAGCTCGCTATAAATAATTCTGTTATAAAATTTCAGTAGACCGTATGCACATTTTAACAAGTAATATCTCATCAGTGATGTTCGAGGCTGAAAAAGAGTACATTCAAATTAAATGAAATTATGAAGAGTTAAAGTGCCGAGAACCAATAACACGGTATCATATACAAAAGTTGTATCTCAAAACGCAGGAAAAGTTATCCTTCTTTCTCCATATAAGGACCTCGCATGAATAGGCGGGAAATCACTCGAGATAGCAAATAAGATGATAAATATATTTTAGAAAGAAAAACTTATAATATATAACATTTACTCATATTTTCATCAATTACATCTCTCTTTTTTTTTTGCATTTTTTACATCAAATCATCGTGGGGTCTCCCATGCATAATTCAAGGTATCGATCGCGTAAATGACATGGAACTGAGAAAATATAGCAAACATATCTTAGATAGAAAAATTTTCATATTTCATCAATACCATCACCTATTTTTGCATTTTTTTTTACATCAAATCATCGTGGGGTCTCCCATGCAGAATTCAAGGTATCGATGCGTATGAAACTGAGAAAAAAAATTACTCTAAGTTTTTATACCAAGTTGTCAAACATTCAGTATTTTGATAATAATTAGAATTACCATACCCCTTGAAAGACGAGTATTTTGTTAAGTACCCGAAACGTGCATGTCTGGTCCATGCTGCAAATTTATCTGTTTTTAAATGATGCTATTGAATTTGAAGACGATTAACATTTGTACCACTTGGTAAGTGTCACTGCTGGTGTACAAGGAGTCCCCGAGGGCACATGTAGCCAAGTTCGACCAACTTCGGTTGATCGTTTCTTCAACGCATTTGAAAATTTCTGTTGTCAAATGTTCTTGAAATTTTTAAAAGTTGGTTCTGTAGCATCATATCACATCCATCCTGCTACGTCTTTCGGTACATTTTGGACATAATTTTCACACTCTTTGGCCATATTACATTGTTTAGATTGAGGATCACTGACGAAGGTTAAGTACCCGAAACGTGCAAGTCTGCTCCATGCTGCACATTTATCTGTTCTTTACCTGCTATTGAATTTGAAGACATTTAACAACTGTTTCCGGTTTCCGGATTGAGAACTACATTTACGTTAGTCTCTATACTCGCAATAGCTGACAATGGATAAGTTACGGTACGAAAAGATAAGCGAAAAATGATCCAAACAGAGGCTTTTTGTATGATCATTCAAACAAAAATATAAGAGAGTGCTACAGTTGTTCACGATCCCGCTCGATGTTATCGGAATGAATGAGAATTATGCTATTTTTCGTGAAAATTGGCAGAATCATCGGTTTTCATGATATTTATGCAAAATTTAGAATGTCTTACAAAACGAGGAGTAGTTTTTATAACTTGATTTCTCAAAATATACATATTTAACTCACTAAAAATGACAACAAAGTTTCATTTTGGAGAAAATGATTTTAGGGGGCCACTTTACTATATAAATCATATACATGTATAGTCCTTTTACAAAAATTATTCTCAGCTCCTTTTAAAAAACGGATCTATACCTAAAACAGAATACATTACCCTGGGGATTTCACAAAGTGTCTTTATGGTGTTTTAATATATAACATAAGGAGGGTCAAATATAGAGTGAATTTAGGAAAGCTTTCAGAATCATCACCTGCCTTATATACCGTGGGTTTGATCCTAATGTCACCAGAATTACACTGTATGGTGCTTGACCTATCTACAGCCCTGTATCAGTTCATTCTTAACATTTGAACTGTGTCTGATTGTGACGACTGGACTAGATGCCGGGCCCTCTCTAAACCTCATCGGAGGAGACAGGGTCCTAAAAACCTGTCTTCCTTGAAAACTGACGTGACTTCTCGGGTGGTAACATACATCACCTCGCTTCAGCCGGCAGAACCCTGGCATGTAAATAAGATGTTAAATATATCTTAGATAGAAAAACTTATAATCTATAACATTTACTCATATTTTCATCAATTACATCACCCTTTTTTGTATTTTTTTAACATCAAATCCTCGTGGGGTCTCGCATGCAGAATTCAAGGTATCGATCGCGTAAATGACATGAAACTGAGATAAAATTTACTCTTAGTTTTTATACCAAGTTGTCATACATTCAGTGATTTAATTAACGTTAGATTTATCATTCCCCTTCAAAGACGAGTATTTTGTTTCCGGATTGAGAACTTTATTGCTGTTAGTCTCTATACTCGTAATAGTTGACAATGGATAAATGGCTAAGTGCAGTTACGGTACGAAAAGATAAGCGAAAAATGATCGGAACTGAGGATTTTTGTATGATCATTCATATAGAAATATAAGAGAGTGCTATAGTTGTTCACGATCCCGCTCGATGTTATCGGAATGAAAATAATCAAGAATTATGCTATTTTTTCGTGAAAATTGGCAAAATCATCGGTTTTCATGATATTTATGCAAGATGTAGAATGTCTTACAAAACGAGGAGTAGTTTTTATAACTTGATTTCTCACAATATACACGTTTAACTCACTAAAAATGAAAACAAAGTTTCATTTTGGAGAAAATGATTTTAGGGGGCCACTTTACTATATAAATCATATACAAGTATACTCCTTTTACTAAATTCATTCTCAGTTCCTTTTGAAATTCGGATCTATACCTAAAACAGAATACATTACCTTGGGGATTTCACAAAGTGCCTTTATGGTGATTTAATATACAACACAATGAGTGTCAAAGATAGAGTGAATTTCGAAAAGCGTTCAGTATAATCACCTGCCTTATATACCGTGGGTATGATCATGATGACGCCAGAATAACACTGTATGGTGCTTGACCTATCTACAGCCCGGTATCAGTTCATTCATAACATTTGAACTCTGTCTGATTGTGACGACTGGACTAGATGACAGGTCCGCTGTAAACCCCAGAAGACAGGTGATTGAATACATCACCTCGCTTCAGTCGACAGAGCGCGGACTTTATTCTTTAACGCTCTTATACTTTTGATATCCACTTACCTATTTTATCTGTACGTTACTTGGGCCCCAGTGATTTGCTAATTTGTTTTTGCCGTCATCATACAGTGAGAGTATCCCTTGGTCCCTTCGTTTCGCAATGGTGTTGAGTTGCCATCTTACAGTTAGGACGCTATTATGCAGACAATTGTGCTTTCTTCGAGACCGTTGTGTAAGCGCTTAAATGGGAGGTATGTGCGTAAGACATCAGGAAAATCACACCATTTACTACATCTATGGCAGATGGTCTTCCTAATTCGACACCAGATGCCCATTCGTTCATGTGAATATTTTTCGTGTTTTGGCGCATGAAAATTGTTTTGAAATTTCTTTCAGGTATAGATTTGGAACACTTCTGTATTATTCATATAAACAATTATTTCTTGTTGCAGTGTGGAGCAGTAAAATCGTTCCCCGTGGCTTGATGGTTTTTAAGTGCATTAATTACTTCTTTCCAGCTCTGTCACATGAAAGAAGCTTTGTTTTGGCCCTTTATCAATTTGACATCATATGTATGTTTTGCTATTTCGGAAACTTGCCATCTCATAAAAAAAATCATCGAAATTAAAGGAGAGAAACATCTTAGCACAATTCCTCCAATGCTATTTTGAACATTGATTTATTTGGATGTGCTACTGAATCGACCCTACAGGAAATTTGGAGTCGCGCACTCTGTAAAGTAAATGTACAAATTTAAATTCTAAAAATGAAACCAGAGGACGCTAGTGAAATAATTTGGGTGGCATATGAAACAAAAGAAGGAATCTCCAACAATACCAGGTTGCAGCTTCCACAGCAAAACTTCAAAACACCCAATGCAAAACCACAGAACAGACAAGCACAGAAAGAGACGCAAAGGGGACAAGGAACGTCAATGCACAACACAGAAACATCAAACACAAAGGACTTCACATAAACCAACGATACCAATATGAAAACACTTTGGCTGGAAGCATCACAGATGAGAATTTAATATTCGAAACAAGTGTCTGGTGCATGAAAATTGGTTTGAAATGATCTTCAAGAAGGTATAGAGTTGGACCACTTCCGTATTATTGTTGTCGTCATTGATGCAAGTTCTTCCTTGTCACTTTGTTGTCTGGTGTTGTGCTTATCCGCTCTGTTTTCGTTAACATTTGTGTTTTTCAGTTTATTTGTTGTGGGTGCTTCGATCGAGTCCCGTTGGAGTTCCTCTCGTTCTTTTATTTATAGCGTATAAAAGACAAAACACAAGAAACTTTATACTATTAAAATTATATTATAGAAGAAAATGGAAACAACATACAAATTCAAGTTTTTGATTAAATGAACATTCGATAAACTTATGAAAGATAACATCTACATCCAGCTCGCTAGTATTCGAACCTAGAATCTTCTGATCCGTAGTTGGACGCGTTATCCATTGCGCCACAAGCCCGAATATGTAGAAACCAAACCATGGACAAAACATGAATGAAACACCTTACAAACACAGAGAAAGGACAAATCAAGCATTTGGAATATTCTACCAAGTCAACTGAAAAGCGACCTTAAACGAGAGAAGAAGCTGTCAAAAAGCTCTCCAGTGCAGCAACGTTCACGTTACCACAAGGGACAACATGTACAAATCAAAGGAGGGGACCTCCAACAACACCAGGTTGCAGCATCCACAGCAAAACCCCAAAACACCCAATGCAAAAACACAAAGCAGACAAGCACAGAAAGAGACGCATAAGGGACAAGGAACGTCAACGCACAACATAGAAACATCAAACACAAAGGACTACACATAAACCAACAAGACCAATGGGCAACCAGTGCCGACTTAGTACGGCTATCTGCCACGGAAATAGCAGAAGGTGCGGTTATCCTGGATTTCGTGCGCACAACCCTCCCACATTTCTGATTACTCAGAGGTCTCGAAGAACGTACAATTGTGGTGTAAAACAACCTCCTCACTGTCAGATGACCACAAACAAACAAGACCGCAAAACGCAGGGGCCCAAGCAACACAGATGAATATGTAAATGGATATCAAAAGAGGGCGTACGCAACACAGCCCGTTCTCTGCCGGCTGTATCGAGCTCATGTATGTTATCACCCGAGGAGTCCGACTGACATTCAGAGAGGACAGGTGGTCGGGGCCCAGTCTTTTCTAAAGAGGTTTGAACAGGGCCCGTCATGGAGTCCCGTCATCACAGTCAGTCAGAGTGCAAGTTTTAAGAATCCGCTGGTACAAAACTGTAGATTGGTCAAGTACCAAGCCTAGTGTCCGTCTGGTGACATTAGGATCACATCCTTGGTATAAAAGGCGTTTGATGATTTTGAAGCATTTTCGATAGTGATGTTGTCTATCTTTGATCCTTCTTCCTTAACTTGTAAATTATGTCACCATAAAATGCAGGTTGTGAAATACCCAAAGTAATATACTCTGTTGCCTGTATTGGTCCGAATTTCAGAAAGAAAGTCTTTAGTAGTTTGTGAAAACGAAAACCTTGTCCCAAAAGTTTCTTGGTAATTTGTAAATTTCTACTATGAAAATCCATTTGAAAATTTCTACTATGAAATGTACACGATTACATTGAAAAATTGGCGTTTCCTGGAACAACCACAACAGTCTCAGTAAAGAAACTTTTACACAACGAAAGAACACGGAAAAGTATATATGATGATATTTTATGCGATGCTAGCATTATCCCTCCAGTACTTTTTAGTCATTGATTTTATTTAACTATGCTACTGAATCAATCGTACGCAAAAGGAACCGCACATTCTTTGCAAAGTAAATATTCAAATTTTAATTAAAAACATACAACTAGACAGCGCTACTAAACTACATTGGCTTTGTCTGAAAATCCCTTGGGCTCCAAAGTACCAATGATGAGTTAAAGGAGATCCTGACAACAATCTCAACAGCACTCACAATAGAGCACAAAAGTGACCATCGACGGACCCCTAGCAAGCCAGAGGTGGAATCAGGTTCCCGGGAGTACTAGGATATACCTCGTGTTTTGGGCTTTAAAATTAATTTGAAATTTTACTCAAGATAGTAACACTTCAATTTTCTTAGTATACCCGTACCTTTTTATCATATTTCTCCTTTCCAGTTTTGATATCAATGTAACAAAAATTATGTTTTCAACTTCTATAATTAGCTTTGTTACATGTATGCTTCTTCATGAATATTTGATTTTCAAATTGTGGATCATGAGGATCTAGAATATCATTAAAATGTATTGAGCTTCCACATATTCTTGGGCCCATTCGTTTCGCATTGGTGTTGTGTAGCCATCTTACAAAGAGGCCACAAATATGTACAACGATTGTTCTTTGGCGAGGGTTGTGTGCAATCTATCCGGATAACCACACGATTTCCTACATCTGTGGAAACTGGCCGTCCTAATTCGACAACAATTGTTCATTCGTTAATTCATGTGCAGTTCTTTGTGTTTATTGTTTTGAGGTCGTCCTTGGTGTTTGTTATTTCTTTTGACTTTGGTGCCTGGTCTTGTGTTTGTTTACTCTGTGTTTTCACATTTGTTGTTGGTTTTGCAATCGAGTTTTGTTGGAGATCCTCCCTTTCTTTTATTCATAGCGTATAAAAGACGAATAACCCCACAAGAAGTCAAAATTTCAAATTATATGATCGGGAGAAAGTGAAAACACAAAACAACTTTACGTTTTCGATTAAATGAATAATCATTTAATCTTCATAAATTTTATAAAAATTATTGTCAACTTCTTCTGAAATTCGGACCAATACAGGCAACAGAGTATATTACTTTGGGTATTTCACAACCTGCATTTTATGGTGACATTATTAACAAGATAGGGAGGATCAAAGATAGACAACATCACTATCGAAAATGCGTCAGAATCATCAAACGCCTTTTATACCGTGGATATATATATATGTCACAAGACGGACACTAGGCTTGGTACTTGACCAATCTACAGTCTTGTACAAGCGCATTCTTAAAACTTGCACTCTGACTGACTGTGACGACGGGACTCCATGACGGGCCCTGTCCAAACCTCTATAGAGAAGACAGGGCCCCGACCACCTGTCCTCTCTGAATGTCAGTCGGACTCCTCGGATGATAACATACATGAGCTCGCGGCGGCAGAGCACGGATTGTATTACGTACGCCCTCTTTTTATAACCATTTACATATTCATCTGTGTTGCTTGGGCCCCTGTGTTTTGCGGTCTTGTTTGTGTGTGGTCATCTGACAGTGAGGAGGTTGTTTTACACCACAATTGAACGTTCTTCGAGACCTCTGGGTAATCCGAAAAGTGGGAGGGTTGTGCGCACGTAATCCAGGATAACCACACATTCTGCCATTTCCATGGCAGATGGCCGTCCTAAGTCGGCACCGGTTGCCCATTGGTCTCGTTGGTCTATGTGTAGTCCTTTGTGTTTGATGTTTTGTGTTGTGCGTTGACGTTCCTTGTCCCTTATGCGCCTCTTTCCGTGCTTGTCTGCTTTGTATTTTTGCATTGGGTGTTTTGGGGTTTTGCTGTGGGTGCTACAACCTGGTGTTGTTGGAGATCCCCTCCTTTGTTTTCAATAACTTTATGATAGAAAAAAAAATCATCGAGCTTGCCAGGATTCGAACCTGGAATCTTCTGATCCGTAGTCAGACGCGTTCATTATTATCCATTGCGCCACAAGCCCGAAGCTGTAGGAATGAAACCATGAACCAAACCGGAATCATACAAACATCTTACAACTCAGAGAAGGGAATTTTAAGACGTAACATTAAGCAAGCGGAGCATTCTGTCAAGTCGACTGAAAAACTACCTCAAACTTGTAAAAAAGCTCAGCAGCATGATAACGATAAAGTGACCATGCAGAGCGGAAATTGATTGCACCGTGCAATTAACATCCAATAGATCAATTACTTCAGACACAATAAGAAATTATCAAGGACATAAGAACACAGAATATATGTGTATATGTACATGTATATGATAAGCTAAGATTGTCAACACTGATATATATTCTATTTTAAAATTTCAGTGCACCATATGCGCATTTCGACATGTTATCTCCTATTTTTGATGTTCTAGGGCGAAAAAGAGGATATCAAAATAATTTGAAATTATGTAGAGCAAAAGTCTATACTTGACCTAAAAATTCTGATAAAGAATTGCTAAAGACAGAATAATTTCATCGGGGAGATACTCGAAATATATTTTAAGTCAAGTGTTGAAACACTGTAAAACTAGGATAACTATATCCTCAGTGACTAAATAGTCCACCAGCAGAAATTCTTACCTATAGTGGAGAGGAACTGTCAAAAAGTTCACCATCTTGACAACGTCGAAGTGAATATACACGATTACATCAAACAATTCACATCCAATAGACCAAGCACTTAAGACACAATGAGAACTTATCTACTACATAAGAAAACAGATAACTGTACATGTTTATGATAAGTTGAAAATGTCAATATTGAAATATATGTTGTATTATAAAATTTCAGTGCACCATATGCACATTTTAACAAGTTGTGTATCATCAGTGATGTTTGAGGCTGAATAAGAGTAAATTCAAATTATATGAAATTGTGAAGAGTTAAAGTACCGAGAACCAAAAACACGGTATCATATACATAAGTTGTATCTCAAAACGCAGGAAAAGTTATCCTTCTTTCCCCATGTAAGGACCTCGCACGAATAGGCGGGAAATCAGTCGAGAAAGCAAATAAGATGTTAAATATATTTTTGATAGATAAACTTATAATCTATAACATTTACTCATATTTCCATCAATAACATCAGCTAATTTTGCATTTTTTACATCAAATCATCGTGGGGTCTCCCATGCAGAATTCCAGGTATCGATCGCGTAAATGACATGAAACTGAGAAAACATTTTACTCTAAGTTTTTATACCAAGTTGTCATACATTCAGTGATTGAATAAACGTTAGAATCATCATTCCCCTTCAAAGACGAGTATTTTGTTAAGTACCCGAAACGTGCATGTCTGGCCCATGCTGCAAATTTATCTGTTCTTAAATGATGTTATTGATTTGAAGACGTTTAACATTTGTACCACTTGGTGAGTATCGCTGCTGGTGGACCAGGAGTCCCCGAGGGCACGTGTAGCCAAGTTCGATCAACGTCGGTTGATCATTTCTTCAACGCATTCGAAAATTTCTGTTGTCAAAGTTTCTTGAAATTTTTAAAAGTGGGTTCTGTAGCATCATATCACATCCATCCTGCTACGTCTTTCGGTACATTTTTGGACATAATTTTCACACTCTTTGGCCATATTACATTGTTTAGATTGAGGATCACTGACGAGGGTTAAGTACCCGTTACTTGCATGTCTGCTCCATGCTGTACATTTATCTGTACGTCTTTAAATTCAATAGCATCATTTAAAATCTTACAAATTTTCAGCATGCTATTGAATTTTAAGACGTTTAACAACTGTTTTCGGTTTCTCTCTATACTCGCAATAGCTGAAAATGGATAAGTTACAGTATGAAAAGATTAGCGAAAAATGATCGGAACAGAGGATTTTTGTATGATCATTCATATGAAAATATAAGAGAGTGCTATAGTTGTTCATGATCCCGCTCGATGTTATCGGAATGAAAATAATCAAGAATTATGCAATTTTTCGTGAAAATTGGCAAAATCACCGGTTTTCATGATATTAATGCAAAATTTAGAATGTCTTACAAAACAAGGAGTGGTTTTAGAACTTGATTTCTCAAAATATAGATATTTAACTCTATTACCTTGGGGATTTCACAAAGTGCCTTTATGGTAATTTGATATACACCATTAGGAGGGTCCAAAATAGAGTGAATTTCGGAAAGCTTTCAGAATCATCACCTGACTTATATACCGTGGGTATGATCCTAATGTCGGTAGACACTGTATAGTACTTGACCTATCTACAGCCCTTGTACTCTATGTCTTCCGAAATGGAAGTAACCAGATGTGACAGTTCTACCGAATTGAAGCGACGGATGTTGCATGCAAACAGGAGATGCTTACTCTTCCTGGGCACCTGGTCTCACTCTCACTCTCATATTGGGAGTTCGCTTCTTTTCATGCGGTGGAGGTTTTTGTTTGTTTGCTTTGGTTCCTGTTTTGTCCTGATTTTGTATGCCTTCGGTTTTTGATTTTCTGAATTATCGATTTTGTGCTGTATACAGGGATATGGTAATAATCCATATTTGTCACCTGTATCAGTTAATTCATAACAGTTGAACTCTCTCTGATTGTGACGACTGGACTAGATGCCGGACCCTCTGTAAACCTCATCAGAGGAGTCAGGGTCCTAAAAACTTGTCTTCCTTGAAAACTGATGTGACTTCTCGGGTGATTGCATACAATACCTCGCTTCAGCCGGCAGAGCGCAGACTTTTTTCTTTTTATCTGTGCGTATCTTGGGCCCCAGTGTCGTCATCATACAGTGAGGATGCTATACGTGTATTCACACCAATTGTACTTTCTTCGAAACCACTGGGTATTTTTTTGTTGTTGTTGACATTTTGGAGGTTTATGCGAACGTATCAATCCGGATGACCACACCATTTGCTATTTATATAGCAGATAGCCGTCAAAATTCGGCACCGATCCATATTATATTGCTTTATGTGTAGTCATTCGAGTTTAGTGTTTTGGTGTCGTCCTTCGTGTTTGGCCTTCCTTGACCCTATTGTATTTCTTGTTTTGCTTGTCCATTCTATGTTTTTGCATTTGGGAGTTTCAGTTTTTGTGTGTGCTGGTACCGAGTCCTGTTGGAGATCCCATTTTTTCTATTTTTCATACTGGATTAAAGAAATTAAAGACGTTCGGTACACGTAAGGAACGTAACTCTAGCCAGCATATATATCACTTAGAGGTTTCTAAAATTCAACGTCGCGTAATTATCTTATTTCTGAACGGATTGAAATGAAATTGGTATATATGGAATCAGAAAGATCTTTTCTGAATGTTTGAACCAAAAATTGCGTTTGATTATGGGCAATTTTTTTTTAATCGTCATATTTGTAAAACGGCTTATTTTTGTGCGATGCGTAAATTGTCTACTTAGCTCCGTTACTGACATGTGTTTCATTGGGCGTCCCACAAAAAGTTCAATAAGCACTAGTACTTTTCTTTTACAATGAAAGTGTAAATTTCTATAGGATTATAATGGTATTATTTTAAAGTTACAACACTTTACCTGTAGTTTCGTGTCAAGAGAAGCGCAAATAATATCGAAAATTTATTATAGATCTCAATTTAACGGTAAATGTTATCGAGAAAAATTATTCGGAGGAAAATATATGAGCGAATGAGTTAGAGAGTAAGCTCTCCTTAATCTAGAAATGTTTCTATATCATCAGTAGCTTTATTTGATTCTGAAATCGAATGAGTTGGAAAAAAATAGCTTTAACCTTTCGCAACGTCAGCTTTACGTTCGCCGAGAAAAGGAATGTAATTTGACAACGTCATTCTCATTTGTTTCAATGCTCATTAAGAAAAAATAAAAAGGTTGAATTACAAGATAATGAAGGACGACTGGCTATTTCTTGCAGATTAAAATGATACATAATTAAAAAAAAAAAAAACAAAAAACCATAATTTCAAAACTCCAGTTATACTTTGACTCAACCAAAGCTGGCTCACACTAAAACTACGCCTGTTCTATACAGATTAGTACTTGAGACGCATACAAAAAATATATGATTATTTGCATTGAATTTTTCTCTTTGCAGCGGAACATTTTTTGAATACTTTTATTAGTCAAGCAGCATTCTCTTGAATGCGTGTGTTTATGCGATCGTCAAGACAAATAGTGCATTTTCATATGTGTAATTGTATTTAAATAAGAAGAATTCTGATCTTTTTAATTCAACAATGAATGAAATTTCGTTCTCTGTCAAATGGTATCCGAAAAGTGATATTGAAGCTGTTGTTTAGATGAGATCGATATTACTTGTATGACGATAGATAAGATAACAATTATGACGACGCTGCATCGCTCTGCATTATATGTATATTTTGACGTCGTCGTTAAAGATTAACCAAAAATGACGGGAAGTCAAATTTATGATCAAGATACAGTTGAAAACAGCAAAAAAACTACACCATGTTTTGATCATTTTCTTTTAATATATATAGTCAAAATATCTTCAAGAATGTATAATCTGAAAATAAAGGAAATATCTCGACTTGTTTTTTAAATTTTTCATTTAATGATGAAATAATCTTATTTTTTTCACTCTTTTTCGAGCAAAAATGAAGAAATATTTTCAGAAGCCCGCATTAAAATATTAAAAATAACGTCACTGTGTATGCTGAAAATACAATATTATATATTTTCTTAATGCTTAGATTATTTTGTACATTTTGATGAAGCAATTTGAAAAATCCATTAACAAATATAGGATTACGCAATACATGTATTACTTACTGCGTCGCAACAAAACAACGCAGAAATTTGACGTAAATCAGGTTACATATGCAGATAGATGTGAAAAAAAACAGAAAAACTAAAGCATGTTTTGATTTATTTTATTTCATTTATTTGTAGAGTAAATCTGATATAATGCATTTCAGAAGTTTTGTGATAAATTCTCGACTTGATTTAAAGAATTGCCTCAAAAAGCATTTAGATCGTAATTTGCGACATGTTATAAAGGGCTTCTTTAAGAATAAGTAAAATTTTCTCTGCACATTCCGAATAAATGTTTATGTTTCACATAACCGATTAGCACAAATTTAAAGCTTTCATGGCTGGGTAATTATTATGACATTCAGTTGTATTTTTTATCTTATTTAACGCAATCTTTACAAATCTAATACTGAAGTACGACACAAAATAACTTCATGCGTGTAGCGTCATATGTAGACTTTGTTGCGATATTACAATTAAGATACATTTTGAAAATAAACATTATTTACAGAATTTTATAGAATGAATGTTCTTCTTTCAGAATGTATATAATTTGTATCAAATGAAGTTGTTATACGGAAAGCGCAACTTCGATATGACGCCTATACCGAACGACCTTAAAAGAATGGTATTTTAATCAACTTGTTTGTGCTACAGGAGTTATAAACGCACAAATGTGATTGAATAAACTTTCAATAACCTTATATAAAGAAAACAACAACAACAACAACAAAAAACATATCGAGCTTGCCAGGATTCGAACCTGGAATCTTCTGATCCGTAGTCAGACGCGTTATCCATTGCGCCACAAGCCCGAAGCTGTAGGAAACAAAGCATTAACCAAACTTGAATCAAACATATTACAAACACAATAAAATTGAACATTCTATCAAGTCAATTGAAAAGTGAGCTAAGCTGTCTTATCACAAAATTAAATTTGGCTGTGTCTGAAATTTCTTTTGGTTTTAAAGAACAGCTGATGAGTATTTACCAACCGAAACACGTGTTTGGTGCATTAATTTTGTTCAAGAAAGTAACGAATTCGAACACTTCAATTGCCTTAGTATACACGTACCTATTTTTCTGAATTTCTCCACTTCCGTTTTGATATTGATATATTACAAAAATTATGTTTTTAACTTCTATTCTTAGAGTTGTTCTTTGTAAGATTTTCCATGCATATTTGATTTTCATAGTGCGTATCTAGATTATCATAAAGATTTATTGGGCTGACACATGTTCTTTGGCCGCTGCGTTACGCAGTGGTGTTATGTGACCATTTGACAGTTAGGACGCTTTAACCGTTGTTTAAGCGCTTAAATGGAAGGGGTGTGCGTAAGACATCCGGAAAATCACACCATTTGATACATCTATGGCAAATAGACTTCCGAATTCGACACCAGTTGCCCATTCGTTCATGTAAATATTTTTTCGTGTTTTCCATATTATTACCACCATGACCACCATGCACCCACTCAGCGAAACAAACCCACAAGAAAGTGATACGTAAATGCCATCAGACAAAACTACAAACCACACAAAATTCACGACAATAATCACTAGAACATCAAACAAAACAATAGAAACATACTTACAGAAACATCAAACATTAATGACAACACATAAAAGGAAGGAGACCAATTTGCACCCGACTCCGACTTTGGACGGCCATCTTCTATAACCAAATGGTGTGGTTATCCGGATTACGTGCACACAACCCTCCAACTTAACCGGATACGCAGAGGTCTTAACTTATTTCAAGTTGCAGTGTGGATTTCAAAGGAGGTTAACACCTTGGCACCATCACTCCAATGCTATTTTGAACATAGATTTTATTTGAATATACTACTGACCCTACAGGAAATTTGGAGTTGCAAACTCTGTAAAATAAATGCGCAAATTTAAATTCTAAAAATGAAACCAGAGGGCGCTAGTGAAATGAATTTGGGTGGCATATGAAAAACACTTTGGCAGGAAGCATCACTGATGAGAATTCAATATTCGAAACACTTGTCTGGTGCATGCAAATTGGATTGAAATTTTCTTCAAGAAGGTAGAGAGTTGGACCACTTCCGTATTATTGTTGTCGTCATTGATGCAAGTTCTTCATTGTCACTTTGGTGTCTGAAATTGTGCTTGTCCGCTCTGTTTTCGCATTTGTGTATTTCAGTTTCTTTGTTATGGGTGCTTCGACCGAGTCCTTTCGGAGTTCCTCCCTTTCTTTTATTCATAGCGTCAAAGTTTTCAAATTATGTAACAGAAGAAAATGGATACACAATACAACTTTAAGTATTTGATTAAATGAACATTCAATAAACGTATGATTCGAGCCTAGAATCTTCTTATCCGTAGTTAGACGCGTTATCCGTTGCTTCAGATTGCGTCACAAACCCGAATATGTAGAAACCGAACCATGGACAAAACATGAATCAACATCTTACAAACACAGAGAAGCAACTAAGACATTCTACCAAGTCGACTGAAAAGCGACCTTCAACAAGAGAAGAAGCTATCAAAAAGCTCACCATTACGGCAAAATGTACATATGTACATGATTGGATTAAACAGTAGGCCACTAGCCGAAATTCGTAATGGCTGACAAAATGCCAAATCTTTCCGAGGTAGGCACTTTTTCATTGTTTGGTCACAGTGGATTTGCGTCTTTTAACAGTGACGTCATAATGTAAGACATCGCCAAAAGATGTTGACGCGGACATTTTGTGCTTTCTAACAAAATCGGAAAATGGTCTATTGATGTTTCCTCGAACAACCACAACAGTCACAGTAAGAAACTTTAACACAACAAAAGAACACGGAATAGTACTAGTATATATGATGAGTTGGGAACTATTTATACCGTAATATGGCAGTCATAAGACATCCTATCATCATCAAGATTAGGATTCAGTGTCTTGAAGCTAAGATCATATCTTATGTCATGCTAGCATTATCCCTCCAGTACTATTTTAGTCATGGATTTGATTGAATTATACTACTGAATCAATCGTACGCACAAGGAGCAGCACTCTCTTTGCAAAGTAAATGTACAAACATACAACTAGACAGCGCTACTAAAATACATTGGCTGTTTCTGAAAATCCCTTTGGCTACAAATAACAATGATGAGAATTTACATGTGTGTGCTTCTTTAAATTTATTCAAGAAGGTAACACTTCAATTTTCTTAGTAATACCCGTACCCTTTTTTCGGAATTTCTCCTTTCCAGTTTTGATATTAATGTAACAAAAATTATGTTTCAACTTTTATCCTTAGCTTTATTTAATGTAAGCTTCTTCATGAAAATTTGATTTTCAAATTGTGGATAATGAGGATCTACAATATCATTAAAATTTATTGAGCTGACACATTTTCTTGGGAACATTCCTTTCACATTGGTGTTGTGTCGCCATCTTACAATGAGGCCACTATTATGTACAACGATTGTTCTTTGGCGAGGGTTTTGCGCATTGTATCCGGATAACCACACGATTTGCTACATCTGTGGAAAATGGCCGTCCTTATTCGACACCAATTGTCCATCCGTTAATTCATGTGTAGTTCTTTGTATTTATTGTTTTGAGGTCGTCCTTGGTGTTTGTTATTCCTTGTGACTCTGGTGCCTGGTCTTGAGCATGTTTACTCTGTGTTTCCACAACTTTACGTTTTCAATTAAATGAACATTCAAGAACTTTATGACAGAAAAAAAATACACAACGAGCTTGCCAGGATTCGAACCTAGAATCTTTTGATCCGTAGTCAGACGCGTTATCCATTGCGCCACAAGCCCGATTCTGTAGAAATGAAACCATGAACCAAACCGGAATCATGCAAACATCTAGACGTAACATTTAACAAGCGGAACATTCTGTCAAGTCGACTGAAAAACTACCTCAAACTTGTAAAAAAGCTCAACATTATGACAACGTTAAATCGACCAGAGCGGACATAATATATACGATTGCACCATGCAATTTTGTCCTGCTTCTTGAGAATGTGCAACGTCTGCATATCTATATAAACCAGCTGGTCATATTATTACAGGTGACTTTTCAATTATCAAAGACAGGCAGCTCCGTGGTCTTCTTAAGAAAGGACCTAAGTATAGAATCCCATCCAAGATAGATTTTATTAAATGTCGCGAAGTGCTAAAGGAAGCTTAAGATAACTATACCAAACGATGGTGTAAATCGGAAGGAGTCGAATCGCATGCTCTGAATGACTGGAAAAACCTCATTTTGGATATTACCGATATTCGAATAGATAACTACCACAAAAATCCTCAACTTTTTGAAAATCAAATTTCTAAATCTGAAAGATATTTCAAATCCAAGTTACGTAATTTACATGAAAAATATGTCTTCGCGCCTGCAGACAAAGCAGCCAACAACACCATAATTATTTGAAAACGCTACTACATATCAACCTTAGTTTCGGAACTTTCCTCTACTAATACGTATATCGAAAGCAACGAAAGTGTTCCCAATATTTTGAACAAACATAACAGTGAAATTTCTTCTTTGAACATCCCTATTTCTAAATTGGATCTCCCTACAATATACTGTATACCAAAACTTCACAAGTCTCCTTACAAGTTTCGATACATTGCTAATTCTAGCAACTGCTCAACAACAATTTTGTCTAGAAATCTGACGTCAGCACTCACGGCTATAAAGGAACACGTGGCAAAATACTGTGAAACTGTCATGAACAGGAATGGCGTAAACTTCTTTTGGTCTATTAAAAATTCAGGGGATGTGATTGACAAAATGAAATCAAGAAATTTTGAAGCAAATACGATATCTTCATACGACTTTTCTTATATGTACACCACGCTTCCTCACAACAAAATAAATGATCGACTGTCCAAACCCATTAAATGGTGTTTTGAATAAGAGGGGAAAACTTTTATTTGTACTTCTGAATCGAAGGGTTTCTTTTCCGCCACAGATTACAAATCATGGACATGTGGTACTCTGTGTATTGCCTTGTCCTTCCTTTTGGACAATATTTATGTAAGATTTGGTGAGAATCTCTACAAGCAGGTTGTAGGGATTCCAATGGGTACTAATTGTGCGCCTCTTGTTGCAGATTTATTTTTATACACGTATGAAAAGGAATTTATCCAAAATCTTCAAAAACAAAGAAAAAATGATGATGTGAAATGTTTCATTGGTACTTCTAGGTACCTGGATGATGTTCTTACTATCGATAATCCTGTTTTTGAGAAATATGAAAATGTCATTTATCCACAAGAATTGATTCTAAACAAGGCAAACGTTTCAAACACAGAAACACCATTTTTGGACCTAAATATCAAAATTGTTAATGGAGAGATCCATACAAGTGTGTATGACAAAAGAGATGATTTTGGATTTAACATAGTAAATTTCCCCTGGCTTGACGGTGATGTTCCTAGATTACCGTCCTATGGTATCTATATTTCACAGCTCATCCGGTATGCTAGAGCATGTACTGATGTTTTGGATTTTCATAGTAGAAATTTACAAATTACCAAGAAACTTTTAGGACAAGGTTTTCGCTTTCACAAACTAGTAAAGACTTTTTGGAAATTTTACGAAAATTATTGTCAACTTCTTCTGAAATTCGGACCAAAACAGGCAACATAGTATATTACTTTGGGTATTTCACAACCTGCATTTTATGGTGACATTATTAACAAGATAAGAAGGATCAAAGATAGACATCATCACTATCGAAAATGCGTCAGAATCATCAAACGCCTTTTATACCGTGGGTATGATCCTAATGTCACCAGACGGACACTAGGCTTGGTACTTGACCAATCTACAGTCTTGTACAAGCGCATTCTTAAAACTTGCACTCTGACTGACTGTGACGACGGGACTCCATGACGGGCCCTGTCCAAACCTCTATAGAGAAGACAGGGCCCCGACCACCTGTCCTCTCTGAATGTCAGTCGGACTCCTCGGATGATAACATACATGAGCTCGCGGCGGCAGAGCACGGATTGTATTACGTACGACCTCTTTTTATATCCATTTACATATTCATCTGTGTTGCTTGGGCCCCTGCGTTTTGCGGTCTTGTTTGTGTGTGGTCATCTGACAGTGAGGAGGTAGTTTTACACCACAAGTGTACGTTCTTCGAGACCTCTGGGTAATCGGAAAAGTGGGAGGATTGTGCGCACGTAATCCAGGATAACCATACCTTCTGCTATTTCCGTGGCAGATGGCCGTCCTAAGTGGGCACCGGTTGCCCATTAGTCTCGTTGGTTTATGTGTAGTCCTTTGTGTTTGATGTTTCTGTGTTGTGCGTTGACGTTCCTTGTCCCTTACGCGTCTCTTTCTGTGCTTGTCTGCTTTGTGTTTTTGCATTGGATGTTTTGGGGTTTTGCTGTGGGTGCTACAACCTGGTGTTGTTGGAGATCCCCTCCTTTGTTTTACACCCAATAGATCAATTACTTCAGACACAGTATGAAATTATCAAAATAAATAGCCACCAAAAATAATTTCAGTAGCGCCCTCTTTAATTTTTAATAGCAATTCTCTGTAAGCATTTAAACAATTTCGGCACGCATGGTCTCCGATTTTCATGAAATTTCACACATAAGTAGGGACCAATGAAAATGGAAAATTTGACAAAAAAATAATTCTAGGTCATCTAATTACCATGGCAACGGCCTTTAAAGTTGATAAATTGGCAAAATTGAGCTAATTTGAAGCTCTATAATTTGGTCTATATGCGACATCAATGGAAGATTTTTTATGCATCCTAAAGATTAGGACATAAAATTTAAAATAAGCTCACCAGTAGTGTCTGATATTGTAAAAAGGCTGGTTACCATGACAACATAATTAGCTAATTTTGATATATTGATTTCAAAATGCTGTTTGTATTTTCCAATTTCTCTTCTCTCTTGATGGGTATATAATAAGGAAATAGGATTTATTTTATAAAATGAGCAAATTCAAGATAAACCCACTTGTTGCTATGTACATAAGTTACCTTGGCAACGGTAACTATGGTCTTTAATATTACTTATTTTGCAACTTCAGAGTCATTTTAAAAAAATTTGCATCATGATGAACAGATAAAAATTGTTGGGAAATATCCAACACAAAGAGCTCTTTCAAAAACCGTGAAAAAGCTATGGGGAACATATGTTACCATGGCAACCATTCTTTATTATTTTCATAAAACAGTAATAATTAAACCCAGGAAGTTCAAATTTAATAACAATAACGATCAAGTAAGCCTTTATGAAAATATAATAAAAAAGTTTCAAATAATTAATGGTTGCTATAGTAATTTGGCCATACATTACAAAAATAAGCATTTTTTGTTGTTTTTCGAAGTCTTTTCCTCAAAAAACGAAACAGGCTTACACAAACTTTTTTTACATATTAGATAAAGCAAAGTCTAAACTTTATTTTAGATTTTAAAAATTTCAGATTACTTAACTTTTGATGCCCGTATCCAAGGACTCAAAGTGGGTCTGTGTGCAATTTTACACAATCGTTCCCATAGCAACGGGCTATTTCCTTAACATTTTTAAATTTTTTTCTTTCGTGTAATGAAAGATCTCCTTGAATACATTAATTAATATTCATCACTTTGAATTAAAATTCAATGATCTAGTAAAAAATGGACTCTAAATATTGTCCAAAATTGCTTTCATTTTTGCGATTTGAGGTCATGTTGCCATAGCAACGAACAGAAACTTTGTTCCAATGTAAATGCTTATGTTTTATTTGCATAAAAAACTCAAAAATGTAAGCAATTTATCATTGAATTTTGAAAAAATGCCAAAAATACTATTTTGATAGGGTACCTGTGTTGTTGCTATGGAAACATATAGATAAGACCATAAACCCAACATTATTATTACTTAACTTGAAAGAGCAATGATAGGGTACTGATAATTTATTAGTGTTTGTTTTAGATTATGCTGCATAAATTATGTATGTGACTTCAAAAACACCCAAAAATGCATTTTTCCAATATTCATAGTCCGTTTCCATGGCAACCGGATGTGATATTAAGAAATTTTTTAATAAATTTTTACTTTTGGGTCAGACCCAACCTTATGTACAAATTTTATCAAAATCTGAGACATGCTGTGCCATGCGTCCTTCATAAAAGTGCAAATGCTTACAGAGAATAGCTATTAAAAGTTAGATATTTACATTTACATTACAGAGAGTGCGCAGATCCAAATTTCCTGTAGGGTCGATTCAGAAGCATATCCAAATTAATAATGTCGAAGGGTTCCAACTCTCTACCTTCTTGAAGAAAATGTCTCATCAGTAATGTTCGAAGCTGAAAATAGCAAATTCAGATAATTTAAAATCATAAAGAGTGAATATATCGAGAGCATCATTTAAGAACAGATAAATTTGCAGCATGGACCGGACATGCACGTTTCGGGTACTTAACGCTCGTCAGTGATCCTCAATCTAAACAATGCAACATGACCAAAGAGTGTGAAAATTATTATGTCTAAAAATGAACCGAAACATTATACGGTATCATGTATATAAGTTGTATCTCAAAACGCAAGAAAAGTTATCCTTCTTTCTCCAACGAGAACGACCTTTCAAGAATAGGCGGAAAATCAATCGAGATAGCAAATAAGATATTAAATATATTTAAGATAGAAAAACTTATAATCTATAACATTTACTCATATTTTCATCAACTACATGTATATCACCTTTTTTGTATCTTTTTTTACATCAAACCTTCGTGGGGTCTGCCATGCAGAATTCCAGGTATCGATCACGTAAATGACATGAAACTGAGTTAAAATTAACTCTTAGTTTTTATACCAAGTTGTCATACACTCAGTTATTTAATAAACGTTAGATTTATCATTCCCCTTCAAAAACGAGTATTTTTTTCCGGATTGAAAACTTCATTCGCAATAGTTGACAATGGATAAATGGCTAAGTGCAGTTACGGTACGAAAAGACTAGCGAAAAATGATCGTAACTGAGGATTTTTGTATGATCATTCATATAGAAATATAAGAGAGTGTTCTTTAACTCATTTGTGTCACACTTATGCCCTTTGCCGTGTGGAGCTCGTAAAAAAGTTCCCCGCGAGGGGTTTGACAGTAAGTGTTTTGAATATACTTCCCTGACATTGTCGCCATAGCACTTTCTATACAGACATAACGTCAGTCAGTGCATGAATTTTATATATTTTCATTTCCATGCTTCATTAACATCGACGGCGGGTGCGGCTAGCCAACAGGGGATGCTTACTCCTCCCGGGCACCTGATCCCACCTCTAGCTTGCTAGGGGTCTGTCGATGTTTAATTTTCTGCTCTATTGTGAGTGCTGTTGAGATTATCGTCAGGATCTTCTTTAACTCATTGATTTTAGTATTTAGATAAATATCTTGATAGAAAAAAACGTAGTGGCAGAATGTCTCCCAGTAATTGAAAACAATAAAATGATGATTTGAAATAATATGACGATTATATTATTACAATATATCATTATTCTCTATCCCTGAAAAAATGTAATAAATGAATCTAAACTTACTTAGAGCTTTCGAACGATAATCCTTTCATAAAAATTTAAAACTTTCAAAAATTATTCTCAACTCCTTTTGAAATTCGGACTTACAAATAAACAGAATATCTTACTTTTGGGATTTTATAAAGTACCTTTACTCCATGACGGACCCTGTCAAAACCTCTTTAGAGAAGACAGGGCCCGACCACCTGTCCTCTCTGAATGTCAGTCGGACTCCTCGGGTGATAACATAAATTAGCTCGCTACAGCCGGCAGAGCACGGATTGTTTTACGTATGCCCTCTTTTTATTTCCATTTACATATTCATCTGTGTTGCTTGGGCCCATGCGTTTTGCGTTCTTGTTTGTGTGTGGTCATCTAACAGTGAGGAAGTTGTTTTCACTACAATTGTACCTCTTGGTAACCGGAAAAGTGGGAGGGTTGTGCGCAGGTAATCCAGGATAACCACACCGTCTGCTATTTTCGTGGCAAATGACCGTCCTAAGTCGACACCGGTTGCCCATTGGTCTCATTGGTTTATGTGTGGTCGTTTGTGTTTGACATTTCTGTGTTGTGCGTTGATATTCCTTGTCCCTTTTGTGTCACTTTTTGTGCGTGTCTGCTCTGTGTTTTTGCATTGGGTGTTTTGTTGTGGGTGCTGCAACCTGATGTTGTTTGAGATCCCCTCCTTTGTTTCATGGTGATTTAATATACAACATAAGGAGGGCCAAGGATACATTGAATTTCGAAAATCGTTCAGAATTATCACCTGCCTTATATACCGTGGGTATAATCCTGATGTCTCTGACACTGGATGGTACTTGACCTATCTGTAGCCCTGTATCAGTTCATTCATAACATTTGAACTCTACCTGATTGTGACGACTGGACTAGATGACGGGCCCTCTGTTAACCTCATCAGAGGAGACAGGGTCCTGACAACCTGTCTTCCTAGAAATCGGATGATTGCATACATCATCTCGCTTCAGCAGGCAGAGCACGGACTTTTTTCTTTAACGCTTTTATACTTTTGATATCAATTTACCTTTTTATCTGTGCATTACTTGGGCCCCAGCCTTTTGCTAATTTGTTTTTGTCGTCATCGTACAGTGAGGATGCTATAATATATATATACACAACAAACTTCGAAACCGCTGGGTAAGCGGAAATTTTGGAGGGTTGTGCGCATGAATTCCGGATTATCACACCATTTGCTATTTATATAACAGATAACCGTCAAATTTCGGCACCGGTTTAACATAACAGATTTATAACTCATACAACATAACTTATTTATAAATGTGTAGTCATTCGAGTTTAGTGTTTTGGTGTCGTCCTTTGTGTTTGGCCTCCCTTGTCCTTATTCTGTTTCTTGTTTTGCTTGTCCATTCTATGTTTTTGTATTAGGGAGTTTCAGACTTTGTGTGTGCTGCTATCGAGTCATGTTGGAGATCCCATCCTTCTTTTATTCATACTGGATTAAAGAAATTATAAGAACAAAACAAATCAAAATTTCGAATTGCATGTGTTACATACATAAAGAAATAAGAGCAAACACAAAAACAACTTCATACTTGTGATTAGATTAACTTTCAGTAACATAATGAGGAAAAATAATACACAGCGAGCTTGCCAGGATTCGAACCTGGAATCTTCTGATCCGTAGTCAGACGCGTTATCCATTGCGCCACAAGCCCATGTCTCTAGAAGCCCAACCATAAACAAAGCATGAATCAAACATCTTGCTAGTACAGAGAGAGGAAAAATCAAGTAAGTGGAACATTTTACCAAGTCAATCAAAAGCGACCCCAAACAAGTGAAGAAGCTGTCTAATTTTTAAAGAATAATAATAAAACTAAAAGGCGGTCGGAAAATCCTTTTGGCTTAAAAGTACTACTGGTGGATGAGGATTAGCTTACCGAAACACGTATCTTGTACATTAAAATTGATTTGAAATGTTGTTCAAGAAGGTAATGAGTTGGAAAATCAACAAGTGGAACATTCTACCAAGTCAACTGAAAAGTGACCTCAAAGACAGCAGTTCTCAAGCGCAGCAATGTTCAAGTTACCACAACGGTGAAAACACACAAATACATGATTGTATTTAACAACTGCCGTTCATAACTTCATCAGTCACAGTAAGAAACTTTTAAACAATATAAGAACAAGGAAAAGTATTTATGATGAGTTGGGAGCTATTTATGCCGTATTAGGACAAAAATTAGACATCGCATCGCCATCAATATAAGGATTTAAGGAGGTATTGAATACTTTGACGCTCAATTCAATTTTTCTCAAAATTTCTGAAATAGTTATTTCTTGTCTGTCCTTCACCATACAAACTTACATTTGATTCTATCCACAGGAAAAAATTTCTATGAGACTTTGAAATATGCATTTTTCAACGTATCCGTGTATTTCTTGATGACGTCATAATATTAAAAGTGTCATTCCGGTTCTCCTAAAGCTATTGGAAATTAATCTTAATTTAACATCCAAAATATTCATAAATGTATTGCTCTTACATATGGGAAAGATTAGCTGAATTGTGTTATAAACAAAGGCAGGATACTTGAATAGAAGATGACACGGTCGCTCAAAAAATTGCAATTTCGAGCAAATTGACTGTATTTGATAGTTGATTATTAGGAATCCTGTGGAGATCAATCCTCGTCAAAAACTAACAAAATTATCAACGGTGTCCAGAAATGATTTCATGATTCAATGAGAAAAATTCAATTTGGGATTAAAATTTTACAAAGCTTTATATTTTCGATTTTTTTCTTCCAAATGCGTCCATTTTCAAAGAAGTGTAATCCACTTCCTTGTTATGTTAATTTGTCAACGAATACACTAATATAAAAAAAATTGAATTTTCTATTTTATACATGTAAAGTTTCAATGTGATACGTTTTGTATTAATGTTTTAATTGTATTTTGAATACGATGGTTTGTGACGCCATTTTCTCCCAATAACGTCGAAATTACGTCGTGGTTAGCTCATGGATACAACTCCTAAAGTCCACAATTTTAAAAATCGCTATAATTTCTTCAAAATACGTCGGAAATTATTCAAACTTCATCAGGATACTCAGATTTGTATATCAATTAGGATATCAAATATTTTAAGGAAGTAAGGACTGCACTTTTCCTAGGATGTGAGAAAACAAATAATGCCGCCGCCATCTTGGTGTTGAATCCCTCCTTAAAGTGCCCAAAATCATCACTTATCCCATGGTAGCATCATCCCTCCAATCCTTTTTGGTCATATATTTTTTTTATACTATGCCACTGAATCGATCCTACACAAAAAAGAGTGATAAAATGACAAAACAAAACTACAGGCGCTACTAAGATACATTTTCCGTGTCTAAATATCACTTCAAATGGTTTAAAGTTACCACTGATCCAAGAAGGTAACGAGTTAGAACACTTCAGTTTTCTTTGTATACCCGTAACTTTTTATTGTACCTCTACTTGGTTTTTACTGTATAAAATGATACCAATTAAAATTAGCTGTATCTCGCATGATGAGACTATTTCCCTGTTAATTGAGAAGACTATTTCTTCTTCAGTTTTGATCGTACCCTGTGAGACAGCCTATGTGAGACACATAAGTTGTCTCAAAGGCTACATCATCCAATCATTAAACTTCATATACCAACCAGATATTCCAAACGGCCAATCAGAGATATCTTACTAAAGACGCGTGCGGCTTTCGACAGCACTTCCGGTAAATGGCAATGACATGTTGAAGAAGCTTGAGTTTGACGTCAGAGGGCTATCGTGTGATTTTGTTATTTTAGTAACCGTTGTCAAAAGTAGAAATGAAGAAGAAATAGATTATTTCACTTTCTACTGAGTGAGACATAAAAATTTACACTCGTGTAAATTTTTATGTCTCACTCAGTAGATCGTGATAGAACCTATTATTCCCAAGGGAAATGGCTTCGAAATGGGGCGGAGCTACAGCACGTGAGAACTTCATTGCTGTTAGTCTCAATATTCGCAATAGTTGACAATGGATAAATGGCAATGACAAGTTGAAGAATCTTGAGTTTGACGTCAGAGAGCTATCGTGTGATTTTGTGAATTTAGTAACCGTTGTCAAGGAGTAGATTATTTCACTTTCTACTGAGTGAGACATAAAAATTTACACTCGGGACGGAAATTTTTCATCTTTTCCCTCGTTCCGCTACGCTCCACGAGGGAAAAGATGAAACTTCCGTCACTCGAGTAAATTTTTTATGTCTCACTCAGTAGATCGAGATAGAACCCATTATTCCCTAGGGAAATGGCTTCGAAATGGGGCGGAGCTACATCACGTGAGAACTTCATTGCTGTTAGTCTCTATATTCGCAATAGTTGACAATGGATAAATGGCTAAGTGCAGTAACGGTAAGAAAAGATTAGCGAAAAATGATCGTAACTGAGGATTTTTGTATGATCATTCATATCAAAATATAAGAGAGTGTTCTTGATTTTAGTATTTAAATAGATATCTCAATAGAAAAAACGTAGTGGCAGAATTTCTCCCACTAATTGAAAACAATAAAATGATGATTTGAAATAATATGACGATTGTATTATTACAATGTATCATTATTCTCTAACCCTGAAAAAAGATGTGATGAAAGAATCTAAATTTACTTAGAGCTTTCGAGCTATTATGATTTCATAAAAAGTTAAAACCTTCAAAAATTATTCTCAACTCCTTTTGAAATTCGGACTTATACCTAAAACAGAATCTATTACTTTTGGGATTTCATAAAGTGCCTTTACTCCATGACGGGCCCTGTCAAAACCTCTTTAGAGACCACCTGTCCTCTCTGAATATCAGTCGGACTCCTCGGGTAATAACATAAATGAGCTCGCTACAGCCCGCAGAGCACGAATTGTATTACGTATGCCCTCTTTTTATTTCCATTTACATATTCACCTGTGTTGCTTGGGCCCATGCGTTTTGCGTTCTTGTTTGTCTGTGGTCATCTAACAGTGAGAAAGTTGTTTTACACCACAATTGTACCTCTGGGTAGTCGGAAAAGTGAGAGGGTTAAGCGCACGTAATCCAGGATAACCACATCGTCTGCTATTTTCGTGGCAGATGGCCGTCCTAAGTCGGCACCTGTTGCCCATTGGTCTCGTTGGTTTATGTGTGGTCCTTTGTGTTTGATATTTCTATGTTGTACGTTGATGTTCCTTGTCTCTTTTTGTCTTTTTGCGTGTCTGCTCTGTGTTTTGCTGTGGGTGCTGTAACCCTGATGTTGTTGGAGATCCCCTCCTTTGTTTCATGGTTATTTAATATACAACATAAGGAGGCTCTAAGATAGAGCGATTTTCGAAAATCCTTCAGAATTATCACCTGCCTTATGTACCGTGGGTATGATCCTGATGTCTCTGACACTGGATGGTACTTGACCTATCTACAACCCTGTATCAGTTCATTCATAACATTTGAACTCTGCCTGATTGTGACGACTGGACTAGATGACGGGCCCTCTGTAAACCTCATCAGAGGAGACAGGGTCCTGACAACCTGTCTTCCTAGAAATCGGATGATTGCATACATCATCTCGCTTCAGCAGGCAGAGCACGGACATTTTTCTTTAACACTCTTATACTTTTGGTATCAATTTACCTTTTTATCTGTGCATTACTTGGGCCCCAGCCTTTTGCTAATTTGTTTTTGTCGTCATCGTACAGTGAGGATGCTATAACATGTTTACACAACAAACTTCGAAACCGCTGGGTAAGCGGAAATTTTGGAGGGTTGTGCGCATGCATTCCGGATTATCACACCATTTGCTATTTATATAACAGATTACCGTCAAAATTTGACACCGGTTTAATATAACTGATTTATAACTCATACAACATAACTCATTTATAAATGTGTAGTCATTCGAGTTTAGTGTTTTGGTGTCGTCCTTTGTGTTTGGCCTTCCTTGACCTTATTCTGTTTCTTGTTTTGCTTGTCCATTCTATGTTTTTGCATTAGGGTGTTTCAGGTTTTTGTGTGTGCTGCTACCGAGTCCTGTAGGAGATCAAATCCTTTCTTTTATTCATACTGGATTAAAGAAATTAAAAGAACAAAGCAAATCAAAATTTCGAATTGTATGTGTTACATACATACAGAAATAAAAGCAAGCACAAAAACAACTTCATACTTGTGATTAGATTAACTTTCAGTAACATAATGAGGAAAAAAATACACAGCGAGCTTGCCAGGATTCGAACCTGGAATCTTCTGATCCGTAGTCAGACGCGTTATCCATTGCGCCACAAGCCCATGTCTGTGTAAGTCCAACCATAAACAAAGCATGACTCAAACATCTTACTAGTACAGAGAGAGGGAAAATCAAGTAAGTTGAACATTCCACCAAGTCAAATGGAAAGCGACCTTAACAAGAGAAGAAGCTGTCTAATTAAAAAAAAATTGTAAAACTAAAAGGCGGTCGGAAAATCCTTTTGGTTTAAAAGTACCATTGATGAGGATTTACTAACCGAAACACGTGTTTTGTGCATTTAAATTGATTTTCAGACGCGTTATCCATTGCGCCACAAGCCCATGTCTGTATAAGTCCAACCATAAACAAAGCATGAATCAAACATCTTACTAGTACAGAGAGAGGGAAAATCAAGTAAGTTGAACATTCCACCAAGTCAAATGGAAAGCGACCTTAACAAGAGAAGAAGCTTTCTAATTAAAAAAAATGTAAAACTAAAAGGCGGTCGGAAAATCCTTTTGGCTTATAAGTACCATTGATGAGGATTTACTAACCGAAACACGTGTTTTGTGCATTTAAATTGATTTGAAATTTTATTCAAGAAGGTAACGAGTTGGAAAATCAACAAGTAGAACATTCTAACAAGTCAACTGGAAAGCGACCTCAAAGACAGCAATTCTCCAGCGCAGCATTGTTCAAGTAACCACAACGGTGAAAACAGACAAATATACATGATTGTATTAAACAACTACCGTTCACAGAAACAACTACATCAGTCACGGTAAGAAACTTTTAAACAACATAAGAACAAGGAAAAGTGTTTATGATGAGTTGGGAACTATTAAGGCCGTATTGAGACAGTCGTAAGACATCGCATCGCCATCAAGACAAGAATTTAATGTGTTGAACTCAAAATCATCTCTTATCCCATGCTAGCATCATCCCTCTAATGCTTTTTTTCGTCCTAGATTTTTTTAACTATGCTACTGAATCGATCCTACACAAAAAGGAGCCGCGCTCTCTTTGCAAAGTAAATGTACAAATTAAGCTTAACAAACTGGAGGGCGCCACAAATACATTTTCCGTGTCTAAAGAAAGATCACTTTGGCCTAAAGTTACCACTGATTCAGTATGTAACGGGTTGGAACACTTCCGTTTTCTTTATATACCCGTAACTTTTTCCCTGAATTTCTCCACTTTAGTTTTAATTTTAATGTAACAAAGATTATGTATGAACTTCTATGCTTAGCTTTCTTCAATGTAGGCTTCTTCATGCATATTTCTTTTTCAAATTGAGGATAATGAGACTCTAGAATATCATAAAGACTTATTGACCCGCCATATATTCTTGGATCCATGCGTTTCGCTGTATATAGTGTCATGATGTCATCTTAGAGTGAGGACACTATAATATACAACAATTATTTCTTCGAAACCGCCATCGCTGTGTAAGCGCTTAGGTGGGAGGGTTGTGCGCATGTTATCCGGAAAACATTTGCTAAATCTTTGTCAAATAGCCGTCCTAATTCGACACCAGTTGCCTATTCGTTCATGTGTATATTTTGTGTGTTTAGTGTTCTGATGTCGTTTTTTGATCTTTGACCTTCCTTGTTACTTTGGTGCCTGGTGTTGTGCTTGTCCACTGGTGATCAGTGATCAGGCTTCTGTGTACTAGCGGCGAACTCTTGCACAAAGCAAAGTTTCCATTCGTCAAAGATAAGTCGCTTGCGCACTATGGCTTTAGAAACTTGCAGTACCGAAAGTTGAATTCACAAAAAAAAATGTTTTTTCATCTTCTGTGCTTATCTTTGTTTAATATAAATATTTCTTCGTGTATATTTGATTTTTTAAATATTGGTAGTGAGTATCTGAAATATCATAAATATTTATTGTGGTGCCGTTAATAAAGATTCTTTATTGTCTTTCAAAATGTTTTGCAAAGGCATAATCAAAACAAGCAATATCGAGCTTACCAGGATTCGAAAAAAAAAATATTTGTCAATGATATTAGTAAAAAATGTGGCGACAAACAAAAATGAAAAATCAAAGAAGACATTAAAAGTAAACAAACATACACGGAACCACTGAAATATAAATGAGACTGAAAAAAAATGAGATCCGAACCGACTTTCGGACGGTAATCTGCTATTTACATAGCGATTTTTGCGTTCAGTCTACTCAAGATGAGTCGAACATCAAGGGACCATCAGAAATACAGTGTATTTCGACTTATTAAGAAAGGAAGTGATCTCCTACAACACCCACAGCAAAACACCAAACATCCCAAGTGAAATCACGGTGCAGACATGCACAGCAAGAGACGCAAAAGGGACAAGGAACATGAAAACACAACATAGAAACATCAAAACATTAAACACAAAAGACTACACATGAACCAACGAGAGCAATGAGCAACCGGTGCCGACTTTGGACGGTCGACGTCATCTGTCAGGTTAGTAGTAAATGGTGCGGTCCAGATTACGTGCGCACAACAATTCCACTTTCCCGGTTACCCAGAGGTCTCGAAGAACGCATAATAGTGGTGTGAAATAACCTCCTCATTGTAACAAGACAGTATAACAAAGGGACCCAATCAATGGGATATGTAAATTAATAAAAATATAGAGGGCGTACGAAATACAGTCCGTGCTCTGCCCTCTGTAGCAAGCTCATGTATGTCATCATCCGAGGAGTCCGACCGACATTCAGAGAGGACAGGTGGTCGGGGCCCTGTCTTCTCTAATGAGGTTTGGACAGGGCCTATCATGGAATCCTGTCGTCACAGTCAGTCAGAGTGCAATTCTTAAAAATGCGCTGGTACAATGACCGGTCAAGTATTAAGCCAATAATACGGAAGTGTTCCAACTCTATACCTTCATGGAGAAAATTCCAAACCAATTTTCCTGCGCCAGACAGAATATTAAATTATCATCAGTGATCAGCCAAGTGTCCGTCTGGTGACAGTAGGATCATATTCACGGTATAAAAGGCGTTTGATGATTTTTACGCACTTTTGATGGTAATTCTGTCTACCGTTGATCCTTCTTAAATTGTTTATCATGTCACCATAAAAGACAGGTTATGAAATGCCCATAGTTATACACTCTGCTGCTTGTTTGAGTCCGAATTTCAAAAGAAACTGACAACAATTTTTGTACAATTACCAGTTTATGAAAGCGAAAACCTTGACCTAAAAGTTTCTTGGTAATTTGTAAATGTCTATGAAAATCCAAAACATTAGTACATGCTCTAGCGTACCGGCTGAGCTGTGAAATGTAAATATCGTATGACGGTAATCTAGGAACATCACCGTCAAGCCAAGGGAAATTTGCTATCTTAAATCCAAAATCATCTCTTTTGTCATACACACTCGCATGGATCTCTCCATTTACAATTTTGATATTTAAGTCCAAAAATGGTGTTTCTGTGTTTGTAACGTTTGCCATGTTTTTTTTTTTTTTTTTTGGGGGGGGGGGTTGTTTTTGTTTTTGTTTGTTTGCGTTTTTTACGTGCCGATTGGTCAACAAATATAGCCGCCGATGGCTCTGATTGGCTGATACGTTTTTGACCTCTCTGCAACCGCTTCACAGAATTTCAAGAAATTTTACAGGAAGCAAGTACGCAAGGTCCTTGGCCGTGGAGGGCTCTGAATGGCTGACACATTTTCGACATCTCCAAAACTGATGCTCATAATTACATGAAACCTTACAGGAAGCAAGTACTCAAGGGCCTCCATCAAATTGTCCACTATAATCCTTTTGTTTGCATTTCAGAAGAGCGGTGTTGCCCCCTTGGGCCTCTTGTCTCTTTCTGTTTCTAAAGTGATCTGATACTTTTCAAAAGAGAGGAGGGGTTCTCCAACAACACTCAGTTGCAGCACCCGCAGCAAAACACCAAAGCACCCCATGTAAAAACACGGAGCAGACACGCACAGCAAGAGACGCAAAAGGGACAATGAACGCGAAAACACATTAAAGAAACATCAAACAAAAACGACAAAATATTATTTGAACATTTTCAAAATGCAGAAAAGACAAAGTATCATTTGAACATTTTCAAAATGCAGTAAAAAATAAAATGCTAAGCTTTATATAGAATAAGATACAACCAATTCTTTCCACCTACACGTTAAAAAAATCTTAAATGATGACGAACAATACCACTAAACCCTGTAAATCATCTTGGGCTTGAAGGGGGGTAGTTTGAAATTTGTTAAGACATCATCTTGAGCGAAGTTGGCCGACATTTTCAATTCGTTAGGGTCAGACGGGGTTTGTTTATTGATGACAGCTTCTGGTTTGAAATTTTACAGAGTATTTTTCACATACATTTAATTTATACATTATTTTCCCGTTTGTTTAACAAGACTGACCTTGCCTCTCGATTCGATAGAAAATACCAATACAACGGTTAATGGGAACATATCATTTGGCTATTGTATCCATTTGACCTCATTAAAAATAAGACGCTGTTCCGCCCTTAAATTCAATAAGTATTGTGATATCCAACATTGCAAACTCAACCTCTTCCTTCAATTTTATTTAACAATGTATAAATTTCTATCTTTGACTAAATTGGAAATCATTATTATCTGTTACGTTATTCACGTTGTGCTATTCGTGTATATTGAATGCAGCCAATATATGCACGTAGTCACTTGAATATGAACGCATGACGTAACCAAGGGTATAAAAACACGTTGTGAAGATCGACGATTACACACGCAGAGGCTCAAGACAAATGTCGGTTTCCCACATCTATTCTATATATCACGGCAAGTGGTGCCATCTATAACTAGACACATTGTTTCAATTTTGTCGCTTGTTCATTATTTAAACATTTAGATTTGCCATCATTGTCTTTCTGTCTGTCAATACTTCATTCATTACCTTTCCATTTTAGAGTATAGTCTATATATCATCTATAAACAGAATGATTTTTTTAATTCATCTAAATTATGCATGCAATCCTGCTGAAAACGAAAATTATTACTTTAAAATCACATATATTTTGACTGAAATATGCATGAACCTTGACCCAATTTAGAAGAAGAAAGCTATTAATATTTATTCTCATTCTGAAAATACAAAAGGGTTTCGTCAAGTATAAGAACACATGTTTCATATCCATCAAAGGACAGCGACTTCGCCGAGTAATACAACTTTACGGATCGAGGAAAACAAAGCAATTAAGTCAAAGATATTTTGTCAATGTGTTTATATACTCTTTTCTTGTTATCAGCTTCAATCATCAGTTGGGAATCGCAGTCACTTTTTCTTTCACTCGGACATTTTATCCCCATTTTCTCCACGCAATCCGTCGCGCTGTGGGCTGCAAAACACGAGCTTTTCTTCTCTGCGTAACGAGTTTATGGGGTTTGTGTCAACGCTCACAACTTCATTTCATTCAGGAATCTAACTTGCACGCGCAACTACGCGAAAAATGCGCGACGCGTCTCTTGATGTTAGGAAAAATCATTTGCAAAGGTTGTCATAGCTGGCACGTGCTGCACACCGTGCTTACGTTTTCACTTTTCGTTCTGGTGCCAATTTTCGTAATGATATAAGGGACCGTATCAAAACATGAATGAAATATGAGTACGACCAGAACAAAACTTTTTATTTTACAAGTTCCCTAAGAAAGAACCACAAACATCTCTTTTTATCCATGGTTCAATCTTTATATAAAGCGCTACGTTTTTTATTTCAATTTGCACCAAACTACATGTACCAACACATCCAAAAAAATAAATAAATAAATAAAATGAAAAGGAAAAGAGTTTGAATATCGTTATATATTTGATACAAGAAAATTTTCTCGTATAGAAATTCGTGTCATTTACCCTTTTAATTGCAGAATTGAAATGGCACATATTTTTGTGTCCTGTAGGTGGTACAAACATGTATTTGTCATTTTATTTTAAATGTGTTTTTAAGTGTTCATGTTAGTGTGTCTTGCTGAAGATGTAAGCGTGTAATGTAATCGTGTATTTCTCTGGATGTTGTGTATTGGCGTGTATTTCTGTGTTTCTTTGCATGTACATAGTATTTCTTTAGCTTTTAGAGTGGGTTTTTGTTAGTGTGTATTTCTTTGAATGTTTCATGCTTATATTTTGGATGTTAGTGCGCATTTGTTTTTGTTTGCATTCATTTTGTGTTTTTTTTTATATTAGGCTAAGCCTAAATTTCTTTAAAAAAAAAGATAGCGTGAATTTCTTTTGGTGATAGCGAGGATATCTTTCGTGTTTTCTCTGTCTTGTTGTCTCCTCTTTTTTGTTCTCGTTATTGTTTGTTGTTATGGCTAGTGCGTGTGTTGTCTATTTTTTCTTGTTATGTGTGTTGTCTTTTGTTTGTTGTTTTGTTATTACGTGTGTTTTCTATTTTTGTTATGATTATTGCGTGTGTTGTCTTTTTTTGTTGTTGTTATATTATTATGTGTGTTGTCTATTGTTTGTTGTTATGATTATTGCGTGTGTTGTCTATTGTTTGTTGTTATGGTTATTGTGTGTGTTGTCTATTTTTTGTTGTTATATTATTATGTGTGTTGTCTATTGTTTGTTGTTATGGTTAATGTGTGTGTTCTGTATGCTGTCCATTGTTTGTTGTTATGGATATTGTGTGTGTTAAGTATGTTGTCTATTGTTTGTTGTAATGGTTATTGTGTGTGTTGTCTATTGTTTTTTGTTATAATTATTGTGTGTGTTGTCTATTGTTTGTCGTAATGGTCATTATTTGTGTTGTCTTTTGTTTGTTGTTATGTTATTGTGTGTGTTGTCTATTGTTTGTTGTTATGTTATTGTGTGTTGTCTATTGTTTGTTGTTAGGTTATGTGTGTTGTCTATTGTTTGTTGTTATGGTTATTGTGTGTGTTCTGTATGCTGTCCATTGTTTGTTGTTATGGTTATTGTATGTATTGTATGTTGTTTGTTGTGATGATTATTGTGTATGTTGTCTATTGTTTGTTGTTATGATTATTGCGTGTGTTGTCCATTGTTTGTTGTTATGATTATTGTGTATGTTGTCTATTGTTTGTTGTAATGATTATTGCGTGTGTTGTCTATTGTTTGTTGTTATGATTAATGTGTGTGTTGTCTATTGTTTGTTGTTATGATTATTGTGTGTTGTCCATTGTTTGTTGTTATGATTATTGTGTGTTGTCCATTGCTTGTTGTTATGGTCATTGTGTGTTGTCCATTGTTTGTTGTTATGGTTATTGTGTGTGTTCTGTATGTTGTCCATTGCTTATTGTTATTGTTATTGTGTGTGTTGTCTATTGTTTGTTGTAATGATTATCATGTGCGTTGTCTATTGTTTGTTGTTATGATTAGTGCGTGTGTTGTCTTTTTGTTGTTATGATTATTGTGTGTTGTTTATTGTTTGTTGTTATGGTTATTATGTGTGTTCTGTATGTTGTCTATTGTTTGTTGTAATCGTTATTATGTGTGTTGTCCATTGTTTGTTGTTATGGTTATTCTGTTTGTTCTGTGTGTTGTCTATTGTATGTTGTTACGATTAATGTGTATGTTGTCTATTGTTTGTTGTTATGATTAATGTGTGTGTTGTCTATTGTTTGTTGTTATGATTATTGTGTGTTGTCTATTATTTGTTGTAATGGTTATTGCGTGTGTTGTCCATTGTTTGTTGTTATTGTTATTGTTTGTGTTCTGTATGTTGTCTATTGTTTGTTGTTATGGTTGTAATGTGTGTTGTCTATTGTTTGTTGTTATGGTTGTAATGTGTGTTGTCTATTGTTTATTGTAATGGTTATTATGTGTGTTGTCTATTGTTCATTGTAATGGTTATTATGTGTGTTGTCTATTGTTTGTTGTAATGGTTAAAATTTGTGTTGTTTATTGTTTGTTGTGATGGTTATTATGTGTGTTGTCTATTCTTGTTGTTATGATTATTGTGTATGCTGTCTATTGTTTGTTGTAATGGTTGTTATGTGTGTTGTCTATTGTTTGTTACTGATCTTGTGTGTGTAATCCGCTGTGGTGATTGTAGCGTTGTCCTGAAGGAAATCATTTCCTTATTCTAAGAAAACAACATTATTTTTATTTTATTTTATTCAATAGCTCAAACGTGCAAATACCAGACTGGTCTTTCTAGGACTGACCTCCTTTCTATGAGCCTAGCCATGTTCTACTATAAATTCTACAGAACCTTTTACATTGAATTTTATCTACAATATGCAATCACAGATTTTCCATGCATATACCATATGGTTTGTATTCTGATCACGACTCCACGATAAACTTAGGTTATAAACTATAAAACAACGCAATATCTTCCATTAATTTGTCTTAAAGCTTTACAGAGATTTCGTTTTTTCACAAATTATTGTCCAGATATATAAGTTGTATAGCGTAAAGATTGTCTGGAATGTAATATTACATGTCTTACTTACACATGTACAAGATAAGTCAAATCATCATTGAAGAAAATGACGTAATATCCGAATTCATGCGCGGTTAAACATCCCTCTTTGACTTTATTTAAAATGTTAAGGTTTTCTTTGACGTCCGCGAATCTATTTTTATCTTTATATCATATTTACTTACTCTTTTTTTGCAAATCTTATCAACTTATTTCTATTTCCATGGAAATTCGTTGCATCAAGTTTGTTTTTGTTTTGTTTTATTTTTGGTCAGTCTCTGCAAAAAAAAAACAAATAATGTTTTAAATCAGTGAATTAAAGTCAAACACAAAAGCCGAAATCAAATATCACAATCGAAAGGCTAACAAAAGTAAAATCGGACATTCAGACAGACAGAGAGACACAGCTCCATATAACCACAAAGGACAGCTTTCTCCAGAGTCATGTGAAAGTGCGGAATGCACTAGTTAAACATATTCAGATAATACATATTTAATGCGAGCCTAGTAGTATCTAAGTAATATCTTTCCTCCCTTTCACCCTGTCCATCCCCTCTTATATGTGTCTTAAGAATGGGTATCTCAGTTCAGAAGGAATACAATAAATCAAGTGTATAAAACTCTATGTATCATACATTATCAAAATGTTTGTTTTCTTCATGTTTATAACCTCGCAAGCAGTGGAGGCCTCTTCGTCTGTCTGTCTGTCTGTCTGTGGCAAAAGCTTTACATTTGGAAAAAATTTAATTGATAAGTGATATGGCTTTTATGTTTCACATTTTCATCATATTCGTAACAAAATTTCTACCTCTTGGCCCTTGACCTTGGGGTCTGACCTACATGTACATGTACTTGTGAAAATTCTAACAATAAAAATACCTTTTTTCGTATGTCTGTCCGTCTGCTTGTTAACTTGAACATTGGTTATAACTATTGGCATATAAAAATATATACCTAGGGCAATACCTCTTCATTGGTACCAAATATTTTTATCTCGTGTTTTAGACATTATTGTTTCACAAACACGTTTAAGGGGTTTTTTTTCTGTTGTTCAGAGCCATCGTCATCATGAATTTGCCAGGAAACCTTTTTGAACCGATTTATTACATAATCATTTACAGATACCAGCAAAAACATCAAAATTCTGGTTGATGAATATTCATATGTCAGAGTTCCTTGGCAAGTGTTGCATTTATAACCGAATGACAATAAAATCAAATGGGACGTAAGAGACAAAATCGTCAAATTTTTGGATAATTTGTGCCGCTTCCTTATTATTTACGATTTGCTTTACCGATTTTCTTCGCGCTAATAACAAACACAGTAAAAATCATCATACAATCTAAATGATAAAGGTATACTTTGATGTCATAGTAGGTTCCTAGCATATTATTCAAGAGTATCGTATTTTTCTTGCAGAAAATGTGGAAAGACATTGCCAATGAAATGGGCATCATATGCCATCACAAGCCATCGACAAAGACGTTTCTCTCTGTGTAATAATAGGCTGTAAAACCATCATTTTACAAGTTTTATGTTCATTTTCGTTACGTGCGCATGAAGGTATGCAGTAACATACGTTTGTAATTTGTCAAGGTCAATAAGGGTGAAATGACAGTTGAAAGTCGGTCCGCAGAATCTTCTTGACAAATTATAAGATCCACAGCCATACCATGAACGAGTCGTCTGATAATACCGGTATGAGGCGAACAGAGAAGTCAAATGTTTAAAAACATACCGAATTTAATCAATAGAATTTTGAGAATGCAATCATGAATTCGTAACCAGATTCTGCAGGTCAGGGTTAATCAGTTTTTTTTTGCTTTGCAGCTTAAGAATGAATTACAAATGTACCAAGAAAATATACAATTGTGAATGTTAGCATTTATTAACTATTTCTGTACTATGATATGAAACTTATATTGGTATTTTGAAGAAAATATCCACACACAAAAAATGTGCAATATTGGGTTATGTATCATTTGCTTAAGACAATTTTAAAGTGTAGGCGAAAATTTGTTGTAGCTTCATTTTTCATTTCAAGGTGAAATGGATAAACTTATTCATGTTTCAATCAGGCTGTTACTGAGTAAAACTATTTGTGTTTAGCTCATAAAATATTTTAATATGTTTAATATGAAATTGTTATATCAAATGTGAATAAACATATGAAAAATATAAATTTGGACATTTTTGTGTGTATATATAATAACCACAAATGGCTTCCTACATTATTTAGGAAACAAATGTAAAACTTGAATATGTTTAATATCTATTTAAAAAATCATATTGCATAAATTTTGTACTTCATATGAATTTCATGCGAAAACAAATTAATGTAATTATTTTGAAAAATAAAAAAAAGTAAACATATGTACATCAACATATGTCGAACACGTAATTTATATATACATTTTACCATTTTTAACCTTTTTTCACATCAACCATATTGTTAAAATACATAAACAAAATAAAATCATTTTTTTCAAAAACATGTGGGCACATTTTGTACCACTCCCAAATACATATCATATGTACATTCTTCTATCTATCATATTGTATTCTTCTTGTCAAAAGAAAAAAATAATGAGAATATTTTTCTTGAAATGGTGAATGGAAAGATAAGTTAATGAGACAAAAAGAATTTTCTATTGCCAAGCCACCCACAAAGAGATTCCAAGAATTTTAGCGGCCAAGAACTGTTTTTTACTGCATACAATATATATTCATAAACTTGACCGAGCAACACCCCCTCCCCTCCCTCCACCACTTCCATTGTCCTCTATCATCTACCAGTATACTGCACCTTTTCGTTTTCCTTGCATTTTTCTATATCGCTTTCTTTGATTAAGATAAATCTTCGGAACCCTTCCCATCCTCTCTTTTATCATGATCACATTTTTGATTTACCTAGGGGCTTTTGATTTACCTAGGGGCTTAACCAAAAATGTAATCATGATAACTAGTTATCATGATTACATTTCTGGTTAAGCCCCTAGGTACATCAAAAATGATTACATTTTTGGTTAAGCCCCTAGGTAAATCAAAAATGTAATCATGATACTTTAAGTGATAAAGCAGTAGCAAACCAAAATTTGTAAAATTTACAAATTATTAGTTGGTGTAAAGTGCAACATAGGGGATGCTGCACGGGGCCCGGTTTGTGAGTGACAGTATAATTAGATCAGAGGTTACATTTCCCCCTCACATCCCTCCTTTTCTAAGATCTATAGATACACGATGTCAATAAAGAAAGCAAAACAAACGTCATAGGTAGATTGTTACGTATGATAAATGTATGTCCTGAATACCAATGTTAATAAGGGTCGCTGAAAACCCCAAAAAGATAATCAAAATAAAACAAAATATCAAATTTATCTTTGTCAGTTTTCAATCAATTCACTCGAGAAAAATAAAACGCGTTCAATTTTACCAAAATTTCGTAGGTGGATAAATATCCATATGAATACGATCATTATATTCTTTTATTTGAAATAATACATTATAATTGTTTTTCTCAAAGTTAATTAATATTTTGGTAAAAGGGGTGTGGATTGCCCTCAACATTATCTTGTATATCTGATATCAAATAATGCTTCTCTGAAAAACAACCCTGGTCGATGTCCTTTTTTAAATTTGTTTCTGAAATCTGATATCAATTTGGTATATTCATTATAGACATTAAAAAACGAATAAAAGAAATTAGTCAATCCTGAATTAATCAAAAAAAAAAAAAAAAAAAAAAAAAACAATGGAGATATATAGCCCATAAAAGATAAAAGTTCATAAAATGATAGTGCTTATAAACATTTAGATATAAAGTATGTATTGTTTCGGCTTTATATGGAAAAGTTAGTTTTGTTGATGGAGAAAAAATGAATAAATTACAAATTACAAATGAAATTGATAAATGATGAACTGCAATAACAAAAGGATTTAATCAATGAGCAAAGTACATGTTACATTGTGAACAGAATAACAAATACATTTATTAATATAAGAATTATTGGTAAGCTAATGAATATTGATTGTCTGATAAATAAGGGAATCGAATCTAAAATAAGTGTATTATCAGAGTAAGGACTGCATGTCGTCTACAGATCTTCTTAATAATGTTCTGTCTATCCACAGTAGCTAATTAACAATGCTTTTAATTAGCAGTCACATAGATAGGAGAAATCGGCCCTTTGAAATAGATGCCAGCTACGAAAAGCTCCTGTCATTTAATGCCGCCCTATCAAGATTTCAGATTGTAATCTCGTGTCTGCGAGAATTCACTCTGACGTCGACAACAATGGCCGCCGTTGTAGGTCAGCTGAAGATCATGCTTCCGTAATGGAGAGCGACAATGGGCAAAGTATTGTACACAAATATACTTCTCAATCAGTCGTCTTATGTATTAGATTAGATCGTAATTCGCAGCACCATATTTTCTTGCATTTCTTTGAGCATTTTATCTCAGTATTAATCTAGCATCATGTAGGATTCCTTACAAATGACAGCTCATCCAGATGCATCGGAAGTAGGCTCCATTCTATGTATGCTGAAGACAAATATTTTGTGCACAATTCATTGTTTCTCAAATAAAGATATAGGATTTGAAGTAGTACATTAGGAAGAGGTACCTCCATTGGATCTACTAGTACAAGTATTTGGTTTCGTCGTCGTCCCGAAGAACTTGTTCGATTATGATATAAATAAAACATTTTTGTCAGTTTATAGCAAGAGAGTTAATATCATTGTGAGTCCGGCAATGCGAAGAGGGTTCAAAGTTCAATCCAGCTCACACGTCTGTCTGTCTGCGAGACTGAAAATAACCACAGACCTTTTATAATAAGTGACATCAGCATGTCTACTCTTGTGTCCTTACTTTGATAATTACAATACATTGTATGTACATCTCAATTATCTATATATGGTGTATTGCTTTTCCTATCTGTGGTGGTTGTATTGCTTTTCCCATCCTTGGTGGTTCTATTGTTTTTCCTATCATGGGTGGTTGTACTGCTTTTCCAATTCTTGGTGGTTGTATTGCTTTTCCTATCCTTGGTGGTTATATTGCTTTTCCTATCTTGGGTGGTTGTATTTTTTTCCTATCTTTGGTGGTTATATTGCTTTTCCTATCTTGGGTGGTTGTATTGCTTTTCCTATCTTGGGTGGTTGTATTGCTTTTCCCATCCTTGGTGGATATAATGTTTTTCCTATCATTGGTGGTTGCATTGCTTTTCCCATCTTTGGTGCTTGTATTGCTTTTCCTATCTTGGGTGGTTGTATTGCTTTTCCTTTCTTGGGTGGTTGTATTGCTTTTCCTATCTTGGGTGGTTGTATTACTTTTCCTATCCTTGGTGGTTATATTGCTTTTCCTATCCTTGGTGGTTGTATTGCTTTTCCCATCTTTGGTGGTGGTATTGCTTTTCCTATCTTGGGTGGTTGTATTGCTTTTCCTATCCGTGCTGGTTATATTGCTTTTCCTATCTTGGGTGATTTTATTGCTTTTCCTATCTAGGGTGGTTGTATTCCTTTTCCTATCTTGGGTGGTTGTATTGCTTTCCCCATACTTGGTGGTTAAATTGCTTTTCCTATCCTTGGTGGTTGTATTGCTTTTCCTATCTTTGGTGGTTGTATTGCTTTTCCTATCTTGGGTGCTTGTATTGCTTTTCCTATCTTGGGTGGTTGTAATGCTTTTCCTATCCTTGGTGGTTATATTCCTTTTCCTATCTTTGGTGGTTGTATTGCTTTTCCTATCCTTGGTTGTTGTATTGCTTTTCCTTTCTTGGGTGGTTGTATTGCTTTTCCTATCCTTTGTGGTTGTATTGCTTTTCCTATCCTTGGTGGTTGTATTGTTTTTCCTATCCTTGGTGTTTGTATTGTTTTTCCTATCATTGGTGGTTGTATTGCTTTTCCTATCTTGGGTGGTTGTATTGCTTTTCCTATCTTGGGTTGCTGTATTGCTTTTCCTATCTTGGGTGGCTGTATTGCTTTTCCCATCCTTGGTGGTTGTATTGCTATTCCTATCCTTGGTGGTTGTATTGTTTTTCCCATCTGGGGTGGTTGTTTTGCTTTTCCTATCTTTGTTGGTGGTATTGCATTTCCTATCTTGGGTGGTGGTATTGTTTTCCCATCCTTGGTGGTTGTATTGCTTTTCCTATCTTGGGTGGTTGTATTGTTTTTCCATCCTTGGTGGTTATATTGATTTTCCAATCTTTGGTGGTTGTATTGCTTTTCCTATCTTGGGTGGTTGTATTGCTTTTCCTATCCTTGCTGGTTGTATTGCTTTTCCTATCCTTGGTGGTTATATTGCTTTTCCTATCTTGGGTGGTTGTATTGCTTTCCCATCCCTTGGTGGTTGTATTGCTTTTCCTATCTTGGGTGGTTGTATTAATTTTCCTATCCTTGTTCGTTGTATTGCTTTTCCCAACCTTGGTGGTTGTATTGCTTTTCCTATCATTGATGGTTGTATTTCTTTTCCCATCCTTGGTGGTTGTATTGCTTTTCCTATCTTGGGTGGTTGTATTGCTTTTCCTATCCTTGTTGGTTGTATTGCTTTTCCCAGTCTTGGTGGTTGTATTGCTTTTCCTATCTTGGGTGGTTGTATTGCTTTTCCCATCCTTGGTGGTTGTATTGCTTTTCCTATCCTTGGTGGTTGTATTGCTTTTCCTATCTTGGGTGGTTGTATCGCTTTTCCCATCCTTGGTGGTTGTATTGCTTTTCCTATCTTGGGAGGTTATATTGCTTTTCCTATCCTTGTTAGTTGTATTGCTTTTCCCAACCTTGGTGGTTGTATTGCTTTTCCTATCTTGGGTGGTTGTATTGCTTTTCCTATCTTGGGTGGTTGTATTGCTTCTCCTATCCTTGGTGGTTATATTGCTTTTCCTTTCCTTGGTGGTTGTATTGCTTTTCCCAGCCTTGGTGATGATATTGCTTTTCCCATCTTTGGTGGTTGTATTGTTTTTCCTATCCTTGGTGGTTATATTGCTTTTTCTTTCCTGGGTGGTTGTATTGCTTTTCCCATCCTTGGTGGTTATATTGCTTTTCCCATCTTTGGTGGTTGTATTGTTTTTCCTATCTTTGGTGGTTATATTGCTTTTCCTTTCCTAGGTGGTTGTATTGCTTTTCCCATCCTTGGTGGAAGATCATCCTGGTACAAATGATTCCAAAATTGTTTACCACTTGACCTTGACTTTGACCTTGTTGACCACTTGACCTTGAACTTGAGTAATGCTTAATCTGGTCAAATTCAGCTGCATCTCTTTTACCCTGTTGCTAAAATTCGATTTGGGGTTTATCATAATATATTTCCATTGCAGAGGAATCCCCATGTTAAGCGCCCGTTAGGCAAGCGGATTTATAAACTATAATTCTGGTTGCCTACTATGACGTCACGCTTTAGTTTTGAAAGTACGGAGAATTTACCAACGTTCAGATACTTTTGACGTTATAACATGCAATAGGCTCATTATTAATGCTAAACGGGGTGTCTGATATTTAGTACAAATGGAAATATAAGTAATGACTGTCTTACTTTGGGTGTTCATGGTAGTATAATTCTGGTTGGACACGTGCAAATTTTCCGAGAATCGCTTCGCGATTCACGGAATTTGCACGTGACCAACCAGAATTATACTACCATGAACACTCAAAGTAAGACAGTCATTTCTTAAACATATTTTTCCTTCTCTATTTTTCTTTTTAGGGTTTTTTTTTTCTTGTGATTTTTTTTTTAATCCTCACTGTCATCTAAATTCGGAGCTGATATCTAGTAAAATTATTTGTCTCATTTAAAATGTTTTATTGAGGCCACAATTTGAAAAAAAAAGAAATGTTGGATTATTCAATGTCACTGTTTTGGTTATTCTGAGTACTTCATACCGTCATAATTTGTCATTATAGATTCCTAATGTCTTCTGGAGTGATAACCTTTCCTTACATCAAACAAACCATACGTAATACATTAGCTTAAAGTGGCTACTCCATAATTTAATTGATTCTTTTCGTTCACATACGTCGATAAATAGAACGTTTACCTTTCCTCTTTATGTATTTCAATGCCCTCGAATTATCAGTGTCTGTGTACATCAAGGCTATTGACGATGTTTGTTTGCTTGTCTGTCAATCTGTTTGTCCCTCTGTACAATTCATTGCCGCATTGAATGTCAAGAACTAGGGCATAGTTGTACGTCTTTCTGTTTTAATTGCATAAGCTTAATTAATTTTTTTTTCAAACGAGTTGTTCTTGTTTTTTCTTCTTTAAAACTACTTGATGTAGCAGACTTCAACCTTAATTCATCCAACTCTCATAAATGTAAAATCTCGTTCCAGACAGGAGTTCATTCAATTTCACCTAATGCAAGATTAAAGACGAAGAACTGGATAAATGATTGCTTTCAGAAAGGTATAAAATGATTATGTTCTCTCTCTCTCTCTCTCTCTCTCCGGGACAAAAAACCTTAAAAGTACTATGTCAACGTGCGCCACCAGGGAGACAGAACGTGACAGTTCTTGCTTTTAGACTCTTAAATTGTTTTATTCTACAATAAGAAAAGATATCATCTTTAATGTTGAAATATTTTCCACTCCGTTTGGTACAGGCCTCCTAATGATTCGATAGCACTGTCCGGGGTACTCCAACCATTTGGTGTTTATTAAGATTTAAAGAAAACAGTTCGATAAGCGGCTAAGTCTGCTACTTTTCTATTGATAAATTGCGCACTGTCATTAAATATTAAACAATACGATGGACTTCCAATGTGCTTATTACCGTGACTTCCTACGATAAAGCAGTAAAGAACGTGACAAAATTGATAAACATCTGACAAGAGTTATCACCCTTTACTGATGACGCTGATATCCTGTCATGCGCATTGAAATAAATAAGCACATCTCGATATTATTTTCTTCTTATCTGATTCAATCCGGAATCTGACCTAGATGTAAAGGTTTTAAATACAGGATACCCAATGGCCGGAAAATTTTGAATTGAACCTAAAAAAATCTCCGAATCCAGATTTTATCAATTATTTGACCTGATTGTTTTTTGATACTTTGTTACAAAAAGAACACAAACAATGGTCTAATCGTTTCAAAGGAATTAAAGAACCATTAAAGAGATATCATCCTGTCTCAAGACATGTATTCCACTCGGAACATACATTCACGTATATGTTATATGTTCTAACCTAATTGGGGACAGATAATTACAAATTACATACTATATATAAAAATCAGAATTATTATCCTCTTTTTCAATGTACTGTAAATGTTTATTGCATGTATCCTCAAAACTCTGTATACGTATTTTCGTGTACAAGTGCATGATTAATGTTGCATGTTTTTCTTCTTTTGAAAAAAAAATAACAAAGGATATTTAAGGTATCCGTTGTACAATTGAGTCATTTTACATAGTGTTTTAATCATCTCCATTGTAAAGTATGGTAAATTTTATGCCTGGTAAGGTACTATAAACTATATATTTTCTGAAAGGTAATGATGGCCTGAGTTCAGATATAAAACTCCCAGGTCTTAAAAATCAAAAGGGAAAAACTCTTTTACAACTTTGTTATTTTGCATATGTTATATAGAGAAAATGGACGATTTAAATGCTTCGTAAGTTATTCCCCTTTGTTTTTCTGGCCCCAACATTATTATTTCTGAGCAGTGGGCATTATAACCTTTCAGAAAATATATAGTTTATAGTACCTTACCAGGCATGGAAAAATGCCCTAATGTACATCGGATACCTTAAAATAGATCAAATACCCTAGATAATGTCTAAAACGAAATCATTGAAACGTAAAGGATAGTACAGGGATATAAATATCCCCTCGTGCAACATGTATACATATCAAATATTGCAAATGCATCTTTTCTTCCCATGAAACTGCATCAAACTAAAAGCTCTCTCTCTCTCTCTCTCTCTCTCTCTCTCTCTCTCTGCGAGGTAACATTACGTTACCTAACTATCTTTCATTGCAAGCATGACATGCGATTTTCAAAATAATTTCAAAAGTTGTTCGGAAGCTCGAAAAGTCACCACAGTGAGGGTATTTTATTTCCTTCTTAAACTGCATAAATAATTAAAGAGATCCTAAGCGTACTCGAAGTTAGATAAATAAAACGTTTTATATATCAATACAAAGGTCAAGAACGCCCATCTATCGAAATTAGGTTTTCTACGTTTATTTTACGTCACTCTTTGAGAGCTGGTTAACCAAGGACACTACATAAAAGATGATCGCCTATACATGTATGAAATGTGTTTAAATTTTCATTTTCATATAGTTTTTTTGATATTCTTTCTATAATTCAATTATTATTTCTATGCAAAACATGTTAAGTGGCTGTTTGAAAAACTTCAAATTTTTAATATCAATAAGAATTGCAGTATCACCATCAACCATAGCCCCCCCCCCCCTCCCTTCTACTATAATAGGAAGTGAAAGTTTTGTATCATTCCATAAGAATAGGTTACATTGTAGAATGAAAAATAGGTAGAAATTTGAAACTTTGAAAAAAATCGTTTATCTACTCCTTTATTATAGCAAGTCTTGAACTTTTGCATTCAAGCAGTCCGTACTACGATCATACTACGTTCGCAACACGTTTCTAATACGTCAATGAAGTTGTCAATACGTTCGCAAGTAGTTCTTACCACGTTCTGTCATCAGCGCGTTCTCACTACGACTGTTCTGAATAGTTCAAAACGGTCGAGGTGGTGTTATATAGTAGTCTTTCCCCATAGCCATTTTCCTCTCGGAAAAATGTCTATATAGTGACTTTTCCCCCGGAAAATCTACTACATAGCAGTTTTTTCCTCGGGGGGAGGGGGGGGAGAATTCTGCTATGTAGTAGACTTTCCCCATGTTATAGTAGATTTTCCCTCGGGGAAAAACTGCTATATAGCTATTTTACCCCCCCTCAAACGAATTCCGGAATTTGATTAAATCATTTTTTTGAAACAGAAGCACGAAAATAATCCTCCAATTTCAAGCACAGCATAACTAGGAAGAAGATTTGAAATATGATACTAACTTTGACATTCACCTTGAGATTTTATATTGTCCTTGAAAAATGTAATTTTGAGTTATGAAATACATGTATCGTATTTGCTTGGATGAAGAAAATAATGAGTTGACTTGATTCAAATATTGACCTTGACATATACTTTTGACCTCGAAGACACAATTTTGAATTTGACTTTATCGTAGTAATGTATATATAATTATGGAACGCCACAGCTGCCTTATGACAGCGATAGCAATATCATTAAGGCATTTCACTATACTACTCTGTCAATTCGATATATCATTAAGGCGATTCACTATACTATAAAGACGTATTGATATAACAGGAAGCCATTTTTCTATATCATTAAGGCATTTCGCTATATTACTCTGTCAATTCGATATATCATTAAGGCGATTCACTATACTATAAACACGTATTGATATAACATGAAGCCATTTTTCTATATCATTAAGGCATTTCGCTATATTACTCTGTCAATTTGCTATATCACTAAGGCGATTCACTATACTATAAAGACGTCTTGATATAACATGAAGCCATTTTTCTATATCATTAAGGCATTTCACTATACTACTCTGTCAATTCGATATATCATTAAGGCGATTCACTATACTATAAAGACGTATTGATATAACATGAAGCCATTTTTCTATATCATTAAGGCATTTCGCTATATTACTCTGTCAATTTGCTATATCACTAAGGCGATTCACTACACTATAAAGACGTATTGATATAACATGAAGCCATTTTTCTATATCATTAAGGCATTTCGCTATATTACTCTGTCAATTTGCTATATCACTAAGGCGATTCACTATACTATAAAGACGTATTGATATAACATGAAGCCATTTTTCTATATCATTAAGGCATTTCACTATACTACTCTGTCAATTCGATATATCATTAAGGCGATTCACTATACTATAAAGACGTATTGATATAACATAAAGCCATTTTTCTATATCATTAAGGCATTTCGCTATATTACTCTGTCAATTTGCTATATCACTAAGGCGATTCACTACACTATAAAGACGTATTGATATAACATGAAGCCATTTTTCTATATCATTAAGGCATTTCGCTATATTACTCTGTCAAATCGATATATCATTAAGGCGATTCGCTATACTATAAAGACGTATTGATAAAACATGAAGCCATCTTTCCGTATCATGAAGGCATTTCGCTATATCCGTCCGTCCGTTAACTTTCTTCATTTTCAACTTCTCCGAAACCGCTCGGAGAATGTTGATGAAATGGTATCTGAGTGATCAGAAAGGATGTATTATTCAACTTTGTTCATTTCGTAAAAATCCGATACCTATTTTTGACGCCTTTTCCGACTTATTTTTTTTAATAGAAAAATTGAGATTTCTTTTAAACAGTGATACAGGATATTGACCCTCTTTCTACATGTGCCTGTGATGTGGCAATTCGGTCTCTTGTTTTCAGGATGGCCCTGAAGTCCAATTTTTTGAAGAGCAAAGAAAAAGCACACACCAGAAAATAAAGTCCTCGATTAATGACAATTCTGTTTCTAATCATAAATAAAGCAAAAAGCTTAAAATCTTAAATAGTTCTAATAAGTAAATACAACAAATGGCGACCGAAAGCGAGCTTGCAATGTTTTTGTTTGTTTTGTTTTGTTTTTGTTCGTCTGTTTTTTTTTTTTTTGTTTTTTTTTTTTTGTTTTTTTTTTCATCTATTTTGTTTTTTTTTTTAGAACTGGAATAATCTCCTCTATTCGTGTCTTTATCAGTTTCATTACTCCAAAGGCCCTGTCACACTAAGTACAACGTTTGACAGCAGCGTGTGCCAGCGTGTAGGGTCGCTGGCTAACACGCTGGATGATCGTCGTACACGCTCCGGCGACGTTATGATGACGTTGCGAGAGTGCTCTCACGCGGTGCTATACGCAGTTGGCTTCGAAAAATTTTTTACCTGCACTAAATCGGCAGCGTGTGCCGAACGTGTTGGTTACACGCTCCGTGATCGTTACTCAAACGCAATACAGTCGTTATGCACACGCTGCCATACGTTGCACGAACGTGACTCACACGTTAATACACGTTACGAACACTCTCGTAATAGTCTAGCGTTCGCGCAACGTGTTTGTAACGTGTACGGAGCCTGTCTCTGACGACTGCCTGGCGTTCTCGGCGTGTACGAAACTTTTTGAGTAGCGACTAAATCACTTACACTATAAACAAATTCAATACTGGAAAAATTATTTTGAAATTCAAGCTGAATCACATCAAATGTAAAAGAAACTTTTATTTTATTATCTATTTTTGTATTGCTTATATCCTTCTTACAATTTTTTTGAAATGATTATAGTTACAAAAAAGTAAAAGAAAGTTTTATGATGATAAGCTGAAATCGTTGTGTAGTCACATTTGAATTGATATTACGTGTAATAAAGACAAAACAAGAGATAAGGAATGAGAAAAAGGCATAACAACCATGCAAGGCCATGAATTAGACATCTAACGTTCTTCTTTTTCTTCCTCCGGCATGAACATGATAAAGTTTCCTTGTATAAACAATGTTAACCACTTCGGCGCAAAGTAAATGAAAATTCTCATACAACGCTCCAACACGCAATCAAAACGTTATACAAATGTACGAGCGTTGCGTCGAGATCGCTGGAAATGTGCTGGGTACACGTTGGCGTACGCCTACATACGTTACAAACACGTTACACACACGCTAAGTATCAACGTTTTGCAGTCGCTGTTACACTTTAGTCGTGCGTTAGGCAAACGCTCAGAAAGCGGTTTCTTTTGATCTTTTATAACCGACCTCAGCGTTCGGCAGCGTGTGGCAAATATTTTTATTTCAAACATTGTCACACGCACTCCAGAACGCGGTACATAGTGTGACGGAGCTTTTAGTGCCTGTATGGGAAAGCGCAGCATCATTTGAAAATATCGTATGTAATAAGGGAGTAACCAGCTGATTTTTAGGAGGGAGGAGGAAGACTTTTGCCAGCCGGATTAGTATTATAATTTTCTCCCACTGTGGACTGGGATATCCATGGAAACGCTGGAAAAAGATATCCTTGTCTTAGGGTCCGCTCACCAGTTTCTCTTACCCGGTCATGCGGCACAGAAATATTGCGCAATCATGCATAATTTGACGTCATCTCATTTTATTTCTATATATTTCACATTATTATACTATATATCAATCTGTTTTTTATATCTACAGCTTTTATATGATACTAGTCTCAAGGTCATGTTAAGATTGCTATACATAATAAATATCATACATTTTTGCTGAAAAAGGTTAAGAAAATTGGCCTAAAATTCATGGTTTTTGCCATTTTTCTGTGTATTGTTTCTGGTCCTCTGGAAAAATTTCAGAAATAATGCTTATATTTCCTTTAAGCTATTATCTTATACTCCATTCTAGCCGAATTAAAAAAATTTCCAACACATGTAACTCAAAAAATGTGTAAAAACCCAAAAACTTCATATTTTCCCTTATGAAGTCTTGTCAAACAGGGAAAATCCGGTACGCATTTTAAAATATCTATGTTTAGACTAAATTAGTCATGTGACCTAAAATTTTTATTGCTCTTACACAAGGCAGGCATACTCTACAATATGCATCTTACCATTATAGACTATCTTCATAATGGTCTTCTCAACCCACCTTTCAAAACCACTCAGTTTCCCCTATTTCAGCTTTTCCACCCTGGACATTTTGGGTTTACTCTAAAAACCGGTGAGCGGACCCTTACCCCTATGGGGCAAGATAACATTTTCACGTGCCTTTTGACTGTAACGTCAATTGTGATGTCATGCACGATTGCTTCGTTAGCCGATCAAAACTATGAAAAAGAATACATAAAATCTATTTTTTTTTTTTTTAGCTTTTTGATAGTGGGAGAAAAATAATCAATCCCCAGATGTGATCAGGGACACGGAAATCCAACCCTCGTGTCCAGGATTTGCTTTTGTTCACGACTCGGCAAGCCTCGTCGTGGTACATTACAAGCAAATCCTGGACACTCGGGTTGAATTTCCTTGTCCTAGATCACATCTGGGGATAGATTCTATTAATCTTTATCTCACCTGAGCGAAGAGCTATTGCCATAGCGCGTCGTCCGTCCGTCCGGCGTAAACTCTCTACATGTTCGACTTCTTCTCTACAACCACTGGACAGAATTTTACAAAACATTACAGGAAGCAAGTACTCAATGTCCTCTAGCCTATTTATGTTTTTCGTGCAGATTGGTCAACAAATATGGCCATGGAAGGCTCTGATTTACTGACACATTTTCAACTTCTCCTGTGAAACCACTGCACAGAATTTCACAAAAAGTACCCAAGATCCTCTACCAAGTTTGTGTTTTCGTGCCGATCTGTCAGCAAATACGGCCTCCGAGGGCTGATTGGCTGACGCATTTTCGACTTCTCCTCTGCAACCGCTTCACGGAATTTCACGAAACCTTACAGGCAGCAAATACTCAAGGTCATCTACAAAGGCTGTGATTGGCTTATACATTTTCGACATATCCAAACCACTTGCACATAATTTCACGAAACCCTATAGGAAGCATGTACTCAAGGCCTCAACCAAATTGTCCAATAACATTCTTTTGTTTGCAACTCAGGAGAGTGATGTGCCCCCTTTGGCCTCTTGTTTAATTTTCCAATGTTGAAAGTTTAAATCGGCCATATCAAATTATTAGATCAGGTACCAAGGAAGAGTTTATTAAGGCATCTCTTCCTAGCAGATAACTAATCTTTTAAATTTCTGGAATGGCGTATGAAACCTATAATCTTTTAACTTAAATGATACTCAACACAGACAGGACAATTTCGTTCCTTTGAATAAAGTTTGTTTCATTCCTGATTCTACTTAGTTCATGACACCTACCATGCAGGCATGTGGAAGGGTCGGAAGACTGGGGGGGGGGGGGGGGGGGGGGGGGTGGTTCATGATCCGGTAATTCTTTATGTCGGTCTAAAAGCTCAGTATCTCTAGCTTATGTTTTATACCTGTTATTGTGACATGTCGACTCTAAATAAAGCTTATCTTATCTTATCTTATTCTTTTTCTTTGGGGGAAGGGGGGGGGGGGCGAAAATTTCGAATGCTGACGGCGAAATATTATCAAAATGAAAGTTTCCGATATAAATTCATATCATGTTTTTCAAATATTGTGACAACAAAAGGGGATTCAGGACTTAATCTTATGAAATATGTTTATCTATAGTTTTTAACTATGCTTCGAAAATTCCAGGGGGCGGGGGGTGAGGGTGTCTGGACTCCTTCCCCTCTGGATCCGAGCTTGATATTGATATTGATAAAAAATCAGAATTTTCTTATTACAAAATGTTGGATTATAACATGCACTTTAGATGTTATTATTCTGCAATAACATAATTATATAAGTATATTTTTATTACTGTTTTATTTTAGACCAACACGACCTTGTCCTTGATAGCTGACCTTAATTGACCTTTGCCCACAACAACAATGACCTTTTGTCCACAGGAAAAGAGGATAGAATTTTTAACTACATTATCCTTATGTGATCAAATACAATAACCCCTTCATCCGCACAAATTCTTGTGAAAACGAAAAATTTCTTAACATTAGGAATTACCTGACTTTTTTTTAATAATCAATTTCAAAGAATTTCGACAACAGATACTAATAGATTCTAAGTGAATTTTTAAAGTGTTTTTACCAAAATATTGCTATTTTTAGCTGAAAATAACAGAGTATTGGGTTGATATAATAATGTAATAAGGTAGCACAATGTTATATCAAGATATCTTTATAGTTTAAAAAGTATCTTCATGATATGTAAAAATGAGATGATAGAATAGTGAGTTGACAAAATAGTTTGAAAAGGGAGCTCTATGTTATATCAATACGTCTTTATAGTATAGTGAATCGCCTTAGTGATATAGCAAATTGACAGAGTAATATAGCGAAATGCCTTAATGATATAGAAAAATGGCTTCATGTTATATCAATACGTCTTTATAATATAGTGAATCGCCTAAGTGATATAGCAAATTGACAGAGTAATATAGCGAAATGCCTTAATGATATAGAAAAATGGCTTCATGTTATATCAATACGTCTTTATAGTATAGTGAATCGCCTTAGTGATATAGCAAATTGACAGAGTAATATAGCGAAATGCCTTAATGATATAGAAAAATGGCTTCATGTTATATCAATACGTCTTTATAGTATAGTGAATCGCCTTAATGATATAGCAAATTGACAGAGTAATATAGCGAAATGCCTTAATGATATAGAAAAATGGCTTCATGTTATATCAATACGTCTTTATAGTATAGTGAATCGCCTTAGTGATATAGCAAATTGACAGAGTAATATAGCGAAATGCCTTAATGATATAGAAAAATGGCTTCATGTTATATCAATACGTCTTTATAGTGTAGTGAATCGCCTTAGTGATATAGCAAATTGACAGAGTAATATAGCGAAATGCCTTAATGATATAGAAAAATGGCTTCATGTTATATCAATACGTCTTTATAGTATAGTGAATCGCCTTAATGATATATCGAATTGACAGAGTAATATAGCGAAATGCCTTAATGATATGGAAACATGGCTTCATGTTATATCAATACGTCTTTATAGTATAGTGAATCGCCTTAATGATATATCGAATTGACAGAGTAATATAGCGAAATGCCTTAATGATATAGAAAAATGGCTTCATGTTATATCAATACGTCTTTATAGTGTAGTGAATCGCCTTAGTGATATAGCAAATTGACAGAGTAATATAGCGAAATGCCTTAATGATATAGAAAAATGGCTTCATGTTATATCAATACGTCTTTATAGTATAGTGAATCGCCTTAATGATATATCGAATTGACAGAGTAATATAGCGAAATGCCTTAATGATATAGAAACATGGCTTCATGTTATATCAATACGTCTTTATAGTGTAGTGAATCGCCTTAATGATATATCGAATTGACAGAGTAGTATAGCGAAATGCCTTAATGATTTAGAAAGATGGCTTCATGTTATATCATTACGTCTTTATAGTATAGTGAATCGCCTTAGTGATATAGCAAATTGACAGAGTAATATAGCGAAATGCCTTAATGATATAGAAAAATGGCTTCATGTTATATCATTACGTCTTTATAGTATAGTGAATCGCCTTAGTGATATAGCAAATTGACAGAGTAATATAGCGAAATGCCTTAATGATATAGAAAAATGGCTTCATGTTATATCAATACGTCTTTATAGTATAGTGAATCGCCTTAATGATATATCGAATTGACAGAGTAGTATAGTGAAATGCCTTAATGATATTGCTACCGCTGTCATAAGGCAGCTGTGGCGTTCCATATATAATATATAAAATATTCCGTTTAAGGTAGCTCGTTCCTCTTGTCGTGAGCGCTTATACCGGTATTCTCCCTGTGATCTTTCTTTGGGGGGGGGGGGGATTTTCGTGTTTTGAACTTGAATTTTGACCTTGACCTATTGTATTACACTTTATTGAACCAAAATATTATGAAAAACTTTACAAAATAACGATAAATAACGATAAAGTATTGACCTTGACCAAAGGGATTGACATTAACTTACAGGTTTAAACTGTACCCACACATTTCTCCTTGACCTTTAAGAGATAATTTTGATTATGATTTATTTAAAGACCTGTCAGACAGTTAGACTGACCGAAAGGCAAACAGATATATAAAAGTCAGACGGACAGACAGGCAAACAGTAGATCAGACAGATAGATAGACATACGCAGACAGACACACCGACAGATACTTAAAATTACACAGTCAGTCTCTAATAGACACAAAGACAAGCACAAAAATAAAGGTACACTAAGACAGACACATGAATAAAGGGACACAAAGACAGACAAACACAAAGAAAAACATATAGAGATAAGAGTATGACAGACATACAACGACAGACAGACAGAAAACCACAAAACAGACAGTCACAAAGACAGACACAAAAAGTCAGACACTTGAATAAAGGGACACAAAGACAGACAAACACAAAGACCAACAGACAAACAGATACAGATATATATATATAGAGTATGACAGACACGCAGCGACAGACAGACAGAAAAACACAAAACAGACAGTCACAAAGACAGACACAAAGATAGATAGACACAGACATACATACAGAGAATCTCACAAACAGACAGACTCATAGACACACAGATTGACAATCAGACATACACACAAATAGACACGACGGACATAAATACAGTCAAACGCACACAGAGCACAGATGTACTCCCAGACAGACAGACAGACAGACACAGGGATACAGTTAGGTAAATGTACAGACAAGGACAGTTTTTAATTGATAAAAAGGAAGAAAGAGAAGGACAGACATAAAAACAGACATGAAGATAGACACAGACAGAGATACAAAATCAGGTAATAAAACTTAATGCAAACGATACGGGGGAAAATCTACTATATAGCAGTTTTCCCCCGGGGGGCTACTATGGGGGAAAACTACTATATAACAGTGACTCGGCATTTGTACACGTTCGACGGCATCCTTAGTACCTACTACGTTCCCCGTATCCTGGGTACTTTCATGTCACGTTTCGTGCAATTTTAGCGGTCGTAGTACGAACGCTGTGTCCGGACGTGTATGTGTGACAGGGGCTTAAAAAGAAGGGGTAGATTTAGGAAAGAGTGCATGGGCGAAAACGGGACATTTTTCTTCGGGACTATTAATTTTTTGATAAAATTATTTCAAAATTATCAAGCACTGACTGATATATATAGAACACGCCTTTAAACTGTGTGAAATGAAATGTATATTGATAGGACAATTATGATGAATGATTGCATACGTCCTTCTTAAATCCATATCAAATTGTACGCTTTATGCACACTTTTTTATGAAAATTGTTCATAAATTTTTCCATCAAAGAGATCACATGGAGTTTCAAATTTCTTTGTTCGACTAATTGGCCCAATTTATAAAAAATGTAAATACATGTTTTTAATTTATAGATTTACATATCTGTCACCTTCATTGAAAAATTAATATTCACATAATATCGAATTTCGGGATCATGGCAAGGAACTGGTCCGATCCAGGTTCTTTTATTTATTTATTTTTCACCTTCGGGACAACCTCGACATTTTCGTTAAGAAATAAAGTAGAAAGTTTCCGTGGGGTAAGGTGCGATTAGTATCCGTGGAAAAAAATGCGTCGAAGAATAAATTATTCTGTTGAATTTATAAATGTTTTTATGTCAGACGTCTCCAACTCACTTTAAAATATGAAGTTTTATACACAAATCGAATTCATGCATTTAGCTTTACGGCGCCTATTTGTGTGAACCCGAACATTTTCTTCCAAATATTCAGACGTCTGACCCTCTGACGTCATCCATGGACGCTTATCCACTATATGGTAGTCAAAACTAAAGTGGTCGAACTTCAATGAGTGCAAAATCAGTGCTTTGAGTGTCAGAGAGAAACGCAGGCAAAGAAATAAAATTTCATTTTAACTGAATTTATATTCGCAAAGGAGAGCAGATTTTTAAAAAGTCAAATAACATGAGATGAAGCTATAACCAGAAAATCCAAACACGAAGAAGAAAGAAAAACATTAAAAACAAAACTTGTTCACAAACTAGATCAAAGGAGGGGATCTATAACCGGACTTCTTTGCAGCACGCACGGTAAAACACCGAAGTACACCCAAATGCTGATGACAGACAGGACAAGCACAAAAAGAGACAGCAAAGGGACATGGACGTTCAAAGATGACATCAAAACACTAAAGACTACACATAAACCAAAGAGACAAATGGACAGCCTGTACCGACTTCGGACGGCCAACTACCACGTTTGTAGCAAATGGTGTGGTTATTCGGATTACATGTACGTGCGCACAACCCTCCCACTTGTCCGGTAATCCAGCGGTCTCGCAGAACGCATAGTTCATGTGTAAAGTAACCTCCTTACGGTAAGATGACGACATAACGCAGTGTTCGAAGGAACAAACATTGCTATCAAAAGAAAACAGTCCGTGCTCTTCTGACCTGAGCAAGCTCATGTGTGCAATTATGTATAATATAAAAGATTAACATGTTGATAACATGTTTTTGGGGGGGTGTTTTTATTTTATATGAGACATGAAGGCCCATCTTATTGCATTTCGATTACTATAGTAGACCGTGCTGTATTGTGTTTTTAAGTATATTGTTGAACAACACATAAAAATATGTCTATGACCTTGTTTCTCAATCCAATCATCTGTTTTATTCACAGTCGTACAGTTACAGTTAAGAATTTTAGGTTTACCGCTAAAATATCGCTTTAAAGCTCACTAGTGCAGACATCGCGAAAGTTTATACAACTTACCAGATATTTTTGAACTTTTGTAGAAATTCAAACATGTTTATTAAGAAAAAGTTGAAATATATTACCAGACCGAAGCAAATTTTACCAGGTTTGTCTGGTATGTCTGGTGACTTTCGGATTGACTGCTAGTGATGCAATAATTTCGTCTCAATGTTTTGCAATGTGCTCCATAAGCATATTCATTTGAATTGTAAATTCTATTTTTTTTTTTCATTACAATACATCCCCCTTACGTTACATTGCCCATTTTGACGATATTGTGAAACTTTGGCAACCAGCATTAGAGATACATTGTACAATATTTATTTGAAAAGATTTTTGTTTTACGTCACTAGTTCAAGATTATGGTCTAAATGCCCAATACTTGAAAACTGGTTTTCACAATGTATATGTTTCAAGTAAGGATCTGCAAAAATCAGGCATGTGAAAATCTTCACGTGACTATTTTTCTTTTAAGTATGGTATGTTACAAGTGGTGATTCTCCAGCCATTGTTCCTGTATGTGTAATCCTTTTTATTAATAAGGTCTAAGAAGAAATATGCTCTTCTGAATTTGTTTCAAAATAGAAATCAAGTTCAACTGAAATATTTCAAATAAATCTTACTCACTTGGAAATCTCCATATTCCAATGAAAATGAGAATTAGCAGCCAATAACAACAAGTGTTAAAAGTGCTTCAATGAAAAAAAAACTATACTTTTAAGACGACGATTTTGATTGGCAAATAGCGTAAAAACGAAAAATCTCTGAAGAGCTACCTTTAGCTTAATTTCCGAAAAAAAAAAACGTTCACTCATTAGATAACATGTTTTAGTGGACTCCCATTCCTAAATGATATATTGTCCGTCTTTCATCAGAGATTCTAAAAAAATGTCATTGAGTTGACAGAAGAATGAATCCTTCTCATCACGGATTGAATCATACAAACCTAACTAGCCTGAAATCAACCAATAAGTCTTAGTGAAAATAAAATCAGACAAATAGGAAAACCAAGCATACAAACGTAAGAGTTCTCTGGCATGTCAAAAAAATAGGGAAAAAGAGACTAGGAGTCCAGAAGGAGTAAGCAATTCCTGTCTGCATGTAACATATGTCATTTCAGCTTATTTACAACAGAGTCAAAATTCTGTAATTTCAAAGATTCTATAATGATTTATTAACACAACACAACACATAAATTTCAACGTTTTTAAAATAAACATAACAACAGGGTTTTTCTTTTCTTATTCCACTAACTAGCCATTCCGGTCAAAAACAGGCTACGTCTACAGAATACCCTACTTTGACGTTCAGCTTGTCTTTTTCTAAAAAATCATTGCTTTACTTACATTCAAACCTGGTTTGTAGTTCAGCGGCACCATCACTACGTTATTTCTGCTCCTTTTTTCAAAATAAATAACTTAAGTCATCCTACATCTTATTTTTTTCGGCCTCGAGCATCGCTGATGAGTCATTACCTGTTGAATATGGTGCAATAAAATTATTACAATAGAATATGTATTCTACTGTTGATATAAGTATGTTGTTTGCAGATTATATATGATATTATATAAGTACCGTTTCACATTTTCGTTGATAGTAATGACTTGATTTCAAATCAAATTTTTGTGCGTATGATTGTTGTAGATAAGTTTGGTGGAACATGTAGAGGACATTGCCATGAAACTTAGTTCTTAATGATTTTTGAATACATTATTTTATAGAGTTAGTCTTATTTTCTGGTTCCAAAGCCAAATATTGAGAAGAATCAAGAATTCCTACAAGACAACGTTACAATGGTCACAATGGAACACACCCGCACGCACAAGATTCCAATAAACAGCAGACAACCACACAAACGTACAGCCGGAGTACATCCGTATCAAAGGACCAACAGGCAATGACAGTTTTGGCGCTAATACCGCATCCTTGAAGTCATCTTTTTTTCATAGATTTAAGGGTACCATTTTATGACACTTTAATTCGAACCAATGACGCTCACCTCGTACATGAGCCATGTGATGTGAGCGCGGACCGTATTTAACAATCAATATAGTCGGGGTTTTTTGGTCAATGAATGGCAGGGTTAACGCAGTGGTAGCGCGCTCGCTTCTCACCTCTAAGGTCTCGGGATCGAATCCCAGATTCGGCGAAGGGTCTTAGGTGGGAGGGTAGGTGGTCCCCCACCCAGGCCTCGGTAGGAGTTTTTTCTCCGGGTACTCCGGTTGCCTCCTGCTCCTCGGACCCCCTCACGCCAACGTGAGACATTAATATAAGTTGTGTAACTTGTTTGTTAAACGTTGTAAAATATTAAAATGAATGGATAAATTAAATTATTCTGAAAGATTGTGTCATTTCCTTTCTCATAAGGTTTCATAACAGAAACGAATGAATCTCTCTTACACCAAAGTACTCAAAAAAAATCTTACCAAAGAAAATATGGAATGATTGACATGCTTAAAGACAAAAATTGCTGTAATAAGTGTTTTTATGACTACTCAATGCAAGTCATCATGCATTCCATATTTGAGGTGTATATATCCTTTATTTAAGAAAATTTTAAAAGAATGTTCTCCTGTGCATATGAAATATGATACATTAATCATTGATCACTTGCCTCAGGTATTTACTTTTATATGAAAAATGCACTTCATTGTCATTACACTCTTTGATCATGACCACGCTTTCTGCACTGAATTTATAGAAAAACACATAATATTCGGAATTGTTCCTTGACAACCAAGTCTACTGAGATCATGTACCTCCCCCACCTTCACGGACAAATTAACTGATCTATTATAATCTTCAAAATAACAATATTTAGTTCTAAATAATTACGTAGTGAAGATGACTTTTTGATAAAGGCCTATATGGTATTGATATTTTCTACATTTCTAGCTATTTGACCAGTGGTTGGTATTACCAAGTTACATTGAAATCCATTCCTTTAATCGGGTTGTTTCATTACAAAAATGTATTCCCAATTTCAGAACGAAAAGTCAATTTATCTAAGTCATTGGTCGTGATAAAACTACCCTAGGGTTAAGGTTAGGGAGGGGTTAGGGAAGGGTTAGGGAGGGGTTGGGGTTAGGGAGGGGTTAGGGTTAGGGAGGATGTAGGGTTAGGGAATGGTGGGAACGAAATAATTATTTCGTGGGAACGAACAAAATTATATCATTTCGTGGGAACGAAATAATTATTTCGTGAGAACAAATAATATATATAATATATATATTAGAGAATGGTGTAGTAATCCAGGTTGCTTGCGCAAATGTTCCATTCTATGGTGTGAGAGAAGTGGAAAATGAAGTTACCAGAACCCTCGAATTTGTTTGTTTCTCTTCTGAAAAAAAAACAAACAAACATGGTAAATCCTGAACCTAAATATTGCTTCCTATGCAGTTTGTTGAAGTTCAATGCATTGGCTGAGGAGGAATCGAAATGCAAAAAGTGTACAAATAGACATTGTACAGCAGGATATGACTACAGCTCATTTTGAGATTTTTGTTCAGGTGAGCTAAACTTTGTATCGTTAAACATTGAAAATATTGAAGGAGCATATATGTGTACACGATGTTATAAGTTTATATCTGATGCCCTGTTTACACGACGGGTTTAATGCGCATTAAATCGAATTTAATGCGCATTAGATTTTAGCTGCGTTCACACGAGGAATCTAATTCGCATTACTTTAATTCGCATTAGATTTAATGCGCATTAGATTTTGCCGTGTGAACGCAAAGCGAATCTAATTCGCATAAAATCTGGCGCATGCGTATATGATTTACTAGAATTCTACAGAACATTTCCATCATAACTGGGCACTTTTAATCACCTTTGGACCTCGAAACATAGAATAAGAAGTAAAAATACTTGATTTCATTAACAATGAACCCTCTAAGTAACTGTAGAGCAAGTGACCATATTTCGCCGCATTTTTCATATATTTTCTGATAATTTTCAATACTTGATGGCTGATTCAATAATTGGTTTTGCTAAAATTTAAATTAACTCCATTCTCGATCGAAATACTAGAAAAATGATTTATTTTACACATTTCATTGTTTCCTAATAAAACGTCAAAATCTTTCGTTTCCATGTTTTCGGGGGTGACCATATTTCGCCGTTTTTGCTGATAAGTATCTATTTTGCACACAAAACGGACAAAATTGTGCCTTTCTTTTCAGGAAATCTTTCGTCGCCACAACTTCTACGAGATGATGCCAAATAAAATGTTTTCTTCGTTTGGTTTTTGTAAAAATTTTGGATGTTTACGTCTAAAATTTAGCGATGTAATTAAGTTTTCCTCATTTTGAGGTATTTTTCGTCACATTTGAGTGCAGGAGATGTCACATTATATCAAAACATGACTTCTACGGTCATATTTGATAGGAAATAGAAAAATAAGCTTGACAAACAATTCCAATAACCGACGAGAAGCAATTAACCATGAAACGGCGAAATATGGTCACCGGCGAAATATGGTTCCTTGCTCTACTGCATTTCTTAACTTACGTAAAATAACATTATATTATGACGTCATTTTATCTCAAAATGACGTCATGCAATGCATGCATAAGCCCAACTTACATGTTACGAAGAGGTAAATTATTATGAGCAAAACAACATACATTCGACCCTTTTACTATCTAAAGTATACGGCTCTCAGTGCAAATGTACCAAAATCTAATGCGCATTAGAATGTGTCGTGTGAACGCAATGCGAATCTATTTCGCATTAGAATAAAGCGCATCAAATCTGATGCGAATTAGATTTAATGCGCACTTATGTGAATAGGGCATGAGCAAAAATCATTAGTTTCCTGATTATCGTCTTACCAAAAAAAGCATTAATATTAGAATTTATCGCTGGTATTATCTGAAATGAAGGATAACATTGGAAAACGTAGCACATCCCTTTTTAAACGGATAAACGGGATTTCACCAAGGGTAACCTACCTGATCAGTTCATTTTTTATGTTAATATATGTTGCACATTTGAGCTGTAAAGAATATAAGGGTTGTGATTTGGTCTTTAACAATAGCTAGGATTGCAAGTTTAAGTTTGAATTTTTTCTATGGACTGATGCATGTATAATTTTTGTCTTGTCTGGGTGAGTGGCTGGTTTGCTGGTTGTCTGTCTGTCTGTCCTTTTTAGCTTTTAAAATTGTTTAAAACCGAGGGCAATTTTGATGATTAGTTCAAAATTGAATTTCTTGGGGAGTCTGTGCAATTTTGCCAATCTAAGCACTCGGACTCATTGTGAGTTTTAGATCGACAAAAGGCGTGGTATATGTACTAGTCTACAACTTGGTCCAAACTACAAGTGTCCATCTCTGTTCAGAGAAATAGATCAAGAGTAACATTTCCACAATTCCCATTTTGCATATAAAACGATAAAAATACCACTTATCTTTGGTTTGAAACATGTTACAAATTACGATTTATTTTACAGTAGACGTCTCTTTTTTTAACAATCTTGTAGTGAGCTTGTTGAGATTTGTATCAAATGCGCAATGACATGCTCCTTGCTCTCTTGTTCTTTTTTATATACTTCTTGTCTTTCTGTCATAGCGGTGGTCCGTACACGATAATTAAAAAGATTTTGTTTCGCTTCGCACAGTTCTTGTAAAAATTCAATACCATCTTAAATTTACCGACAAATCCATTTACTACTTAGCTCATATCTACACGGTCTACCCTTTACGGCCTTTGTAACACCTCATTTCGCTAACGTTTATAAACTCGAATGCTTCTGAATCGAAATTTAACCCTGTGTTTAGCAGTTTTTAATGCATGCCATTAATGGCAATAGTGTAAAACATCGTAAAACATGCAACCAGTCAGGCAAAAAAGTATTAAATTTTGATGGAATTATACGTTACTCGTGTGCCTGTTATGTTTATGACTTGATATCTTGTAAATCAAAATCACAGTAACTATACGTTGTTTTACATGATATGAAGGGAGTCTCAAATATGGAGTGAAATATGCAAGAAACAGAGGATGATAAAAGTAATAAACGCTATTCTTTTAAATGTTTTTTTAATTAAAATTGAATTCTTATGGTCGTTTAAATGATACTGTTTTTAAGTAGATTCGACTTTGAAACAGATGAAAAACAAACAAAGAGAACAAAAATTGAAAAATCGGTCAACATGTACAATTTTGAATGTGTAAACCATTTCCCCAAAACAAGACTAACCTGCATCTAACTTACATTTTGAAATGTATATGTGAAAACAGAATGTCTGTTTTATAGTCTATATTAGTCGAAGATACAAAGTATCTAAATAAGAATTTTAAAGATTTAGTCTTAATATTTTTCAAGTGTCAGAATTATCGATATCCATTTAAGCAACGGAATATCCCGGGGTTCTATTTTCAGTTTTGTTTTTGTGGTGTTTGCACACAAGCTCTGTAGGGGAGATTAAAATTCAGAGTGTCTGATAAGTTACGTTTAACCTTAAAAAAGCAGCAAATAGACTTCAAACTGACAAACAAAACATTCAAACTGGAGAAAGTCAATAGAAATCCACTGCAAGTAGATATGGCAATTTCCTGCGATAAGTATGACATAAAACACATAAAGCAGGGGTCACCCAGGGTGGAATGTTCAGTGTTTGCCTATTGCAGATATTTGGCATCAAGTATTTCTTCCAGCTTTCTTGAGTATCAACCTGCAAATGCAACATGGTAGACTATGAATGAAAGCTTGTCCAATTCTATCCAAGAAACAGAAGTCTTGTTTACGTCACTGCTAGCCATGTGGCCGAATCTGCATAGATTGGGGGTCTTAGGATCAGGGTGATTTATTGGAGTGTATTTTGTAAATGGTAGGCTGATATTATGCAAGACGGTGTCATTTCGATAGCTGGATGTTTAATTATGTTTGATTACTCGTTATAGCTACCGATTGAGCCAGTTTCCGATAGCTTTTTACTCCCGGTTTGAAACGTAACACCATAATTCGTCTTGCAATATATTTGATCCGATTTCTCAAAATGTAATCTAATGTAACCTTTGCTTGCGTGAATTTGGCGGCAAAGAATATATGTCTGGTTGGGTAAAAGTGATTAAGTAGATTTTAAATGCAATATCGAATTGTATCTTATGCATACAGATCATTTAAAAGTTATTATACCGATTTTGACAAAGAAAATTATGAACTATTTTGTAATTTACGAAGAAACTTTAATAGAATATCAAATGCAATGGGTTCTTTGGGACAAGTAATAGAATAATGAATGTACAATTTAGAAAAAGTGCTCCTTCGTTCAAGTGAACACCAAAACAATTTCGAATGAAAAACAAGATGAAAACTGATATTGCATCCTTGCCTTTCTTCTTATTTTGTCCAAAAGTATTATGATGGGACACTTTTGTGTTAATTACAGTAAGGAAGATTCTTTGAAATTTTGGCGTTTCCATGGAAATGATTAGTCGTTGCTTTGCTGATGAAGTCAGTTTTATGCCAAAATGACAGAGAATTTGTAGTCGATCCCTGAATACTGGAAATGCTGCAAATTATCTGAAATGACCTTTTTCTTATTATGTTTCTGTTGCTGATGCAAGTAAATGTACACTCTTCTTCTGTCAAAAAATACCCCTATTGGTTCCCCTACAAAATCTTAGTTACACATTGATTAAATGTATCTTATCTTTAAAAAAAATTATCTAAAAGTTTAGATTTTTATGCACATTTCATCTATATGTAAAATTCAATATTACGATAAAAGATAGTTTGAATATTCAGAGTATATCTAAGGTAGCACAGATTTACATAATTACGATAATAAAGTGTGTAATTCGTAGCACATAGACATCGACCTCCATTTTGTTGACAGAAAAGACGATCGTCTGCTTCTAACTAACTTCCTTTATGGGATCGTATTTCTACAAACATTTTATGGACGTCATTATGATTGCAAGATATCAATGCAATGCTTAATGAATCTTTATACAGGCGTTTGGTTAACAAAGACGATCCGATACGTAGGTATTTTATTTATGACTGATTATCAATTCCTGAATTATACGGATCCGATTCGAGAAATAGATAATCGTTTGCTATTACCATATACATACCATAGATACTGACCCCGACTATTTTTTAAATAATGGAGTCTTGACACGGTCGACCGAGACCGAATCTACTGATATTTATCGTTTTATTCCGTTACGTGGGAAAGATTTTTAAAGCATTCGACATTTTGTTTATCTTATCACAAAGCTTTAGCCATAAACATTGTAACACTTACTAACGACAGACATTGACTATGTGTGAATCACCGCCTTATTTTGGTTTGAGATTCTTTCTTCTTTATGTCGTAATGGAATCACGAAGCAGTCATTAAAATGGCATGTTGGCGTCTGAGACAAATAATCATAAGATGTGAGAAATAGTTTTTAAACGTAGATGTGTACAAGAAATCAACCAGCAATACATCGAACTCAGCACTTTGCAAACCACAATGACGAATTTGAGCATCCTTAAGAACAATATGTTTACAAAAAAAATTTGAGCAGAGAACTATTTGCCAAGAAGATTTATAGGAAACGTGGAAAATACACAATCTTCTCCAATTCGATGCGCTAAATTGAGAAAACCTCCACCCACTCCACCCGCCTCCCCAACCACCAACACCTCCACCATAAAACATCAAATTATAGAAGACATGGCATGAGTTTTTAACTATATATATATATTGAAAAAAAATCCTTAGATCCATCCAACCCGAAAATTGAATGTAAATTCGTTTTGTTTTTCATTCCTAAACTGATATCATTTCACTGCTGGGATTTGAACCCAGAACCTCCCAGATTTGAACTGGATGCTCTACCTTTGAGCTACAGTGAATGTATATACAGCAATGCCAGACGAAGAAAAAAAATCTCTCAAGTCAGCAGAATAAGTGTGCATCTGGAGAAATGACAATAGTATAGAATATATCCCCATTATCACGGAGACATCAGGTTTTTATTAGCATCCCAACTCCTACAGGAAAGTGTGTCAAATTATACATGACAACAAACGGGGGTCTTGAAAGCAAGTATTTGGCATACGTTCCCCGATGCCTCTATCGCATCTCAACATTGGATCGTTAGCGAATTAACTTCAGCAGTCACACTTCTGGGGGTGTTATCCTCAGTATATGGCCTGAAACGCTCACCTGTCGGGAGACTGCATTTTATTTCTCATTTTACGTGAATCTGAAAGTCCATTGTCGCAAACGGATTTGTAATAACGACCGGATTTGTAATAAACTAGATTTATTACATATTAGGTTATTAGTTTATTACAAATCCGGTCGATATTACAAGTCCGGGTACGACAGTCCATGAGGAGAAAACATATAGCCTTTAAATGTTAGAAACACGTGACAGCTAGGCTTTTGAAATGTTATCGTTTAAAATTTTCTTGACCTGTTTAAGTACTTATATCAAAGAAAGTTATATATGGAGAAAATTGCGATTATTAATTAAAATTTTCAAGTAGAAAAGAAATGCCCCTTTTAAAACTATAAGTAGTGAGCAATTGGTTGCAGAGATATATATCACAAAACAGAGAAGACAACTATTAAATTAATTAAAATTTAAATGTATTTGATTTTAAAATTATTTGATATAAGGACTTGAGCAAGTCTAAAAATTTTCATGTGGAATCATTTTTTTTTTAATTTACTACAACAAGAGACACCAAAGGTGCAAGGAAGTCCAAAAACAACATCAAAAGTTTAACATTAGAGACTACAAATAAACCAATAAGACCAATTGGCAATCGGTGCCGTAGCAAATGGAGTGGTTATCCGGATTACGTGTGTACACAGAAAAGTTTAAAATCTAAAAATTAATAACAGAATCGCATCATCGTTTCAAATATGTCCTTGATGTTCAGATGGTAGTCCATGAATTTGCTTTCTGTTGATATATTTTGATTATTCTTTTTTACGTTTACCGTGCAGAATTAATGTTTTGGAAGTTACCATGCTTTTCCTTTACTTGTAAAACTGTTCTGCAAAAGCATGTGAGCAAAATAGATCGATCTGGAATTCCTACACCTCTACTTTGAAGAATCACTTACTGTTCAGTTAAACTGGTTAACTGCACAACTTTCAAAATCGTGAAACTCTTCGTTTTATCTTTTCAATGTTATTTTGCTTTTGGGGGGGGGGGGGTCATAACTCTGTGTTTCGTCATTATCTGTTCTGTATTACTTAAAGATAAATCTACTCATCTTGTAATAATGATCCGGTTTTTTTTACTGTGTCTAGCTTGGATACATCGAGTAATCTAGACTAGAAATACAAAGGTCGCGAAGGAGAGACAGAAGGACAGAAATACAGAATACGGTCGACTGATGCCCTAGATTTGCCTTGTTGATCGTCTGGCTCAAGGTAAATACATCTGTATGACTTGGCAATGGAAAGAGATAGAAAAATATCGATGCTGGACGCAATCATCCGTACTTCGTCAGAACTCTGTGTTTTTATCAATGACAACCCTTAATGAAATTACATGTTCCTAATTATACGTATGCGTACGCACGCCAAGCAGCCATCTTTATTAACTGCAGGATTTGACAGATCCGCAGAAATGAACATTTTTATACATCTATCCCTTTTCAAACGCGGATGAAGACGGGGGTTTGAATAGTGTTGGTCTTTCCTTGAATTTGTCAAAAGCGAGTGTTTTCTCAAAATCTTGGACTTGGTCCCTACTGGTCGGAATGGACCATCCCAAAAACAGGGCGTGCTGAATACTGTTTATATTGAAGCATGATCATTTACAATGTATCTATCATGTTCAGTCGTATGAAATATGCAGACGACAATGCAAGTTTTTGTTGTTATAATTTTTAAAATTTCACCGACAAAAAAATTATTTAATAAAGAAAGATTCATTATATATCATAGTGTGTTTACATTTCATATGTAGCCTGTTTCACAAAAATACTTACGATAAAATTCAGAAAGCTCCGAAACTTTCATCATCAAATAAAAGCTGAAAATGTTTTCAATTAAGATTAATATTGTGTTTTCTAATATGTATCATTTCTACATACTTAATGTAAATATTGATACAACACATCGTGATTTTAAGTTTACAAGAAGAACTAAACGATCAAAAGTTACGAAAATTCCTGAAATTGTTCGTCAGTATTTTTATGAAACAGGCTGCAAAAAATTCTATCAAATATACCTTCGATCTTCTTTGTAAGATAGTTTTGCTTTCTGGAAATTGGACAGATTCTGAAATAAAACAATGTCATTGCTTTCCGATCATATGTGACATAGAGTACGAATAAATTCATATTAACAGCATATTAACATTTCATAATTTAGCTCAAATTCTGCAAAGGAAATAATAATCATTCAGATAAATTGGATAGGGGATATATACTATGTCTGTCCATTTGTCCATATGTCTGTCTCTGTGTTTCCATGGGAGTCATATCTCCCCTGCATGCGACAAAGTACAAGTAGACATACTGATAGTAATTCTATATTATTAGTTTCAAAGTCTAAAGATAGAAAAAAGATCGTGATTTAAAAAGAACTAATTTTGCTTTAAATGAAACAAATTGCAATAATTGCTACTTTTACAAGTATTTACACATTTTTAAAAACTGCAAATTAAAGTTATGAAAATGTACCTTACAAGGATTCACTTTCAAGAGATTTCGCCCAATCATTCATAAATATATATACAAGTAACTAATATGTAATAACAGCTGTATTTAAGATAAAGTAAGATTCAACGAGGGATAAGCTGTATGAAGAATTAATTAAAATTTCATAAAATGCCCGATTTTCCACTGCAATAACAGAAGTACCGCTTGACATGTTTGAGTAGATGGTGGCCATTTTGGTTTCGAATTTCCCTTTATGATATTATATGTCACGGTAAATCGTGGTTCGAAGTGCTTTGTAATTAGGGTCTGATTTTCATTTTTGACAATAACACTTGTTTGCTCACGTTTAAAGTTCATGGCGCATGCAATGTAAAAAACCTGTCTTGTCATTTGAAAATGAGTGGGCTTTTCGAAAGCTTTATATTCAATAAATCCACCGCCCCGCAAAAAAGATGAAACCTTTAAAGCCCAAATGCATTTTACTGAGCATTTGTTATAAGTATAACTGTACCTCTGTATGCGATTCTGTCTGTTTGTCTGTCTCAATGTATATCGGTCTTTGAAATCCTACCCGCCTCAAAAGCTTGTCAATAGCGTCATAACATGACTATTTTATTCTACAAAAAAAAAAAGATGAAAATATGTTTTTTATAAGCTGATGGACTGGTTTACCGTATCATTTCTATAACGTGACAAGATGTTGAGAGGGATAAGATGATTAGTACTTGCTGTGACCGCGAGAGATGATTATGCCAGAAATCAAGTACAAATCATTATAAAAGTTAACACCATCACCTGCAGGTTGAGAACAACTACCTTCATCCCCTTTTAAAGGGCCGACTTTATTGTCTGGTTTGTGTATCACTTTCTCCGACTTACTTACAATATATCCCGTATAACAGTACCGACCCGACTAACTTTTTAAATCCTCTTTCTAATGCTTATTTTTAATTGTAAATATTTGGCTATAATCGCAGCTTGACAAAAGAAGTTTTCACTTATCGAGCTCGGTATTATTCAAAATTTTTATCCCTAATACCGATTATGTGAAATTTCAAAATAATAAATCGCCAAAACGAAAATGGCTTGAAGAATGTAGCACTGAGATGCTAATGATATGACCCAGCTAATAAAGCTTTAATCCGATTTTCATTTTAAAGTCGTGACCGAATCCCTGTGTTGTTCTATTGTTTGTAAGGCTAAGAATTATTGCACATTCTAATGCATTGAAAATCTCCTACTAAAAGGCCCAGACTGAAAATAAAAAAGAAAACCAAACACGTGTTGAACTCTCCCGGGGTCCATAAGGAATTCCATCCTTCAAAAAGTGAGACAAGTATTTAAGATAACATGTGTATGTTACATAATAATATTTGACCTTCCACCTCATATTTGTAATGAATCAAGTCAGGAGGCAAAGGAACACTTCAAACGATTCCCTTTGAAATTCAGAATAGATAAATTATTGAAGGTCTATATGGAATATTTGATATTGGTAACAAATTGAAAGATCGAGTAATCTATTTGAAATGAACTCTGTGTAGCTCTACAATCGCAGATAAAAGTGACTGCTTTTCCATTTACAACCTGTACAGGGGATAAAAATGGTAACCCCTCCCCTTGAGCAAGGTTTGACCTAGTAGTCTTCTTTTTCATCAAAGTCTCCCGATACCATCAAAGTGATCAATTTTGCAAAAAAAATCGATCCTAAAAACGTCATATTTCATTGTAATATGCATGCAGTACATCCTTTGTACCTGGACTTCCACTGATCAACCTATACTGTGTAAAGCAAATTTGGTAGGAAATACTTCGTGAGGGTACCCATATCCCTAAGCCAGTTTCTCATGAATCTGTGTCTTAAAGAAAGAAGGGGATCCCCAACAGGACTCGGTGGCAGAACCCGCAGCAAAACCCCAAAGCACCAAAACACAAAAAGCACAGAGTGGACAAGCCGCAGAAACGGACAACGACACTTTGCTATTTGGACGGTCAGTTAATGTGTACATTAAAACAATCCATATAGCAAAGTGTCGTTGGCCATTTCTGCAGCTATCAGTGTACAAGCACAACAAGAGACACCAAAGATGTCATCAAAACATAAAAGATTACACATAAACCAACGACACCAATAAGCAATCGGTGCCGACCTGGGACGATTATCTGTCATGTTAGTAGCTCTAAATACATGCGCTGTTACCCATCGGTCTTGAGGATCGCACATTGTTGTCTTCACTATAAGATGACAACACAAACAGAAAACAAAACACAGGATGTATATCAAAAACAACAGTCGCTTAGTCTATACTGAAATGGACTTTTGCAGAGATCACAAAACAATATTTTTTATCAACAAAATACACATAAGATTACATATTGTCTTATTCTTTGTTACGCAACCAATTTTATGATGACGACCATCTACATAATCACCAGCAAGGCTACAACAAGACCTCGGATACTTTATACCATTAGGATCACCCAAATGCCAAATCCTATAACACGTACTGGTACTGGTATATGGCAACATACAATGGGTAAAATCTGTCTTTATTCTTTTGGTTCTGTTTACTTCAATTTCTCTTAAATAACCTTTAAGAATTCATCAACACAATAATGTTTTTATTGATACTTTTTTACCAATAAGAAATTTTAAACTTTATCATGTCTGTTCTGATTAAAGACAAAGCTGACCAGAATGAATCTTTTACAAGTTTTTCTATTTAGTCAGTATATGACACAATCATCACGTAATTATGATACATCTCACTAAATTGTTTACAAGTTTAAATTGAAAATCTAATCCAAAAATCATATGGTTCTGATAGCCTTAGGTACCCCTAGTCTTTTACGACGCAGATGGGTCGTCTGTTTATTAGATAATCAATTTGCACTGGATGAACGTCACGTTTATTTTATGATTAAGATTACATTATTAATTTGTTAATCGTCTTAAATTCAAGTACGAAAAACAACAAAACAAATTAATCAATAATAAACTCGATGCACTATGTATTTCGAAAAATGTCGTACATGGTCGTCTATTAGCATAAGTAAAAGAACTCCAACAAGGTCACACTGCAGTGATCACAGCAGAACACACACGCACACACACACACAATTGCAACAAACAACATGTAGATACGAAGAAAAAACAAACAGCAGGAGATAACAGAACAAGATAAAAGACTTCAATATATATGAGTGGCTGCAGCCAGGATCGTGGAAGGAGCTTTAAGGTCCAGAATTTTTTTTAAAGGAGAGGATGGGACAATGTAACACTATCACAAAGCATTTTTGTCGAATTCTAGCGTCAACAACAACAACCCCTCCCCTTCTCCCAGTTACATGAATGATTTATTCTTTGTTATAAATTGATCGGTCAAACTTATCAGATTGTCCATCCAAAATTGATCGGCTATATAGGTTTCCTATGTATTGTTTCAATATTAAAGTCTTAAATATGCGGACATTCGCGATTTCAAGATTTATAAATAAACTGTTGACGGCGATGCATTTCTGAACAAAAGCGGGTTCCGTTCCATTGCTTTCTCAAAGTGTAAAAATGGATTTATAATACATAAGTCTAAATATCCATAAAACCTCATAAAAGATGCTATCGAACTTAGCATATGTTCCCGTTTATGACAGCAATTAACTTCCCAATTCATATCCAAAGTGAAGGAATTATATGATATGATGAAATGAAGCAATGAATTATTTCATTGAAAATAGATAACATTACTTGTACATGTAGGTATATACCGCAATATGTAAAACCACAACGTTTTATAAAAAGATAAAGTAACTGGGGTTCTAACTCAGCAGCCCATTTGACATATATTCTCTTTCATGCATTTTTTTAAGGGGGGGGGGTGTTAAACACCCAAAATCTTCTATAGTAGAGGGTGCGATTTTCAAGATTTTCGTGGGATGTGATTAAATGCAAATGAGTTTCCATAGAAGTATGGGGAGTCCTCTTTAGAAGTTATACAAAGATGGTGGCGTCCCCTTCATCAATAAACTGTCTCTGATAATTTACATATATCAAGGTTGCCTCAGCAAAACAAAGACAATCTTACTTCACAAACAATTTTAATTGCGTGATCCAAACAATGACAATTATCACTATCGTTAAAATCTCGTGCTCCGCGAGATATTGTGTTACAGTCACGTGATTTTACAAGAGTGCAATGTACCGTTCGGGGGTACTTCATTCTTTTGTTTTCCAAATTCTATCATAGATCTTTCAGGTGTTTAGCGTTTCTGCTCATCAAAATCAGTCAATAAAGAAGAATTGATCAGATAAAATCCAAAGTCTGCTTTGGACAATTAAACAGTTTTAACATAACGGTAGGGGATTTTAACGGCTTGTATTTTAAACAAAGGTCCAAAACACCAAATCCCCAACTGAGGTTACCCTACTACTTGATCCCGAACATTCTCCCAGATTTAATTAGCAATTTCTGTAGATTAATGTCTAACCCGAAAGTTTAACAATGAAAAAATCTTGATTTAGAAAATTGTCACGTAGGGAAAATAATAATTCAAAGCCGTTTCTACATATGGAGGTTAACACGAAATTGACCTCGTATATGATTAATAACTAGGGCATTTCAAACTGATTGCATAACAATATTATTCGAGATTATTTGAAAAAATACCAATGCAAATACCAATTTATAACGTTATTCTGATATATAGGTCAAATTGAATGCAGTGGGGGCTCAATTGAACAACCCTTTATATATATTCCTTAAATATTTAAACAGTACATTGTTGCTTTGAATTTTCAGTGATTTGAAATACTATGCAAAATACTCAAATCCAAAACGGTTACCAAAAAGATTTTTTTCTCTTTCTTATTTGATTGATTCTTTGACTGATACTCTGATTGATTTATTGACAGATTGATCGATTGATTTACGAACGAAGTGCAGAAATGTTTTTGATTCGATTTATTTGCTTGATGTAGATGTCTTTCTCTCTGTCCGTCTGTACAGTTAAAAGAAGATTCATGAAACCTAAGTCTGGTCAGGACAAGAAAAATAGCATCCAAATCAAATAACAAAGCCTCTAATTTTTCAAACAATTTCTGACATAATTTTGTCCTTTGTCGAAGATTTATTACTTAAATTCTGGTGGGAAAAGTTCGGAAGTTGCTAGAAAATGTCCAATACAATGTATTTCAATTTATGTTTTCAGATAGTACAAGTAATATCAAAATTATGTTATTTGAAAATGCAACAATATTTAATCAAGGAACATTTCCAGCTTCTTGATCTAATCCCTAAAAATAGTATTCCTTTAATAATATGATTTCATAGTTATTCTCGCAGTTAACAAAGATAACGAACGAATGAAATGTTTTGACCAAACGCAAACAAAAACAAAAAGGAACATAGAAACAGTGTTGTTTCAGCCATGATTTCAGAATCCCGCAATGGAGAAGGGATAGTCTAGCATGCGAGTTGTCTTGATGTAGACGATGAGATACAGATATCAAGCAGGGATAGTTATGAACATGGGACGGTTTGAGTCTCCTTGACAGAGGAATGTAATACAATAGAAGTCCCTGGGTGTCTAAAAGCGCGCACCCATCACAGCCAATTAACATGAATTTGTTATAGACATGTTTTCCAGATCCACTGCCAATGTGAGGGATTATGTATCACTTACTGACATGTACACTAAATATACTTATACTCTCCCCGTGGTGACGATATCTTTGGACCTATCCCCCATGAGGTTTGGTGGATAGCGGTTTATATATCCAAATATATTTTATTTCAAATTCAAAAACATGTATATCGATATTCAACTAACTTCATTAATATCACATCTTTAAACTCAGTCTACAAGTGTATAAAAGAGAATTCTGAAATATCTTTAGCGCAAAAAAAAACCCCAAACAAAACAAACAACCGAACAAACCCAAGAAGAATAAGCTCAAACACCCTTTATTTCAGAATTATATGCTCCTATCGATGAAATTGCTCAAATGGATATTATCCATTTTGAAATCTCGTATCAGAATCTGGTTTCGTCTTTTGTGTTTGTTTCATTTACTGATCCATGCAAAGGATGGAAGGGACGGAGACAACATTCCTAATGATCTCACAAGATTTAGTGTTTAACTAAATTTTGGTACGAGTACACAGATTTATCTTTTAGTTTGGTCCATTTTCCTGCGTTTTTTTTTTTTAATAAAATGTTGAAACCTCCGTCGCATAAATGCTCCAATAAATATATTAATACTCGTACATACATTTTGAGGCAGTTATTCATACAGAATAAGTGCCTAAAAAATATGGATAACTTGACAAGAAGCTCGTTCCCTAGAGATAAAAACGCGTTTGCCTCCCTTGGCCCCTCTCTCCTCTGTGATAAAGAAGGTAGTACAAGGTTTGTAAATACTGAATCTCTGGATTACCTATAATGACTTGAAAAATTCAATATTTAGAGATTATTATAATCTCTACACATCATCGTTGCTACTTTGATCTTATGTCAATTCGGTTTAGATCGTTTCGCTCTAAACATTTCTCATACTGTTCCTCTCTATACAATTATTACATTATTGCCTGAAGAAATCAGAATAAAATCTTTTAAGAATCTAACAAAGAAGACGGTCCTTAGTCACTCAAATTGTTCTGCAAGTACAAAAGAGAGTATCACCCAAATCGGCTTAATATATTATAGAACAATTTGGAAGATTTATCGCCTTTTTGTGCATGATTTACTTTTCTATTAAAATAATCTTATCTATTGCAATCCTTGTAAATTGCTCCTAACTTTCCCTTTTAATGAATAAAATTTTGATTTCAAGGTTTTGTTATTGAAAAGGTGACAATCGGGTGACTAAAAATATGAATTTCATTATTGTTATTTTAGGAGTTTAAAACAATTATTTTGACGTCTATTTTACACGTACCTTGAACAAAATTGTTTTTGTCGCACTTTGAAACAAAGAGAGTGAAAACATCCACCATTCATAATTTCTTTAAATGGCAGCACTCGAAAGATAATGTACCATAAGTGCAACAAGTACTCTATTCTTCTTGCACAATTACAGACGGTTTTTGGTCTTAATTTTGTCAATGTAACAACGGGAGAAAGAATGAAAAATAAAAACACATTCATTGAAGAATTAATATATATAAATGAAATGATGTAAGACCAAGGTATCTACTTGTGCGACAGACAAGAGAAATGTTAATCAACGACCCCGTACACGCCTTTCTAATCAACTCTTATTTCCAGCATTTTATATAAAGAAACGCTGTCTATATTGTGTTACTGAATTTCATTTTACAATTCTGTACCTAATCTAAAATGTACATTGTATGTTAATTATCAAAATTTTGCACTGCCCAATGCTCAAGTAAAATTAATATAAAGTAGAAACCAGTTTCTTAAAAAGAATTTGTCACGGTCCTTTTATATTCCATATCGTAAATTGCTTTGTAACGCTCATTATTCAAAATTTTTTTATACAGAAAAGTTTACTGACGACGATTAAATTCGCTCGGTGTAAAATTTCAATGCCTAGTTGTTGAACGACTTTTCCTGGCTCGAGTTGTCTTTAACAGTTAAATCAATTAATGAATACCTACGAGCCTTATACTTTCCCTTATCTACTGTATTAAACTTAATGTTTTGTCAATAATGTGTAGAATATTCTCAACAAAAAGGCACGAGTGCGATCAACTATGTTCAGAGGCGGCCATTGTTCCCTGTAATCCTTGTGCAAGACGCCAAAATCTACGTGTGGCGACATCTACCCAAGGAACCATTTATTCCGGGGCACCCGGTGTATAACCAATATCCCTGTTATTTTATGCAATAATAAAATTTGTGGAGCAATGATAATTCATATATGGGCGTGCTAAGTCCTGTACTACCCAGGAATTTAACAACAATAACGTATTACAAGGGTTTTGTACAGATTATTAGAATGATTCATTTTTCCTACACCATATGCTCTCCCTCTTTCTGAAAAATTTAAGAATACAATCTCTCTCTCTCTCTCTCTCTCTCTCTCTCTCTGCAGTTTAAGAATACAATGTTTCGTGGGGACAAGCTTTAACGATTGAATTCCCAATATTTGCATACCTGATGAAATGTGCATTTTCGGCGTGACCCAGATTAGAGAGAAATCAACAATTTTCCCTCCATTTTGAATGTCAACAGACGTGACAACGTCTTAATCAGTGTTGTTTAGGAGCTTTTTCAACATCTGATGACCTACCATTATATTTTGGGTCAACCCTTTCGAAACCTAATCTCGGCTCATTTGGGAGTAAACTTTTGGGAACTGATAATATGATTTTATCGAAGTGTACTGGTTTCACATGTATGTTCGTTAAAATTTGGAATGTTCGAGTCCTAAACATGCTCAGTGGCTGTCATGACAATTTCATTTTTCATGCAAAAAGATTCCTTTTAATCTAAATTTTTTTTGTATCTGTTTTCATGTTTTGATATACAATGTAGTTTGACCGATAAGGCCCATTTATGGCTGAAAATTATACGCAGCTGAACAGCAATTAGAGTTTCTAAGTCTGATTCCTTTTTAAAAACACCTATGATGGTACAAAGAATAAAACTTTCTCTCCATCTTAATTAGAAAGAACAAAATGGTGAACGATATGACTAATTTCAGTATTATTAGTAGTGGTTATTCTTATCCTTGCAGTTGATTGCAAACACGTGTATGGCGATTCCACGAACGTGCGAAACGGGGGGTCACTCTATACAAAGGGGAGATAATAAAAATAAACACATGGAAACGAGATAATGTAAAACATATGACCGCTATAAATGTAACAATATTGAACGATAATTGTAAACAAATCGGATATTTCTCTTGTCTGAATGGGTCAGTTTGCTGGAATGGACAAAGTTTTGACCTGCATGGTTCTTCAAGACTGAAATGATATCTCATCGAAACAAACTTTGAACCTAAAACGTGGGTCTTGTAGCATCATATCCCACCCATCCTGCTACGTCTTTCGGTTCATTTTTGGACATAATAACTTTCAAACTTTTTGGCCATATTACATTGTTTAGACGAGGGTTAAGTATCCGAAAGTCGGAAACGTGCTTGTCTGGTCCATGCTGAAAATTTATCTGATCTTAAATGATGCTATTGACTTTGAAGACGTTTAACATGCAGACGTTTGGTAAACTGGTGTCACTTTTGATTTCATTCTCCCTATTTTCTTCATGTACATTTATTGGAAATGTCCATCAAAACCTTTAGAAATTGAAGAAAGTGTTTCTAGAATTAAACTAAAATCAGAATCCTTCTCACCACAATAAAAGCAAAATAGTTTTCAGTATACATGAACGAAAATGTAAACGACAAATTCAGATCTTTTCAAATACATGGAATATGGTTTACAGAGGGATTGGTTTGTTTCTGTTGTGACTTCATTAGGGATTTTAAGACAAAAAGATTAACTGAAGAGATATTTCCTATTTATCATAAACCCTGATCTAACAGTGTATTGTTGATTCAACGAGACCCACACAAAGAACATAGATTTGGTTGAGACAAAATACAACCCTGTTCCGACAGGAATAACGTATTGAGAACTTGGGGTTAGCATTTCAAAAACAGAATGTCGCAGATTTGTTTAATATTTGAATGCAATCGTGCTAATTCCACTTTAATTAATTCATAATCTATAATCCTGATAAGAGAAATTTGTGAATAAAATACGGATTTGTTCTAATCTCTAAATACCCGAAATAAAGGATCATAAACCTTAAATCCAGACGGTTCGTTACCGAGATAAACTTACAAAATAACAGTTAATCGGTTTACAGAAAACTAGTACCCTGTATTTATCTATGCTTGAATACACAAAAGGTCATGGTTTCTACAGATTTTAAAATCATGGTCAGTACTACAGACGAACATATGGACTAACAGACTGATTTGCCTAATATGTACAAAAAAGACAATACAGGATATGAGTCCGAACTGATTTGGCACACAGATGTATATGACAAAAAAACTCTTAAGTAAATACCTGTACCTGAAATTTGTATTTGTTCATTTTATATACTTCTTTATCAATTTCCAAAATTATTATTATCATGGTTTTATATGAGGGAAAAAGATACTCATGGTTTGTCTTCAGTTAACAAAAAATACGTAAAGTATTTGGCGAAGCTGTCGTTCTTGTGTGTATACAGAAATATTTATATTGTAGTGTCATAAACCTTCGAATATAAGAATAAAAGAAATAATAAAATAACCCTCTTCTTTTACCCAATTTATCTTCAAAATTTGTCGAAAATTCGTGATGACATGCATTATAGCTCTCCATTGTTACATGCCTCAGGCATTTTAAGAAGTTTCCTCCAGATGTAAATGTTAAAAGTTTGTACATAAAAAGTTAATGGGATTACACATCGCAGTTTCGTCATTATTTAATCAACAAGTTCCTGCTATATCTATTCTCATTTATATCGCAATTTTAAAATACACAAACGTGATGTCATGTTGCGCAACATGATGCGCCGTGGAAGATGTCGGCTACCTTAAGCCAACTTCCTGTGGCGATCACAGTGGGTAGTCAGTAAGCAGTGTAAACCGCTTCCGTTAAAACGTGTCATAAAGAATATACTCCCCCTTTCGTGATTTCCCATATGTGACACGCAAATTTTCATATGGAGTGATTACATGCAAATTAGACGATATGTGTTAATCAAACGGTTTAATTTACTCTCCAAATTGTGAAGATTCTTTATGAAAGTAAAGTGAAAAACGCTCAATATATTTTCAATAATTTCGCACTAAAAGAATGATTGAAAAATTCGATTCTTTGATCAAGGTTACTTTCACCATTATAATTTCGTTACTTTCATGCACTTGTTGAAGTATACTTATCATTATTCTAAAGATGAATGTTAATCTATCATAAGTCGTTACATAATATTCTATTTAATAGACATTGATCGAAAACCCCTTAATAAACGAAAATCAATGCGTCGGGGAGGGCAAATTCAGACTTTTATGTCAATGGTAAAATTTAACATTTATATTTGTGCTTTATACCAAGATTGGGGTTTTGTCGAAATTAATTTTGTATGAACATAAAAGTTTTTTTTTTTATTACTGTTACACGAGGGTCTAAAGTATGAAATATTCCTTCTGCCATGCGACGCTCAAGCTGGAGTTTCAGGTTTCTTTTTGTGGCGAAATAGCGATGTTTGCATTTGAATGTCTATCATTTACTTAGCTGTCAACGGATTTGAACTTGTCTATCCGATAACTTTTGTCACAATGATCTTGTATCAAGGTTTCATGCATTTTGAAGCAGATTTTTGTTATTAAGAAATCTCTTTAGCATCTTCAAGAAGTAACATTGAATAAAACATGTAGGATCTTGAAATGTCAAAATGTATACTAAACATTTCTTACCCTGTTATAAATCACGCTTTAAATATTTAGTATGTAGCAGTATTATTGGTCCCAAAAATGTTTTTGCGTGAAGAATTCATTTTAAAAAGTCTGAATTTAAGTTAAAAGCTGACAGGCGTGGATTCAAAGAGAGGGACCCAATCTCTTGAATTTAATTTTGATCTTTAAATCGTAAAATTTTCACAAAATATTACAAGAGTTAAATTTCAAGGGGTCAATGGAGATATAGAATCTGTACCTTCAAATAGGTAGATTAGCCCCCTCCCCCTTTTGAGTTTTAGTATATCCGAGGGTGTTATATTCTGAAGAAATGATAAAGCAATATTTCTATATTATCATTGATAGCCTTTTACTCAAATGTCCACTTAAATTTCCGCTCTTTGATATAATTTTGCAAAATAGAGAAATAAATACTGCGACATAAACATCTTTTTCATAAAAACACTTCTTAAATACTTCGATCATGTCAATTATAAAGAGTACATATACGTGTGTTTTCAAAATCATAAAAGCTATTTTTGAAATTTTGTCGATGTGTTAAAGCTTTCTTTAATATTGTATCGATTTTTTAAGAAGTGTAAAATGCAAAGAAAATATAAAGGTCTTAACACATAACTAAAATTCTCAATGAGGTCCTTGCAATTTCCTTGTGACTGAATTATTTGCCCTATTTACGGTTATATTCTTTTCTATTTTCTATTACGGCTGCCTATGGCAGTGAATTAAATACGTAAATTGTGCTTTCTACGAGGTAAATCCGTCAGATCACAGTCAAATTCCCATAAGCTAGAAAAATATTGACTAGAAAAACACTCAGGCCAAATTTGTTTGAACGAACCCGCTCGACAAAAGAAAACGGTCCCCACTGTTATGTGTCTGTTATATTGAAGCTTGTCGATTTCAACATATTCTTAATTTCTTTTATTTGAATAGGTTTTCAAACTGTTCAAATGTTTAATTAAAGAGAAGAAATTTCTTTTCAAAAACTTTTCTGTCATTTCAACAGCTGTGTTTAGTTGTGTGAATTTCAACTTCTGCTCCTTTATTCTATTGTTCAATTCTAGACTTAGTTCCTTCCGACTAAAACTTTCTTGTATATATGTATACATGTATATATAGCCAATCTGTGTGTTGAAAGGGAAAAATATATACATTTCACCTCTTATACCCGATAAAAATACTCCAAGGTCATCAGCGATCATCCTAACCAGAGATTCTCTGTCTTTACCCGGATTATAGAGTCACGTGACCCCTTTAGCCAATCAATGCCAGTTATTTTTGTTCACTAAGAATAAAAAAAAATTCGTTTCTTTTATCTTTGCAACTACACACAAAAAAAATACATACCTCGAAAAGCTTAAATATGCAGATCTACATTGATGTAATGTCAAATTTATGACTCCGTCTTGAAAATGTCTGCTGCTGCGATATTTTTGTTATACATGCTAAGAAAATACGTCCTCGATGCTCTCTTGCTGATCTTGAAAATTGAATGGTTGTTGGTTTATAACATTTTTTTTCATCCGTTGGAGTATGTTTTTGATTCTTTATTCCATGATATTTTGCAAGAAAGTAGTAGTTACCATTATTTGGAACGTTCAAGATTTATGTGTCTGTCTTTACATTGTCAATTACATTGTATAATTAAAATTACATTATCAAACTTACAAACTGGATTGCAATCTTTCCATCTTATTCTTATGAATTTTTGTGTGTATAATATATGTAGTTCGTTACCTTTTTCATTACGAGTATTGTCCTTTACTACTTTCCAACATATGACATAATTGTCATGTAATATTTTTCAACCATATGTTGGAAATTAGTAAAGGACAGTATCAATGAAATGGGGAGGGGTGGACTTAAATTTCATGTGGAAAAGTCTTTTAAACACTTAACTTATTTTAAGTAGGAAAATGTAAGAGAAAGCGTGTCTTGGATATTATATTAAAGTACCTTGGAATCACAAATTCTGACTGAATGTGATGATTGTTGATTAAGACTAATATACAAAATGTTAATATGGGTGTACATTCAAAATCAGTTAAGTTGCGCCAATACGCAAAACCTGTGTCACAAGACATTTTTGAAAGAAACATTGAACCATGGAAAGATTTTTTTGCTTTTACTTTTTACTTGCATTAGTTGCTATTCCTCCATATGCCTTATGGTTACCTTTGAACTCGATATATGTGGATTTTTCTATCATATAAGGGTAGTATTTGTCAAAAAATGCATGTCACAAACTGAGGCGTATGATAAAATTGGTTGTCAGCGACGCCAAAATGTATTAAATTCAAAATATTTAGCACATATTTTAATAAAAGTAATATCAGTATTTTAAAAAATCGAGTTCAGTTCATACGCTTTATAGTATTTTATTCTGAATTATACTAAACTCTATTGTCACAAGATTTACGGTGAATTACGTTACCATCTTTGGAGATCTAGGATGAGTTAAAATTAGAACTATATAATATCATAACAATACTTTTCTAACTTGTAATAGACCAAACTTTAATAGTTTTTCATTGAATGTTTTACATTCGTTACATTTTAGGAAAAAAATTTTTTTCATTTCTTATTTTCTGAAAAATTCACTTATTTTGTGAATTACGTTACGCAGCTTTTACTGTGATAAGAATCCCAGAGTGCATTACTATGGGCATGTCGTAATCGGGGGCTTATGCCTTTATATAAAGACAATCACAATTTGATTAAAGCTCCCTTGCGTACGGAGAGGCAGATAATAAACACAGAAAAAAAAACATGACGGTGAATTACGTTACGATGAATTACGTTACGTAGTAGATACTAAATTCAGAGTAATATCCATTCCCGAGGTGTCTAGATGGGATTTATCGTAATTATTTTACTTTCAGACATGCTAGCTAGTGATAAAACTTAGTTTGTGGGCAGAAACACTATTTAAAATGTCAAATATATACAATTTACCATTTTTTAGCCGGTAGGCATTCTTTTTAATCACAATATTCTTCATTTTGCACGTTATTTTATAAAGTTTGTAGTTGAAACATTTGAATGTATCTCAAACGTATGTGTATTGAGAAAAATAGTCATCAGATAATGCTGAAGTTTCCAAAACAAGCGAGAATTCCTGCCATAACGTAATTCACGCTGCGTAACGTAATTCACTTTTGGGTATCTTGATTGATTACAGAGGACAGTGATTGCACAGAGTAATACTGAATCACACAGATGTATACAAAAGATGATATGGAAGATAGAATCAGCTTTGAAATACGAAAGAAATACACTAATATAAAGTAGCTATATGTACAAAAACACTTTGCTTTTCTTGTCTGTAAGATGTTCTATTTGAAGTATGTTAAAACATGCCAGATGATTCAAGTTTGTGATATATTTTGATCTAGCATAGATTCAGATCCTGTTTGAAGGTCTACAGAGCAATTGATCGGCAAGGAATTGTTAAGTTAACCATAATTATTTCATGGAAAATAAAACTTTAAAATAATTTTTGTGAATTACGTTACGGCACTTTTGGTTATAAAAACTCTGAAAATTGGAAGCTTAACATGATAATTTTGGGGTCTTCTGTTAAAATTTTTATCATATCAATTCAAATCATCATTTAAAAAGAATTGGGATGGTGGTTTTCAAAATATGTCTGTGTAAAAACGAATTTGAGAAGCTAAATACACGTGAATACTCTTAATCATAAAACATTGCATGACAATATTTTATGCCATTTGGCTGTAATATGCAATATTTTTTTATTTCTTCAAGTACGATTTACTGCTCTATGATCGTGTCCTCTTGATATAAAATGCTATCAGAGATAAAACAAGTGAAATCTTGCTGAAACGGTGACGTAATTCCTCGATTCGTGAATTACGTTACGAGGTACTTTTAATGTTTGTCTTTATCTTATAGCCATTCCCTCTGAGTTATTGTAGATTTTGCAGTTTATATGTTTTTACTATCAACTAAAAGCAAAATCTGGAGAATCTGTTTTACTCTGCTATCCCTTAAAATCAAACTATCATAGTTGAAAAACATCAATAACTTAAATTTCGTGACTAATTAGCACGAATAGGTTTGAAGTATTATAAATTAGCTGCTCTCCTTCATGAATATATGAAAATCTATACTAAATGTATTCGTTGACCAACATAATGACTACAGTTACTAATAAAGCAAACTATTGAACACTTACGGCGCTTTTCATTGTCAGAAAATTTTATTATTAACATATGCCCTCATATGTAACGTAATTCACAAACAATTACACAGCAGTCTACATCTTATTAAATTTCTGGCTAAAATGCTGGTGAAAAAATTTTCTATAGCCTTTTCCAAAACACATATATACCAAGCTTTAAAATTGACATGGTTTTGAAATATTCCTGATCTTAAAGTTTGCGGCCGTTTTGAACTTGCAATTGGCGCAACTTAACTGATTTTGAATGTGTATCTAACAATCACTGCATACGAATGCCCACTACAACCACTAAGTTAAAGCAGCATCTATTTTGGTCTATCTACAATGAAGTTGTCATAGCAACCAAATTGACCTTTTGACCTTGATGATCAAGGAATATTTGGTTTAAATTTCAAAGTCTTTAAGGGTAATTATAATCACCTAATGATTATTTTCCCTTAGTGTTAACCAATGTTCTTTTGATATATTTTGGTTCTTTGTAGCTGCTGTTCTCTGAGAGAGAGAGTCTACGTCCGAGATGGCTTGTGCTCCTTATGATACATTATGTGTATTGAGGGAAAAATACAAATAAAAGGAACACAAGCAAACTCAAACAGAAAACACACAAAATAACAACAAGAGAAAACACACACACAGTCTAATGAGTATTTTTATTTTATTTCACAAAACTGCAATCGGCAAACCGCGGTTTCTCTACATATCGGTTGACGAATTCGTGAAAGCAAAGAAAAGAAGGGGATTGATTGAGTTATTAAATATAAGAAGAAGAACAATTCTCAAGAAAGGGAGGAAAATTGGAAACTCTGAGTAAAATGTTAGTATCAAAGATATAGAAATGAATATGAAAAAAAATGACACTGCAAACTACGGCAAAACTTTCAAAAACCACTTCACACTCCAAAGTCTGTTCAGGCCTACCTTTGAAAAGTCCAACATAGAAAAAAAGTTAATCCAAATGAGATCAATATAACTTTTGGGAACGGAACAAGAAAGACGTATTTGACGAACATTCCCGGCACAAAGACGACTAGAAAAAGCGGAAAACGGATCGCAGGAAGAGAGAAATCGTTCTCTCCTTCGTCTTAAGGTAGAGTTGCGGCAACAGTCGATTTTTGTTCGAGATCAAGATTGTCAGAGAGATTGATTCACTCCACTGATGCGTAATTAGTCACCTGTTCAGGTAAAAAGTTGCCTGACGACCGTTGTCAAGTGATCAGGAATAATGTCACCGTTGCGCCAAGGGTCAAACGGAGTGCCAGTTATGCAAATGAGCTATGTATTGTCGGATTATCGCTAATCCGACCATCGGGTGTCCACGTTTTTGAATTTATCAAAATTACAACAAAAGAAAAAGCTTGTCACGGATTTAAAACAATATGAACAGCCCGATAAAATCCATGTCGCTGTAAGAATTCAATTAAAACTCGTACGAGTGAATAAAGCTTCTCTAAAGATTTAACATATCTTGTGCAAAATTATTTAAATCTTACCATATGTGATTAATATTATACTGGAAGGCTTCCAGATTTTTATATACACAGTCCGATTCTATCATAATATCGACGATCACCGCATCTCTAGACAAGAACCCGAAGTTCCGAAAACAATACAACACAAAGAAACTCGGAATCAGATTAAGTTACATTCTTTTTTCGTTACCGACATTCTAGCGAGTCAAAAACGCTTAAATAATATACAAAATAGATCAGAAATATCAAAATTACTAACTACGAAACTTATTGTGGCATAGAAAAATCAGATAACACACGCTTAACAGCGAATAAATTTGATATCGCACAGGGGGAGGTAAGGGCGGAGCTTAGTAAGTAGGCGGGACTAACGGCAGTTTCACGTGGCTCTTAATTTATGCACAATGGGCGGAGTTCTGCTTTTACCTTAAATCCAAACAGAAAAACATCACAGACACCATTGTAGAAATCGAGTGCCAAATGTTAGGACTCTGAGACTTATTTTGGATTGTAAAGGACAACACGTTTTTCTTTCTTTTCTCTCTGTAGACATTGTGTACTCGATATTAGTCATAATCTTTAACAAGAAATTATTTATGTCAGGAAAGTTGCGTGATTGGAATCGGTGATATACAACTGCACATTGTGACTTTGTTTTGATATTTATTGCCTTGTTATTCGTTGATTTTTGTCATTATTATTTATTCTAATCACGATGGCTAACACCATTACACAGAAGGACACTACCTTTACCAAAATTTTCGTTGGAGGTTTACCTTATCACACAACGGACAAATCATTACGTGAATTCTTTGATAAGTTTGGTGACATCGAGGAAGCTGTAGTAATAACAGACAGACAGACGGGCAAAAGCCGGGGCTATGGATTCGTAAGTATACTTTACAACCTTTTCATCACTTGAACTTTTACTCTTTTGACTCACTAGTAGCTTAACACGATTTATTTTTTCCTTTCAAGATTATTTACTAGTTTTACAGACGTTCACAGTATCGCAATCCAATCAGTGTTAGAACTCCTAACGCGAAACGACTAGGAACTACCAGATATCGGTCCGAATTAAGCTCCTTCCCTAGATTTGTGATTTATTACATTTTCAGCGAGATAACATTTGCTTATCAGAGTTTAAATCGGCCGATATCCTTTCTATCAACATGCCTTTCTGTTTTAAATTGATATTCTTGCATTGGGTCTGACCTTGGCGTTATTCAAAACTAGATAAAAACCATTAGAATATGCATTCGTACTTTTATAGTCGGTGCGGTGCCTCACAACTTTATTCGACGGTCCATTTGATCCGAAATGGTTATCCAATTCCTTCTTTTCAATAATAATATGCATCCATTTCGTATCACATGGCTCTTTAACAACCTTGATTGAAACTTGAGTCTTGCACTTGAGTAACATATGTATTTTCTCGAGACGTACAATTTCTCAATCGTACGAAAAAAAGCGAACAACCGGTTTCTCCCCCGATCTTTTGAGTCGCATAAAAACATAAACACCAATTTCATCTACTATTAAGATTTGTTTAAGGTTTCATTGTCACCGTTCGTCACCACAGAATTGATTTAAAGGGTACAAAAAGATTCTTAGGTGGGGTAAACAGTCTGCCGCGTACTACCCTTTTATGATCAAGGTCCTCGAGACTACAACTTGGTGAATTCTCAAGATTATTGCTTTACCAAGTGCCTGTCATAAATTTTGAGAATTATGATGTTTAAGAAGCTTGTTGAATTCTGTTTTAGCTACTGAACGCGTCCATTCCTTAAGACATGACACATACATCGTGCACAGTCTATTGCTGTCATTTCTGATAGTCGATTCTCGAATTCAATTAAACTCCGACTAACATGTCATGTAGGGGAGTAAAACAGTTTGATTTCATTGTTATGACGTTTAAGTTTATTTGTAAATGTTGTCAATAGAATTTTATTTGCTCTTTTCACGTTTAATTATGACACCTTTTACTCTTATCATGGTTTGGGGCTAACAATGCCTTGGTATTTTTCACAGGTCACGATGGCAAACCGCGAGGCTGCCGAACGGGCATGTAAGGATCCAAACCCGATCATTGACGGCAGGAAAGCTAACGTAAATCTAGCGTATCTGGGAGCCAAACCAAGAGGTATTATACCGTCAGGTAGCTTTCAACTACCTTGTTTACTTAATCTTGTTTGGGTTTTACATAATATTTTGTATCGAATAACAGTGGCGAATTCAGAACAGAGATGATATGAAGGACAAGAAAAAAAAAGGGGGGGGGGTCATACAATGAAGGTGTTCGCTTTCGATTAAGGATATCTCATATAGGAAATACTGTTATTGTTTAGTTGTGAGAGTGATTCTAAACTGTTTATACTCATTATATAATCTGAATCCGCCACTGATTTGTTTCTTTTGGCACAACAATTCAAATTCTTGGCCCTTTCTTCCTGCCCCCTCATTTGATAGAAATTTCACCGTCCACTGCAAAAATGTAACCTACAAGTAAATTTGGGAAACAAGAAGTGACTGTGCATTAAATTTGGGTCGCAATTGCTCGTACTTGAATCTCACTTTGAAATGGTGCAATGTTGTAACATTTGCACAAAACAAAATCAGGTTTAACCACTGCAATTGAAGTATTGGTTTCAAAGCTTGAATGTGAAAGATTTTGTTGATTTTTCTCACAGTATTCGAAAATTAGTCACCGAAAAATAAGGTTAACGGGCCGTTTCATTGTGTACACTGCGTTCATTTCGGGTGGCCCAAACAATTAAGTTCTTTTTTGGATAACCTGTCTTTGTCGTAACAAACTTCTTTGTTTAATTTGCGAGCAAAGTACGAAGTAGCTATAGAGTGACACGCTTCTTACATTCTACTCGCACGATGTACCATTCAATAAAAGTACTCTCGATTATACATTCTATTCTAAAGAGGCCATATCAAACTATTCAGACTTAACACCCCGTAGCTTGTACGCTTGATAGTCCATATTATTTTCATAAATCACAATATAATTTGTGTTTCTTTATAAAACCCGTTCGTCACGCCGGTTAAATAAAAACGATTTTCACACATTAGTTTTTAATGTTTTCAGACGCTTAACCAGGATACTCGGAGTAATTACGACACAAAAGGGGTTCCGTATCACTTATTTCCGGAATTGATTTTTTATAAAGCGTTCCGGCAAAAACCTTATGAAAGGAAGCATGACACCATTTGTGAAAATTCACCTACAAAATATAAAAGAAATATAGAATGCGAGATAATTTTGGAATGTTTACCCCCATCCGATCCGTTGCCCTCTGGATCTTACCCGTCACGGAACATTATTTTTACCAATCTATCATTAAACACTCCAGTAGTATTTATTGCAAATAATTCCCACATGCTTAAACATGTGGCTTTAAACCCATTGTGTTCTGATTTTTAAAACTCTTTTGTCGTGAATGGATTTTCTGCTTTTCGTAATTATTATTTTGATTCGCCTTTTGTAGTCCAGTTTTCAATGACGAACCAATAACGGTATTTCGATGTCATTAATACCCGGGTTAATCCATTCTTCTCTGAAAGTGAATATTAGTTCATTTATTCCAATGACGCAAGTTCGACATATTAAATTTTCGACCCCTGCAAATTTTGAAATGAGTTGACCGATTGGTTCCATTTTGTCCCTCTTCTTAGTTCTAGCCATCGATGGAATTCGTAGATGAAAGGAGCCACTTGGTTTCTAAGCCAAGTTGGTGTAATGTACCGTTCACATGTGTATTCATTAGCCCTATGATTGTACTGTGTAGTAATTGCACTTATTGTTTACACAAATCTATATCACTCATTGTAACCATTCACAAATGTATCCGGATGGAATTTTTCCATTCCCTTTTATACCAGTTCACCAATACGCTAATCAGACCCCCTAATCACTATCATACATATTTACCCTCCGTGCCCCCAGTTGTCCTACCGTAATGACTTTTAATTGGATTTATACTTACTTCTTAATTAACAAAATATGTACTAATGATCTAGTGTTATATCCCGAGGGGCTCATACGTTCAGTCATGTTTATAAGAACACCTACTGGGAGAAGAGCCATATCTTCAACCTTGTTAATGACGACAAAATAAGCTCGTCTAGTGGATACAAAATCATTGTCCTGTTGACCAATTTGAATATGTATTTCTTTTGGGACATTCGGCTTTAGCATGTTTATTACTCCAGGTTTTTTGAAAATCATTACATTTCGACTCGTATCTATATCTTGGCATAATCAATGCAACATAAAAAGCATTTTACAACTGTTTAATGGCAATTATCGCAAGATGAAAGCAAACGTACTTGAAATTTTTAAAGTTTTATTTAAGAGATTTTATTTCATTTCCCGAGCACTTTCTTGGAACGTATGACGCACCACTTTCTCAATGATTAGTATAAATACCGTCTTGCTGTCTGAAGATACATGAGGACAATTGTTTGGCCTATGAGAGTAAGCGAGGGATTTGATATCACGTGTGTGAGTGTGTGATCCGCTGTTGATGTTGCTGTTGTTTGGCCTTTAAGGCATTGATTTAACCTTCCCCCCTATGTTTGTGTTTCGTGATGTTTTGTGATTGATGTGATTTTTACCTGCAGGAATCGGCTTATCTTGGATGACAAATCTTTTTTTCCTCTATCACCTACACGGCATAAAAATCATTCATCAATAAGCCATTATATGAAAATTACAACAGTAATTTGAATAGTAAAACATTTTTGTTGGTAACGTATTTTACACCCATCGGGAAACAGGGTTACATAACGTAGATTTCTTATCAGATGACGAGGCAATATCCACTTGATAAGGAGGTATATTAGCTCACCTATCTGTGTACAGGAGTAGTGTTTTACTAGTCATAACATGTATTCCAAGATATCAGAGTTAGGATGGCTGATAAAGAATTCTGTTCTCGCCATGACCAGGGAATGAACGTTCTTATGTATTTTGCATTTTTGATTGGGGTTTATTAAAAGAAAATCCAAGGGCCACAAGGATTCCGGAACAGAGGGGTTTGATAGGAAAGTTAGAGTAGGGGAAAGATTGGGGGGGGGGTAACTAAAGACCTCTCGAAACCCATCCCTTTTCAGAAATCTGAGAGGATCGGAGGTTGGGGATGTTTAGTGTGCCATACGGAGACGTTAATGAAAATCTAGCGTTTTAAGGAGTTAATAATATTACATAATTCTATATGTAGCCCAAAACTCTCAAGGTCAAACTTAATTTAAATCCTATTTCAATATTTAAGTCTGGAAAATTGATAGGAAATTTTATCTTTCCTTATCTATCAAAATTTGAGCAAGGCACCATAAGTTTTTATTGTAGAAATTTCTTTTGCAGGGATCCCCCTGGCAGTGAAGGGTGTGCCTGGAATCCTCCCCGGTCAGTTTGGGTAAGTAGATCAACCTGTATAGTCCAACTAAATACTCAAAATACAAGTCGAAATTTTCAGGCTTAGCCTTATATTACAAGTTTTATTATGGTCCAAAGAAATGTGACTAACAATTCTGACAATTCGCATTGTATACGTACTTTAAAACTCATGTACGTACTATTTCGTTTCATAAACGTATTTCATTTCTTTATTCTTTCGTACTGGTCATTTACAAAATCATCCCATGAAGGGACGTGCAGCAGATACAGAATTTATAAAATTTGAGAATATTTCTTCACTTTCGACAAAACGACTTCTATCTTTTTGACAAAACGAAAATGTATGTATCTCTTGTTATAGAGCTTAGCTGATGAAAGCATTCATGACATGTGGTGTCTAAATATCAGAATCCCGTACCCGAACCAATCGGGTTCGTCACAGAAAAATACAAAAACGGTGATTAATTTTTTGGTAGTGCTGTTTACCGTTTGAAGTGTACTTTTTGGTCATTTGTTTATTTTTTAAAACTTTCGTTCTTTATGCTTGTCAAAGTGTGACTACCTACTGTTAAAATGACATGGCAATGTGATTTGATGTGACTTGTATACATAGTTCCTCAATACACCTTGGATTACATTCACAAATTTTGATTTTCTCTATTTCAAGAACATTTTGATGTTTTTTATTCATAAAGAATACAGAAAAACGAAAATGAAGGGATGGGATATGACATAATTTTCTGCAAATAAGGATGGTCTTCAATTCAAAAAAGAAATATGCATATTTAGGAGAAAGATAAACTTTTTGTGTCGGTTTTGGTGTATTGAGCGACAATAATAAAAAATGGACAACAAAATATTGGATGGTGTGTAGTTTCTCAGAAATTAGCAATTTTCATCACATCACGACTTTTTAATTGACTTTTCATATTTTTGGTTTAATTACAACCCTAGTGTGATTTTCATTTACAATATAGAGCTTGATGTGAGATTTTGCACACTGCAGTAAGGTTTTCTTGATTACAATGACGTCTGAACCTTCATTTTTTACATGAGGTGAAACTACTACTAAGACCATACAATACTAACTCCAAATCACATCCTATAGTGTATGAGGGACTGATAAATCCATTATATATTTATGTGGAAAGTATATATCCTTGGTTCTTTGGTGAGTTTGAGGAAATATTGGTTGTGGAGAATGAAAGGGAAATACTAAAATGGGGTTGGTTACAAAAAATTATTGGGAATGATAGTTTATGTACTCAGAAAGACAGAAATACGGACAGACGGATGGACAGACATACCACCAGACAGATAATACTTGCAGATATATTTCAGATATATCATCTCTGTTTAACACTAAAACGAGACGTAGACAGACGGACAGACAGACAGACAGACCAGGCAAACAGACGAAGCAAACGTAAGTTATGGAGGATATGCAAAAATTGTTGTCAAAATTGACTGACCGACTCCAAAAGGTCACACTCATGAAAGACTCTTAAACTTATAGACAAAACAGATGGAACAAAAAACCTCTTTTCTGAATCTACAGATCTACAAAACACAAATTAAAAAGGAAAAAGTAAATAATAATACTCTCTGAAATAGAACATTAGCGAAGTGCTTTTTTCACAAAGCTCTACAAAGTAGCCAAAACAAAAAGGGTAAAAATCATTTTACTTTCGAATCGACCTACCTACTTCCCCTATGTTTATTATTAATTCTAACACATGGCCGTTTATTGATTCTAAAACATATGTTATAAATCCATTCTATGATTGAGACCACTACCTACGCGAGGGAAAATGGTAGCGATTATCTATACCAAATTTTTTCGGAATTTAATAGATTATAGTTCGCTTTCAGAAGTGAAGGCTATAAGTTCGATAAAACTTTCAAGCCATCCTGCTTAGATTGTTTCAGAAAATGGATTTTCAATATGCGTAGGACTGAAGCCTTTCCATCGGATGCGTAACGCTCGCCATATGTTTTGGTTAAAAGTGTTGAACATATTTTCAGTTTCGTGTAAACCAATTTTTTCGTTTTCTTGTAAATTCTTGTAAAACCAGGGTCTTATTTATAAGCATATGGCTCCATCCATATAGTTCTCCGATACTATGAATGAAATTAGAATGGTAAACATGTTCGAGAAGCGATTCAATTCTTGAGTATAACTCCTTACTTTTATAAGCTGAAGTGTCAGAGAATTTGAAATTAATGACTATGGATGCTCTTCAAACGCTCTGTAATTTTCAATGAGAGTAGGTAATTAGGATTCTACTTTGAAAGTAAGTTCATTCCCATGTTCTGAGCTTCGGGTATCACTTTATACAAGAACATCTTAGTCAAAATGCATATAAGCCAATGAAAACCGAGCAATATGCTGAATGATTTTGAACATCTTAACAAGACCATGTGATACACAATAACATACTTTCATCTTTATGTAATTAAAATTTAATACTTCTAACCGTTATACGGATTAAAAAGTTTATTGAACAATGGTAAAGCTTATCTTGGGTATCATTCTCATTTGTAAGCTTTAATTTGGCTTCTTTGCGCAAAAGAGGATGTACTAGTTCAAGTGTAAAATTAAGATCAAAATACGTAATGAATTGGAACAGATATCCCGGAATGACCTTTCCTTCGATCGTATTTAATAAAGGACTCGTGGGAGAGACATGTGATTATTGATTTGTTTAATGATAACACGTAAGAAATATTGAGAAAGACAGAATCTTAACGATTAATTCTCTTAATTGTGATACTCCAACTTTTTGATACAAAGTTTAGTGAATCAAATTCAGGTATTGACTGTTTCAATTAAGCTTATTGGTGAAATGTTGAGAACATAGAACACAAAATCGATGGGAATCAAAATACGTGCATTTGTCATCGGTGTCCGCTTTATAGAATATATGAACGGGAGTTTTCCGGATTCATATATTATGCATATGTAATGACACGTCTGGGGACCAGACGATTATTTAAATACATCTGTATCCGATTTTTTAACTGCGAGTTCTGAACATTGATTGTATACCAACCGTTCTGTCCGTGGATCGCTCTTTGCAAAACTGTAAAAGTAAATAATTCTGAATTGTCACTTTGTTGAAGCATATAGCAATAAAAAGGATTTAAATCCGAATTCTTATCAAAAATTTTATTTGCGCGATACGAATGTCACTACATAGTCCTGAGTAAATATATTCTTTTCAGTTCTTTGGCGGCTAGAATACAAAGGACATACCCATTAATCAAAACGTTTCGAAAAAAGGAAAGTTTGCAATACATTACTAGTCTGCTTAAATGTATAGAAAACCTTTATAGATTACGGGAATTTTGAAAGCTCTAAGACAAACATTTTCCTTCTTCAATAAGATCTGAAGTAGTGAGTAAGAAATCTCGATACGTGCTTAATATAGATTTTATGCACTGAAAATCGACCGATTTAAAAATTCTATTACATGGATAGACAGGTCCATTGTGCTAAAAGAAAGCGATCCCAAAATTGCTCCATCGACCAGACCCCTATTTAGGGCCATAGCACACAACCTATCTGTGATTGTCTGCGTCCTACATGATGTGAAATATTCATCATCTTTAGAAGGAACCAAGTACTAAGGGGTAACTCCAAAATAAAAATTCTCGATTTGATTATTTTCTTTCACAGAAAATCTTAAGAAAATTGAAGCTTTCGCTACTTTTTTTTAGTTAGCAGATTAAAGGGTTTTTGTAGTTTAACATACGCCCGATTTGTCCTTCAAAATTTTTCAGCTTTCACACTTCATCCAAAAATAAAATGTTCGACCTTTTTGTGCTTATAATGCTGACTTCTGCATGTTTTATCCATCATGTATGTTCTCCGTTCTCAGCTCAACTCAATTTCAAACAGATGAAGGTGCTTCTTTAGCACGCGCCTTAGATTAGAATTGTTTCAACCATTAAATTTTGCAAATTAGATTTCCCTGTTCCTTCATATTACATTAATTTTCTCAACGCTGAAGTAGAATTTCTAAAAATCATTTTATCTTGTATTTCACGGATGAAAAGAAACGAAAAGCACTGTTCATATCTGAGACAAAGAAAGACGTAGGGTTGTACGGTACGCGTTGCAAATTCTGGAATGAAAATAAATGTGAGGTATATTTAAAAAAATCTATCAAGAACGCAATTCCTATGAAGATAATGACTTAAAGCGTCACTGAAACTGGGATTAAGAGTTTAAGTGATTATAACTAGCGAATATTACCGGAAGCTAGCTACTATACTTCAGTTTCATTTTGCGACAAATTCGATTTCTGCACTCTATGATGAGATTTGTACTATTAGTTGTTCCTAGACTTTTCACTTTGGGAACCTTGATGTATGATATATCATAACCAGCAATACAGGAGTGCATCAGTGACATCTCTGTTTCCTTGGACTCTTTATCTATCATGACAGTGAGCACATAGGAAATGACAAATTGGAGTAAAGCCCATTTCTCACGTACATATTCCTTATAATGGACTCGGAATTGTAAACAAAAGATATGAATTAATGATATTTCCTTTTTTGTGACTTTCATTGGTTGAGTAGCCCGTCCATTGCGGCTATTCGAGAAAATTGATTAGGTTTTGAAATTGTCTTCTAAGAAAGAAGGGGAACTACCTTTTCTGTCTATCACACAGGGTAGATTGAGAGATCTCTTTAAAGCGGCGGAAGTCAATGTCTTTATAAATGGCATCGAAATTAATGAATAAAATTGGCATTATGGGTAATGAAAAAAACTTCTTATTTTAGTCTTCGGCATGGCCCCAAATCGATACCAAAAATGTTATTTGTAGTCTGTTACAGTGTTCTATCATCAACGTTGTCATGTCATGTGGAAAACGTGCGCCCCCCCCCCCCCCCCCCCAAATCGAGAACAATACTTTATCCCTTAGTTTATACCCCAAGTCCTGCCATCACTGAACACGGTATAGAATTCACGGTAGTGTGTCTAATAATTGCTTCGTATGGAACACGTACATGCAAATAGTTGTTAACCAAAAACAAATTACATCCCTTTACAAGAAATGATACTTAGTCAGAGACTCGGACATTGAAACTGTAAAGGGGATCAATCATGTGTGTCCACCACACACCAACTCTTTGTAAACAAACACGGACGTGTAAACATTGGTTTAATTGGATCCTTTGACAATTGTATTGAATACGTCTGAATATACATAGAATGTACATTACCTGCGTACGATCCAAGGCAAAAATGATTATTGGTAGTATGAATGACGAAAAGAATATAAATAGGGGAGGAGGTAGTGAAAAATATTTCAATTCTTGGATGTTGTTTTCATGATATATCAAACCCGTAATTTCCCCTCCGTGATCAAATTTATGAAAATTTCTACTTTTCCTTACATTATTTCAAACCAAATCGTTTCTAGACCCCGATATAAATCTTTGAGAAAAGATTAGACCATAGACTATATAGCATACTGGATGTTCGCTCGCTACGCCAAAACATTCCACATTCAGTTCTATTATGAATTGATAGATTACATTATAACGTTCAGAACCCAGGTTGAAACGTGGACAAATATTGATCCGGATTCCAACTTCGTTAGACAGAGAGCTTTGGAACTTGAAATACAGACGTGAAATTGTGAATAGATTTTCTATAACAGTTCATAAATGCATGTTTTCTACGTTTATCGAGGGCTTAAATATTTCATAATTTACAGGAATGACTAAGATGTCATGACGAAATAAATCTAAGGACCCAATAAGGCTAACAATCTGCTCTGATAATAAAAAAGGAACTTCTGTTCAAAGATTATATTCACTATTTATTGTATCGCCCTTGAAACTATTTTTTGTTGTGTACACAACCTCTTTTAAACAACAACACAAACTGAATCTGAACTTATTTGACCCTTCATTAACATGAAAAAAAAGCAAAGGAAATTGATCTTTAAAAGCCTGCTGTGTTTTGATGTAAATATGTTACATTCTTTATTCCATTCTCTATAAACACATGTAAAGGAACTGTAAAAGATTTTATTTCTCCTCTTATTATCGGTAGTGGAAACTTGAAAAAAAAAATAAAAAATTACTTTTCCATATCTCGATTGTCTTTTGAATTCCCACATCCGTTTCTCTCACCCTAAATGCGAAATCTAGCACTATTGAAAAGCGGGGAGGGGGTAGCCTTACACTTTTAAACCCCCCCCCCCCTTGAACATGCTTTAAAGATAATGACGAAATGGAGCCCTAAATTGGATCCGCCAATGAACCTATAAGGATAGATAAATGATTTCAATATGTTTCGATGTTTGACACTGTTTGAATTTTAAATTCTTCTTAAATTTGGTGAAGAAAAAATAGGCCAGGTTTTAGTGCACGTTAATAATCCTAATGTGTATTGTTGACCTTGCGAAATACGTAAGAATATTTGATCAAAAGCTTCTCGCCATTTGCAAATAACAGATTTGTAACAATATGGAAAGGTAAAGACACTTCTGAGTGCATTGGGTCCATAGTTTCAATCTTTTCTCTATCTGTTCATTACCCAAGTATAAATCATACACTCTCCCGTTGTCCCTAACCCCAAAAGGTCAGAGAATTCTTTGAAGAACTCGTGATCCGAAGAATTTTCCCGTTGCTGTCTAAACTATTTATCAAATGAGTCGTCTTCAATTTGTGTCATTTGCTAAACGGTGACCATGAAATTCAGTTATTTCTTTTTAAAAAAATCGCCAGCGTCACGCGATGACTGACAGTTGATAAAAGTGTGTCGCAATCTTTGACGGACCAATTATACTTACAGATCATAGTACATGTAATCTAAACATGCTTCTTAAAAAGACACCGAAATTTTAATGCCTATTCAATTTGAGTGTAATTTGGCATTTTTTCTAAATCCTATCATTTCTTTTTCAGATATCCACAGTACATTTTTCCATCTACGGCATACGTTGCAGCGCCCTCTACCGCTAGTTTACTAACGGCAGCATCGGCAGTCCCGCAATCACCGCTTTCTCCAACCACCGGCGGACATCTGATAGACTACACTACTGCTTATGCGTCACAATTTGCTGCTGCCAACGCCGGGACATATGAAGCGGCAACATACCCGTACGCATCAACAACAAACGGATTCGTGACGCCAGCCGGAACTGCTTACACATACGCCGCAGTACCGCAGCCAGCAATCGTAGCGGGCGGAAGTACGATACATTACCAACCTCAACAGTTACAAGAGAGGATGCAATAACGATGTAAATAGTCAAAAACAAACGTAGATACATTTATAGATACTATCATGACCAAACTTTTCAAAAAAGGAGTACATGCATAATGGTATATTGAAAAATAGAAGCTAGTTGACATCTACATCGCCGCCATCTTGTAAGACTGACTGATTCTAAATATTTGCTCACGTGATGGCCATATGATTGTCACGTGAGAGGCTTGATAGGAAGCTGAACGTTCTCTATGCAAAGATTTCAGTGCATTGGCGCTAAAGAAGAATGAATGTTGATCAGGAGTAAATATACAGAGAGAATGGAAAGAAAAATATCATCCTCATTTACGTCCATATTGTTTATAGTATCGTTATATGAATATTGTTATACATAGTCGTTCACTATAAATTACGTAAAATATGCATAAAGAAGCTTAATTTAATAATATGTATATTGTTCCATGTTACAGTTCATTGATGGTACTTTCGTTTCTGATATATTTATTTTCTCGTTACCATAGTGATAATGCCATAGTTCCTCTGTACAGCTTGCTCAAACTTGCCGATTCATTTTTGGGGGTTCATTCTCACTTAAGAGGCACTTTTACGAAGTCTTTCTCTCGCTTTGGGATGTTGGCATTAACAAAAACATTCAAACAACACCAAACGAGATTTCTTATTTATTAAGGTAGTTAGGTCTCGCAGTGACGTCATCATTTTCGATTTCCCCTGATTTCGCTGGTACGGAGCAACTATGGTTGGAGAAAACAAATTTGTCCTTTTTTTGTAGTAAAAAGCTCATAGAAAATTTTATAGTATTGATAGGTATAGTTTTAACTTCCACATCATGTGTACATATTCCATTTTAAAAACATGTAGCATCATCGTAAAACGAAGTATTAGAGTACTTTAGTAATACTTTAGAGTAGAATTTTAGTATTTATTAGTTATTGTTAGTATTTTTCCAACCCAGGAACCTTAGTTATGTTGTAGGACGCTTCTTAAATAGGTAATTGACCATTTAAACGCCATAGCAAGTGCTATAGTTGATATTATTCTTTGTTATGTTCAGTTGTTTCGACTTTTGGTAATCCTGCGCCAACAAAATTAGAAAGTTTATAGCAGAGTAAATTCGCGCGAGAAGCTGACGATGTGTCACGTGCTACATTTGATTTAAGAAGATTCTGTTTCTGACTCGTTCAAATTTTTATTGATACAATAAGAAATGTGAAGCTAGTGTACACAAAGTGCCTTTATGCATTTCGTGCATGCAAGCCCCCGAAATTCCATATTCTATGTCATATTTGAATCAAAAATACATTATTTCTCATGAAATCCAGATCGTTTGAAAGGATATATTATTTTTCATTTCTATTATTTATTTACATTGTTCATAATAGCCCTAATATGATTATAAGAGCGAAGGTTAACAAATGTGATCAAGTGATTTTCAGCATTGTAATGAATGAATGGACATTGTGTGTGCTTTGATGTTCGCAAAAAATGCCAGAATCTCATTTAGATATAATCTGTGACGTAAATATGCAAATCACTTGACCCTTATGAGTTCCTCGTCCATAGAATTAAAAAGTATTAACTTTTTCGAAGTGTATACAAATATTGTTCTTTATGAGATATCAATTTCATATGAGTCCCTTCATAACGGATCCAACACTAAGAAAATTTACACCATCCGGGGTACATGTTAGGGATGGAGATGATAATGAGCGCCGTTGAGCGGGGTTCAATTTCGGTCCAAGACCTCATGAAATTTGATATCAACAGTTATTCAGAGGCCTAAATTTGACTTGTTAGATTCATCTTGTGCTTGTCGTCAAATATTAGTAAGCAGCTATGTTAATACATACTGGTATGGAATTTCGAAGGAACAAAAAACCATTCTGTTGTTTTTAGATTGATATCTCATAGAGTCCATAGATGTTTAGATTATCAATGCAATGAATAGTTTTTGTCAAATCATATATGTATGTCATCGATTTAGAGATTTACAACAGAAAACACTAACAAGAGGATTGCGCATGCGCAAGAACTATTTTTTGTCTAGTGTTCAAGGGCGACAACTCTGTCTCAATTTGTTCGTATTGTGCGTGTAGGAAAGGTATGAATGGCGTAAAAGGGCTACATATTGTTATAATATTATTTATTTAACTTATCCAATCAAATTATGAGTAATGATTGTGGTTGGACGTTGTATATTTAATCATTGTAAATCTGTTAATGTATACATGTAATTGTATAGTTCGCCTAGAGATATATTCAGTAAATATTAAATCACGTTATTTGTATTTATCTAAGTATTAAGATGGAGGGACATATTTATGTGATAACCAGAGGCTTTCTGTAACTGGATAATTGACATTCATCGAAAATTTAACAACAGTACAGGTCAAACTTTATCTAATTTGGAACCACTTTTTCGTCAATTTCTACCAAGATACACATTTTTTTTTATGAACTTGTCGGTAATGCCCATACTTTATTATTATATTATTATTATTACAAGCATAATTTAATGTTAGAAAATATAAAATGTGACCATTTGTATGTTTAAAACTTTACCTATGTTAAAAATCATGAAGAATAAAAAATATAAAACATAGAATTACATTGTCATTTTTTTCAATGAAATTCTGAAAAAAGCAGTATTGTGGAAAGATGAACAAATGCAATAAGAGTCCCCTTCGGCGTTGCCGGTAGGGGACTAATGATACAAGGAACATGTCACTGGCAATCAATATATTACAAACTTGGGAATCGATTGTCATGAACAACACATAAAACTTTAAACGTACATATACTTGTGTTTTGCACTTTGAAACCTGGAAATAAACAAGTCATAAATATAGAAAAAAGGAAAGTTTTCACCAATTTTTATTAGTGAATGTGATACCCTCTACAGTTAGTTTTACACATTCAAAGACAAAAGAACTGCATGTGATCTGATGAAACATCTTAGCAAGAATTTGCTTTCAATCATTGCATGCATGGTCACTAGTCATAATGGTCAATATTTTGGTTAGGGTCCATACCAGTATAGCCAAAATATTAGGCATGATTCTAGTCAAGTAAGTGGTGATTTCGAACACTCGGACTTGAAGGTCTTTGTTCCCGATCACATTTAGTGATAGATTTCATACGTCTCTTTTGACTTGAGTATACCAAGGAATGAGTTATATATATTGATAAACAAAGCTATAGTACTTCTCTGAACTTTTGCTGTTCATAATTTCACATTTGGATTTCCTCTTCTTTCGGCCTCGAGCATCACTGATGAGATATAACTTGTTGAAATGCGCATATTGTGCACTGAAATTTTACGATGGAACGTGTTCTCTTAATATGAACAATCTACATGTTTAAAAACTACTTTGAATCAATCAAAGACTGCTTTGCTCCAAAATTCTGGTAAAACAACAAAGAAAGTAACTGAGCCTTTTTGGAATTTAACAAATTTTGAAAAACAAGTTTGACTGAAGCATCTAGATACACTGGGGAATTAATTAGAGGGAATTTGTAACGCTCAAACTACAGCAAGATAATCTTATATCCTCGTTGAAATATCTCCTTTAATTTATTTCTGTCTATCGAATCAAATTTTCCTTCATGGGATGCTGCTTTCACTTAAAGTTGATAAAGGCAAACAAAAAATATTTACTTGGTTTCTTATGCTCTGTGACATTGCCGCTATCCATGTTCTTGGGGGAATTTTTCGTCTACAAGTAGGAGGATATAAGATATCAAGAAATATTCTTACTTAGTGCTTCTATTCAAACAAAATAGACACAAGAAACAAAGCATTATTTACTCAAATTATGTTGAACTTGATGCAGGAACTTTTATCTGGTAGTAGAAAACGAAACACCTGTCCGACATTGTTTGCACTGGGTCGAAAAAATTATTTATGTACACAGCGCCACCAAGTGGCGGTACGACGAATGATTTTCTACAGATGGGTTCCGAGTTTCAAAGACAAAGGAGTTCCAAATGATATGTATAAGATACTATGAAACTCTCTATTACGAGGAGAGATAACGGCTTTACCAAGACCTCACGGCGAGGGAGATCAAGTTTTGGGGCTATTTGATTTAAACTAATTGGTTTATTTGAAAGAACTTTTTTATGATTAATTCTACTTTTGAAGTACGTCTACTCGTTGTAGAAAGTAAGGTTTAAAGCAATGTTGTACCAGTGCTACCATGAACTCAGGGCCTGTATGATATATTTTATGGATGTATTGCATGTACGTCTATTATAAAAGTTCCGTATTCCAGTTTATAAAACCAAGTCTTGAGTTAGCAAAACATTCTACAAGTTTCAAATTCAAATTCTTTATTGACTTCTGACTCCATCATGGTGTACATCATATAAAGAGATCTAGAAGGGTATAAAAACAAAACAACAACATAAACAACAGAAATATCATTTTTACTGTGTCAATGTCCCTGAAGAATTTATATTGTAAAAGACATACCGTGCGCACATGGTCAAGACACACGTGTGACACACGAAACGCTTGTCACAAGTGAACCCATTCTTGTCAACATTTCAAGAGCACATGAATTTTTGCGCCCAAATATGCACAACCCTTTCCTATATGGAACAGCTGCTTTGACAAAAATATAGTATTGCCAACGTTTGGCTTTTTTGTCTATGAAGAAGGGGCACCTGTTCTCGTCATGATTAGGTACCATTATAATACATTTGTTCTCATGTAAAGCACCTGCAGTTTATTGCTTTGACAAACGAGGGTTTGAAGACTGTTTTTGTTCTTTTTGCACTCGATTTCATGACGTTACAATGATGAAATGTGAAAGCAGCACCTATAACATTGTTTCCAAGCAACATTTGCTTGCTTGCTGTCCATTTTTGAATAGACGAAATTGTCATCTGCATTAGATGACTACTATATTAGATAGCTCTAATACTCTTTTGTTCTTCTTCGGGTTTTTTTTTTTTTTTTTTTTTTTTTAGTTTGTTTGGTTTTTTTTTTTTTAATTTTGTCGAGTTTGTAAGCCCCTGTGATTTTGAACTGATGGACATCCTTTCCATTCAAATGATGTCTTCTTGAGACGAAACTGTTATCTACAAAATATCTTTTGATATCATGAAATAAACCTAGTTACTATATCAAACGATTCCTTATACATTATAACAGCACAAAAAGGGTTAGAGCGATTACGACACTATACAAGATGATTCCTTATATAAACACACATACATAATTATCTTGATGGCTGCATATAAAATGTTTCTATTGTGACTGTAAAAAGAACCTTTCTTCTGTGATTTAATTACGCAAATGATTTTAGAAAGAACTTTCTCCTTTTTACTATTTCAGAAACCTTACTCCTCTCGCTCTCTAGATCATTGTATGCACATCACTTCCGTCATGTGTTTAGCAAGGTCAAGCGAGTGTTTGTCAATGTTATGTTTGACTTTGCACATGGACAGACGTATATGGAGGGGGATTAGGGTCACAATGCTATTTGACTTGCTTACATGCTTCATGCTATGTTGCTTCATTCAATGTTTGATTATTCCATGTTCATTTGTCTTGCTTTCATTTCAAATTGACTTTATCTTTCTTCTTTGTGTAATTTTGCTTCCCTGCATTTTACATTTGTCCTTCGTTAATGCATAACTGTCATTATACCATGCGTTATGACATCCTTCTTACTGCCATCATTCTTTCGTCTTAATGCTATTATTGCTTCGTCAATGCTAACTTCAATTTTGATACCAGATGGCGCTTCGCGCGACCGCATGTGCCCGATCCTTGAAATGAACTTTGAAACATCCCCTGTCGTTAGAAATTTCTTTTAAATTCTACTACAGTATCGTTCGGAAAGTAATTATATTATCGCACGAGAGGACAGAAGTAGATTGGCTGTATAAATATTTGAAAAATATTATGAAGTAATTAGTAAATATTTGATTTTGTATGAATCAGATTTTTGTAATTTTTAACACTATAAACTACATGAAAGTGTGAAGAATCTCGTGGCGTAGTGGTTACCACCGTGGGCACATTTTTGTGTGTCACACTTTTCCGAGTGGGTTCGAATCCCGGACGAGGAAAATCTTTTTTTCCTTTTGTTAATTTTATGTATCATGATGTAATTGACCATGTTGTCCATCTGCCCAGAAGAGGATGTAGGAAAAAAATTGGGGGTACTTATAAAAATGTTTTTGATACATTTTTTTTCAGTTTTTCTTGGGGGGTATTGTTTTGGAAAAAAATGGCGGGCAACTGTATGTTATCATTATTCAGTTGAAATAAAAAATCATTTTTTATTACAAAACTTTGCGAAAGCTTCGTTGGCTCACTGTCGTCTATGAAAAGTCATAATTTTAATTAATTGCCTTTTATATGCCCGTCAATGTCGTTTTTGTACCATAAATAGGATGATTCTTGCATAAAAAGATAAAACTTCTATAACAATTGACTTTGAAGTATGGACTTATGAAGGTTAATGTTCAAGGTCAATCCTTGCAAGCATCAAACGCTTGGATTTCAATCTTAACCTTAATCTTGGGTCGAACAACAGTGGCGGATTTAGGGGATGCTCCTGCACAGACCCAATATTTTCCCGGCAAAAAACAGGTACATCAGTAAAATCAGCAGAATCGGTAAAATTCGCCCCTTGACCCCCGGCAAAGGGGGCGCTGGATCTGCCACTGAACAACTGAGAAGAATCTGACAAGTTTGCCATATACCTTCCTTGCGCTCCTGACACGGAGTATAGGAACACAATAAAGGTGTAAATTTTGGCCATTGTTGCAAAAGGCTGTGAATTTTGTGCCACGTTCCTGAGCAGGCGTACTCCTGGACCAACGCCGGCAACGGCGTAGCTCTGCCTGAAAAGTGGAGGGGCACAACATCCCAAAATTTCTAGCAAGCAAGAAAAAAAAAAACCCAATAAATAAATAAGATAAATAAATAAAATAAATAAATAGATAATAAAAAAAACAAGGGGGGGGGGGGGGAGAAAGAGATTAAAAAAATATGGGGTTTCCTGTTCGGTATGCACAAATTTTAACATTTCTGGTGCAATTCTAAATTTTGAATACATGAATTCATAAATGTCTGGCGAGTGGTAGCAAGCCAGGAATTATTTTTAGCAAAATATTGACTTATCAGAAAATATTTTCTATACCCTCTATCATTACATGTAATAACATTCTATTTAGATTGAGTTAAATGTCTTCATGTACATGGATAAAGTAATATGTATAAAGGATGGTTCAGAATAGCTAAATTATTCAGAAAGTCTATAAAGAACTGGCGAGCAGTAGCGCGGCCCCGCTCCCCCCCCCCCCCCCCCCCCCCCCCCCCCCCCCCCCCCCCCCCCCCCCCATCTCCTACGCTCTTGTCCAGGACAACAGCTTGGAGTAATTTTGGGATACAGAGATGTCAAAAGGTAAATTTTCAGGTCAAAATTATGAAAGGAGACTAGAAACTGCATTATTGACTGAATCAATGGGGCCGGGGGATGTTGATCTCTAGGTTCGATCAGTGTAGGACGCGCGGCAGTTTCAAAGGTTCGATCAGTGTAGGACGCGCGGCAGTTTCAATTTATCTAGAATTTTTCGATATGAAATACCGCCTTTCCCACGATATCTCAGAAAAAACTGACTTTTATATAATTTCCTACTCACAGTTCAGAAAAAAAAAATTATGTAGCCGATGGGATTCGAACCCACGCGGAAAAGAAAAATGCGACTAATCTCTGGCACGATAACCGCTGAGCCACGATGTCATTACCACACCGATGTAAAACTTAGAGCTTTCAAATTCCCAAATGGCTATTACTGTATCAATGAGAAAACAAACAAAAGAACCAAACAAACAGAAAAGGCTCAAGTACTTATCATTTATTGATTTCTCCTGTTTTTTTTTTTTGTTGTTGTTCAAATATTTCAATCGGCTCTTGCTTTTTTTCCGCTATTTATAACTCATTTTTCCAAGTACTGCAACAGGGGACGTCTCAAAGTTCATTTCAAGGAACGGACACAAACAGAGCGCCACCTGGTATCAAAATTGAGGTTAGCATTGACGAAGCAATAATGGCATTAGGACGAAAGAATGATGGCACAACGAAAGATGTCATAACGCATGGTAGAACGACAATTATGCATTGACGAAGGACAAATGTAAAATGCAAGGAAGCAACATTGCATAAAGAAGGAAGACAAATGCAATAAAGTCAATTTGAAATGAAAGCAAAACAAATGAACATGGAATAATCAAACATTGAATGAAGCAACATAGCATGAAGCATGTAAGCAAGTCAAATAGCATTGTGACCCTAATCCCCCTCCATAGACGTACAGATGGTTTCTGAGCAGCGATGTCGCGATCGTTGTATTTATCGACTTCTCCTCATTAGTACAATCGAATCAGACGTTTTTAGTGTATACAAGATTCCTTGATAATCAAAACACATGAACTTGAAATGGCTCCGGTAATGAAGAAGGGGCCAATGAAACGTGTAATCTGAGATAAAGGGGGTTGCGTAACATACCAAGTTTTCTTATAGGTACAGACTTTTAAGAAAATTTTCCCTGAAGATCAAAAACGTAAATTTTAACCAAGACGGTACTTGTATTGAAACTGTTCTTGTCAAACTTCCCTCGTATTAACAAGGTAAATGTATATTTTCCTTTGAAAGTGAAATGTTCAAGGTTCGAAAACCGCAATGTCTGGTCACATTGAATAGAAAGTCATTAAGAATTTCTATTCAATCTGCCTCACATCATAAACAAAATAATAAAAAGTTCAATATCATTACATTGAGCTATGTAAATTCATTTTCAAATACACTCACAAATGCTATTTATTCCCGTTTCAATTCAATAGCTTTTATTCTTTTCTTTTTATACCGAGGTAAAATTGCAACCCTTTGTAGAGTATGTAAATATAAATAAAGCGGACGGGGAATAAAAGGTCCAGATTTGACAAATCTTTCCTAATGAAAACACTCATGAAATAAAGATGTTAATCTCGGAATGTTTATGTGTGACCTGAAAATCATAAGGGCAAGGATTTGAATTGCAAAGAGAAAGTGAAATGCAAACAGAACTAGAAGATTGCATTCAGTCTGTAAACATTGGTAAATTCCGTATCGGTTTTGATGGACGAAATAGATTCTGACCTGACATCCAAAAGGAAGTCCATATAAAAATATATGCATACATAAGATACAGTAATAGATAGCCAGCTTTTAAAATTGACAAAATTAAAGAAATAAACAGATGACAAAGGACTGTGATATGTACACATATCGTATTTGAAACGTAAATGACACACACAAAAAAAAAACAACAATGCACTGACAACACATTAAACAACACAACAAACAACTAGGTGAGAAAACGATGAGACAACATGTATACAGTTAGCAAATCAATCAACACATCACAACACAGCCAGATGAGACCTGAAATCGCACTGTAAATTACCCCTAATTGCAACACAAAATACAGTCATGGAGGTACCATTCTCACATCATTTACTGATTTTGCTTACAGTTAAATATATCAGAGGGAAGATACTATTCCTCTTTGATAACAATTATATTTGCGTTTGTTACTAAGAGTAGACAATCCTAAAAAGGAAGGTTATTCCCTTTTTAATAATCACTATTACCACATGATACACCCGTTATGCACTTTCATAAAGCCATTTCATAAATATATATATGATAACACGTTACATCTCGCTCTGCTTGAATGCGATTGGTCAAGTTTGGAACCTAATCACATAAACTTTGTCAAGTGTGACCTTTCAAATATCGGTCAATTGTTAATTCAGACATGGATTCAATATCAATGATTAAAATTGTTGTTGTTAAATTAATTATTGTATTGAAATACTAAACAAAACTGAAAAAAGATCTCTCATGCACAAAATATCTATAGGATGGGGAACTACTTCTCATGGCGTAACAGACGACTTCTAGATCACGGCGTGGTTCGCATCTAGTTCTCAGAAACGTTGATTTCACGTTAGAAATACACATTTTTAGGCAATAACATGTTTGAAAAAAAGAATCTCAAATGAAATTTCATTTCATACGATGTATTATGAAATGAAAATTCATTTGAGATCCTATATGTATATTACCAGAGTTTTATTTCAAAAAGTCTTCTATTTGCGAGGGGAAACTTGAATATATATATATTTTTTTTTACCCAGAATTTTTTTTTCCAAAAAAAAATCTTGTTTTAATGCTTAGGTATTACGTACAGTGTCTTGAGAAGATGACGACCCCTAGCTCCCAGACTATCATAAAAAAGTACATTAAAGTTCTTTGAAACAAAATTATGGCATACCTCTCTAGTAATTTTAGCCGATTATAACTGTCATCAAACAGGACAAAAAGCTATAAATTTCCTTAAAATGTCAGGAAATAAAAAATCTTCAATTTGAGAAAGCGACTGTGTCAATGTAAGAGAACGTTTTTTATGAAGATTTGGTGATATTGTATGCATGGATTCATGCACGTTATTTGTTTTTATTTCCTACAGTTAATTATTGATAAGTGTCATAACATTTGCCCTGTCCTTCAATATGGTAAACAGGGAATCGAATAAACGCTACTTCAAATGGTAAAATAACAAAGGACAGTAAAGAATACATTACTAGTTAAAATCGATATCGCGTAGCCTGGTAACTTTAAAATCGGTGGCGCCACCTACAATCGTGTTTTTTTTCCCACCCTTTGTTTTTGTTGTGCTCATGTATCTTTTTTTTTTTTATTGTTCACCGAAATTTTATATGAGGTTGTTACTTTAGTAGATGTGAACAAACAAAACAAAGCAATATTCACGTCCATTCAGGTCCTATATGGAACAGAACAACGCAACAAAAAGACAGACGCGAAACCTAGCCACTTCGGTGTCAACGAATCTTATACGGAACGTGAGCAGGTCTAGAGAGGAGGAACGGGTATGGAGATGTCAGGAAGAATACCCATCCCCCACACGAATTTTGCAAAACTGCCGATTTTCCCCATTTTTACAATGAATTTTCTCAAAGTTATAGGCTTTCATCTATTCCCTGATCAGGATGGAACTCCTTTGGGAACACGATCCAATTGAGTTGGAAATACCGGTACCTGGCCAATATAAAGCATTTGACGGTTATTTGAGCGGTTTGCCATTCACTGCTTTTTACCATATAAAAATGAATAATTGAATTATTCTTTTTTTTAACTATAAAAAGAATTAATGCTTTGAATTGAAACTTCAAGTGTTCGTACTGTGTTGTGTTGTATCTAATGTTATTTATAAACACAGTGGGAGTGGATGTTGGTGAATTGTAGACAACAAATAAAGTTTTGGTTTTCTCAACAAAAACACGTAACGGTGAGATTGAAATTCGTAACGGGGCCATCCCGATTATCTTTTTGATATAAGAATGCCCGGGAATCCAAACATTTCATTGACCGCTGATCTCTTAATCTCTCTCACTCGAGGCGCTTTACAGAGTTACAATGAGAGTAAATCAACACGTTATACCCCTATTCAGATGGTATCGCGTGGAAATGTTTGCCAATACTTGAAGCACTTAACAGTGTTTGTTTTCTTATGTCCGAGTATAATACCCACGGATGGCCGTTTTTATACGCAACCAATACAGTCCAAGCAGATAAGACTAGATAAAAGGACCAGAAATAATTCGGGAGCATATTGGAATTCAGATTGACTTGTTTGGTCCACAAATATTTGAAATGACACATATGAATGACATACTTCAAAAATACAATTTAAAGATTTTATGATGATGTTGGAATGCATGGAAGCTTCTATCTGTCTAGTCCTGAACCCGTCTGTCCGATATCGGGATGTACATACAATGAAATGTCTAACTTTACTCTTTGCTGACATTCTTAAAATTGTCAATGTTGAAAAATATATTATAAAATTTTTGCGCACCATATGAGCATTTTTACAAGTTAGGTCTCATCAGTGATATTCGAGGCTGAAAAAAAGAAAATCTAAACAATATAAAATAGATGAATAGCAGAAATCTAAACAATGTGAAATAAATAAATAGCAGAAATCTAAATTTGACCTAAAATTCTTCCAAAGAACATGCTAAGGACAGAGCCATGTCACCAGGGAGATAACCCTTAGTTTTAGAAAATTCCCTAAACTTGTGATATGGACAATGTCAAGTCAAGTGCCAAAACACCTTGAAACTTGCGAACGATTTCCTCGGGGACTCTTAAACAATCAAACACAACTATTGATGGTCTCTCTCCAAAAACTGATAGTAGCATTACTTTAACAGAAAATATAAGACCAACTTCATGATTACAGGACAGGGGTATGAGGTGTCAAATCCTTCGGACTTCTGTGTGGTAGTTCCGTGTACGCAATCCGGGTAATTTCACCATTTGCTATACGAATGGTTATTGGCTAAGTCACTGATACTTATGAATGATACTCCTGCCTTTGCCTTTATTAAGATGTTAAAAAAAATTCATATCTTAATGTTCAGTTTCTTTTTCGTTCAATCTTTAAAGGAGAATTTGTTTTAATTGCCAAAAGTACAGATAGTTACTTCCCTTCCCTCCCTCTTGTACAGTTTTTTATTACATGGGTGTCTTGGCTACATATTGGTCTTCATCAGTTCATACGCAAACTTTCGAGCTGCTTACTTTTTGTGTTAAGGAACAACACTTTTTGGTATAGTTTCACCGATCTTGATATGGACAATATCTGCTTTTTTTATGTCATGGAGGCTATTCCTGACTGCAGAATTGATTGCTTACGTTGCCCTAGCCACAGAAACGGCAAACAGACCATCCAAATAGTTACAGTAAGTACCCTTGGTCGTTTCTGTGGCTTCTGTTGCCATTTTTTTTTTTCAAATTTAATATGATTTTCCACAGAAAACCAAGGTGCAATCTGTCCAAAATATTAATCATTGATCATTGCGTTCAATCTTTTTGCAGCTTGATATTTTTAAAAGAAAAGAACCAAAACAACAGACAAAACAAAACAGAACAAACAAACAAACTAAACAAGTTCAACGCAAAACAATACACTTTCTCGTTGGCTGATTGACCATAAATGATGACTTTTGCTTTATATATACGTAAAATACAATTTCCCCCTTTTTTTTTCTTATTCTTATTTTTAGATAAAATGAAACCCGCAAAGGGGATTGGCATGGTTGGATGCTGCTCAAGGTTGTTTGTTTTTATTTTTTTGTTTTCCTTGTGAAAACATGTCATATACAGTTGGATGCATTATTATTCTTCTTTAAACGATCATGAATTCTTCACATGGACTTCTTACTTCAGACAATTTTTGTTATACAATATACATATATAAATATGTTTTATAATGACTTGGTGCGAAGTAAAAGTACCGAAGTACGCTTGGGGTGTAAACATAAAAGAAAACAGATATGATATAAATTTTAAATCATAAAAGGCATTTTTCAGCAGAAGTATTTGTATTTGTTAAATTGACTCTACTCCCGAAGGCATGTCCCTTTTAATTTAGGATTTTACGGTGTATTTTGGTAGCTATATATAGTCAGAGTCATGAGTATCCGGTACCCTATGGACGCGTCACCTCAAGGTTGTCTCCCCTTAACGGACGGATACCATCTTTAAATGCCGTTTAACCTCAGCGCTGCAGGTCTCGATTTCCAGCTTTGTATGATTGTGTCATCGTTTTTAATTGTCAAAAGTGAAATAATTTCATTTCTTACGACTTTTGAGATCAAGATTGTTAATTTTTCTGCATTTTTACCCACGATGACATCCGAGATGTGCGTCCGAGATAAACCGAACGGCGTACAAAGTGTGTCGAGGTACCTTAAACTACTTATGAGATTGTTCTGTATGTGGGGTGGAATTTTGATGCCTTGAAATGAAGATTTAGAGTCGTGCCTGGACAACAATTAGTCGCATTTAATTACCGTAACTCCTTACATTTATGAAACTGTAGACAGTGGATTGATTTAAAGCTAAAGGTGCACATCTAAGTGAAATTGTATAGCGTTACTCCTCTTTATACTTAATCGATTCTATTTTATCTGCATGTCAGTGAAAACTTGGCCTGAATTTAATTTTTACTTGGTTAATAGCTAATGGGTATTATTTAGAAAAACTTGGTGTAATAAGTAATGAGTAATGCAAAAATCTTTCAATATGCCTATTTCTTTCAGTAGTTGCGATTCTATAGTGTAATTCAATTTAAATACAATTTTAATGGAACATACTTCATCATTATGTAAGATCAGTAGTCAAAGAGGCAAAACTATCACCTCCGTCGCCAAAACCTAGATGGCTGTTATCACCACAATCAAAGCAACAAACCGTACCACAGTTATCTATATCACAATCAGAGTTTAGTGAAGACGATCATCGCCAATAACAAAATTTATCACCTCCATCATCATCATTACAATCATCAACACCAACAACAACAAAACCAACAAAGTTATCATCTTCACTGTCGCCTTCACCATCCTCATTACAATCATCACCAACAACAAAACCAGGTAAATTATCACCTACACTGTCACCTTCACCATCCTCATTACAATCATCACCACCAACAACAAAATCAGGAAAATTATCATCTTCACTGTCGCCTTCACCATCATCATTACAATCATCACCTCCAACAACAAAACCAGGAAAATTATCACCTCCACTGTCACCTTCACCATCATCATTACAATCATCACCTCCAACAACAAAACCAGGAAAATTATCACCTCCACTGTCACCTTCACCATCATCATTACAATCATCACCTCCAACAACAAAACCAGGAAAATTATCACCTCCACTGTCACCTTCATCATCATCATTACAATCATCAACAACAACAAAACCAGGAAAATCATCACCTCCACTGTCACCTTCACCATCATCATTACAATCATCAACAACAACAAAACCAGGAAAATTATCACCTCCACTGTCACCTTCACCATCATCATTACAATCATCACCTCCAACAACAAAACCAGGAAAATTATCACCTCCACTGTCACCTTCACCATCATCATTACAATCATCAACAACAACAAAACCAGTAAAATTATCACCTCCACTGTCATCTTCATCATCATCATTACAATCATCAACAACAACAAAACCAGGAAAATTATCACCTCCACTGTCACCTTCATCATCATCATTACAATCATCAACAACAACAAAACCAGGAAAATTATCACCTCCACTGTCACCTTCACCATCATCATTACAATCATCAACAACAACAAAACCAGGAAAATTATCACCTCCACTGTCACCTTCACCATCATCATTACAATCATCACCACCAACAACAAAACCAGGAAACCTCCACTGTCACCTTCATCATCATCATTACAATCATCAACAACAACAAAACCAGGAAAATTATCACCTCCACTGTCACCTTCACCATCATCATTACAATCATCATCTCCAACAACAAAACAAGGAAAATTATCACCTCCACTGTCACCTTCACCATCATCATTACAATCATCAACAACAACAAAACCAGGAAAATTATCACCTCCACTGTCACCTTCACCATCATCATTACAACCATCAACTCCAACAACAAAACCAGGAAAATTATCACCTCCACTGTCACCTTCACCATCATCATTACAATCATCAACAACAACAAAACCAGGAAAATTATCACCTCCACTGTCACCTTCATCATCATCATTACAATCATCAACAACAACAAAACCAGGAAAATTATCACCTCCACTGTCACCTTCCCCATCATCATTACAATCATCACCTCCAACAACAAAACCAGGAAAATTATCACCTCCACTGTCACCTTCACCATCATCATTACAATCATCACCTCCAACAACAAAACCAGGAAAATTATCACCTCCACTGTCACCTTCACCATCATCATTACAATCATCAACAACAACAAAACCAGTAAAATTATCACCTCCACTGTCACCTTCATCATCATCATTACAATCATCAACAACAACAAAACCAGGAAAATTATCACCTCCACTGTCACCTTCATCATCATCATTACAATCATCACCTCCAACAACAAAACCAGGAAAATTATCACCTCCACTGTCACCTTCACCATCATCATTACAATCATCAACAACAACAAAACCAGGAAAATTATCACCTCCACTGTCACCTTCACCATCATCATTACAATCATCACCACCAACAACAAAACCAGGAAACCTCCACTGTCACCTTCATCATCATCATTACAATCATCAACAACAACAAAACCAGGAAAATTATCACCTCCACTGTCACCTTCACCATCATGATTACAATCATCACCTCCAACAACAAAACAAGGAAAATTATCACCTCCACTGTCACCTTCACCATCATCATTACAATCATCAACAACAACAAAACCAGGAAAATTATCACCTCCACTGTCACCTTCACCATCATCATTACAACCATCAACTCCAACAACAAAACCAGGAAAATTATCACCTCCACTGTCACCTTCACCATCATCATTACAATCATCAACAACAACAAAACCAGGAAAATTATCACCTCCACTGTCACCTTCATCATCATCATTACAATCATCAACAACAACAAAACCAGGAAAATTATCACCTCCACTGTCACCTTCACCATCATCATTACAATCATCACCTCCAACAACAAAACCAGGAAAATTATCACCTCCACTGTCACCTTCACCATCATCATTACAATCATCACCTCCAACAACAAAACCAGGAAAATTATCACCTCCACTGTCACCTTCACCATCATCATTACAATCATCACCTCCAACAACAAAACCAGGAAAATTATCACCTCCACTGTCACCTTCACCATCATGATTACAATCATCAACAACAACAAAACCAGTAAAATTATCACCTCCACTGTCACCTTCATCATCATCATTACAATCATCAACAACAACAAAACCAGGAAAATTATCACCTCCACTGTCACCTTCATCATCATCATTACAATCATCACCTCCAACAACAAAACCAGGAAAATTATCACCTCCACTGTCACCTTCACCATCATCATTACAATCATCAACAACAACAAAACCAGGAAAATTATCACCTCCACTGTCACCTTCACCATCATCATTACAATCATCACCACCAACAACAAAACCAGGAAACCTCCACTGTCACCTTCATCATCATCATTACAATCATCAACAACAACAAAACCAGGAAAATTATCACCTCCACTGTCACCTTCACCATCATGATTACAATCATCACCTCCAACAACAAAACAAGGAAAATTATCACCTCCACTGTCACCTTCACCATCATAATTACAATCATCAACAACAACAAAACCAGGAAAATTATCACCTCCACTGTCACCTTCACCATCATCATTACAACCATCACCTCCAACAACAAAACCAGGAAAATTATCACCTCCACTGTCACCTTCACCATCATCATTACAATCATCAACAACAACAAAACCAGGAAAATTATCACCTCCACTGTCACCTTCATCATCATCATTACAATAATCAACAACAACAAAACCAGGAAAATTATCACCTCCACTGTCACCTTCACCATCATCATTACAATCATCACCTCCAACAACAAAACCAGGAAAATTATCACCTCCACTGTCACCTTCACCATCATCATTACAATCATCACCTCCAACAACAAAAGCAGGAAAATTATCACCTCCACTGTCACCTTCACCATCATCATTACAATCATCACCTCCAACAACAAAACCAGGAAAATTATCATCTCCACTGTCACCTTCACCATCATCATTACAATCATCACCACCAACAACAAAACCAGGGAAATCATCAACTCCACTGTCGCCTTCACCATCATCATTACAATCATCACAAACAACAAAACCAGGGAAATTATCACCTCCACTGTCACCTTCACCATCATCATTACAATCATCACCACCAACAACAAAACCAGGAAAATTATCACCTCCACTGTCGCCTTCACCATCCTCATTACAATCATCACCTCCAACAACAAAACCAGGGAAATTATCACCTCCACTTTCACCTTCATCATCATCATTACAATCATCAACAACAACAAAACCAGGAAAATTATCACCTCCACTGTCACCTTTACCATCATCATTACAATCATCACCTCCAACAACAAAACCAGGAAAATTATCACCTCCACTGTCGCCTTCACCATCATCATTACAATCATCACCACCAACAACAAAACGAGGAAACCTCCACTGTCAGCTCATAATCATCACCACCAACAGACACTCGAAAATTGTCGCCAACAATTTTTTACTATCGTCACCTTTAATTGAAATAATGATAATGTCACCTACACTGTCACCATAACCAACACCATTATCATTAACAACACAGGATCACCAAAAATTGTCACCACCAACAGTCACCATCGACACCCATACCTGAATGGTTAGTATAGGAACAATTATAGTTATCTTTTACACTGCATTCAGCATCGCCAGCGCCATTATCAACATCAACTACAACAAGAACAACAACAACAGAATCACGATCATTGACACCATCACCAGTCACCAATAATTGTACAGCAACTAAGAGATCAACGATAATTATCACCTCTTGTCATCATTACCAGCACACAGCACCACCATTATCATCAAGAAAGGAGAATCAGGAATGCTATAACCACCAGTCAAGATCGTCGATCATATTATCACGATAGGAAACCAATGATAATTATCACCTCTACTGTGACCATCCTCAACAACTTTATCATCAACAACGCAGAATCATGAAAATTATTTCCACCTGTTGTCATAATAATCTCCCATACTATCACAGTAAGAAAACAATACTACGTAACATGTATCAAAAAATAAGAAAGCGATGATAATTATCACTTCTGCTGTCACCATCCCAAACAACTTTATCACCACCACCAACAACAACAACAGAATCATAAAAATTATTACTACCTGTGGTCACCATCATCACCCATGCTATCACAGTAAGAAAGCAGTGATAATTATCAACTCTCTGTCACCAATACCAGCATCATTAACAACAACAACAACACCAAAAACAGAATCAGGAAAGTTTGATACCACCGCCAGTCACAATCGTCACCTAATATTAGTAGAATAAGAAAGCAATAATACATGTGTCATCTCTACTGGTGGCCACTGTCACCATCATCACCAAAATCGTCTTTACCATCACCATCATCAACAGCAGAAACATGAAAATAATTACTATCATGGTTACCATCGTCACCCATGTTATCACGGTTGTTGTACAAACATTTGTTATGACCTCTACCACTGTCATGATCATCAACAACAAAAGCACGAAAATAATCATCAGATTTATCACCACCAATCAGAACCACGAAAATAATCATCAGATTCATCACCACCAATCAGAACCATGAAAATAACCATCAGATTCATCACCACCAAGCAGAACCACGAAAATAACCATCAGATTCATCACCACCAATCAGAACCACGAAAATAATCATCGGATTCATCACCACCATTCAAAACCACGAAAATAATCATCGGATTCATCACCACCAATCAGAACCACAAAAATAACCATAAGATTCATCACCACCAATCAGAACCACGAAAATAATCATCGGATTCATCACCACCAATCAGAACCATGAAAATAACCATCAGATTCATCACCACCAATCAGAACCACGAAAATAACCATCAGATTCATCACCATCAATCAGAACCATGAAAATAACCATCAGATTAATCACCATCAATCAGAACCATGAAAATAGCCATCAGATTTAGCATCACTAATCAGAACCACGAAAATAACCATCAGATTCATCACCGTCAATCAGAACCACGAAAATAATCATCGGATTCATCACCACCAATCAGAACCATGAAAATAACCATCAGATTCATCACCACCAATCAGAACCACGAAAATAACCATCAGATTCATCACCATCAATCAGAACCATGAAAATAACCATCAGATTAATCACCATCAATCAGAACCACGAAAATAGCCATCAGATTTAGCATCACTAATCAGAACCACGAAAATAACCATCAGATTCATCACCGTCAATCAGAATCACGAAAATAATTATTAGATTCATCACCACCAATCAGAACCACGAAAATAACCATCAGATTCATCACCATCAATCAGAACCATGAAAATAACCCCTAGATTCCTCTACACCAATCAGAACCACGAAAATAATCATCGGATTCATCACCACCAATCAGAACCATGAAAATAACCATCAGATTCATCACCACCAATCAGAACCACGAAAATAACCATCAGATTCATCACCATCAATCAGAACCATGAAAATAACCATCAGATTAATCACCATCAATCAGAACCATGAAAATAGCCATCAGATTTAGCATCACTAATCAGAACCACGAAAATAACCATCAGATTCATCACCGTCAATCAGAATCACGAAAATAATTATTAGATTCATCACCACCAATCAGAACCACGAAAATAACCATCAGATTCATCACCATCAATCAGAACCACGAAAATAACCCCTAGATTCCTCTACACCAATCAGAACCACGAAAATAATCATCAGATTCATCATCACCAATCAGAACCACGAAAATAACCCCTAGATTCCTCTACACCAATCAGAACCACGAAAATAATCATCAGATTCATCATCACCAATCAGAACCACGAAAATAACCATCAGATTCATCACCACCAATCAGAACCACGAAAATAACCATCAGATTCATCACCATCAATTAGAACCACGAAAATAACCATCAGATTCATCACCACCAATCAGAACCACGAAAATAACCATCAGATTCATCACCATCAATTAGAACCACGAAAATAATCATCAGATTCATCATCACCAATTAGAACCACGAAAATAACCATCAGATTCATCACCATGTTACAGAACCATGAAATAATCAGATTCATCACCACCAATCAGAACAGAATTTCTTGTCTGAAGATAGTTCTTATGAAACTTTGCACAATTAAAAGTACTTTTGTACCAGTATACCCTTTCTTTTCACCGCATTTTCTTCATAAAAGAAACGTCACAATAAACTAGATGTACGCTTAAGACTTGATAATTTGCTCATTTTACAAGTATCATAAATTATTCTTTATGACTATTTAAAGCCTCATTCCTTTACGCTGAATTTGCTAGACATTTATTATTCAAATCGATTATAAGGGTACTCTGAAATTGGTACTTCTTTATAGGGATTTCGATGGTTGTAGAAAATTCTCATTTTTTGGTTTACCAAGCCGATAAAATTCAACTCAAGATGTCAGCAAGAGATTAGGGAGGGTAGATAGATTTTTTTTCACTAAATTCTAAAAAATGTGGATAAATAGATAAAATATAATTGGAAATTACAGCCATAGAAGATGGCGCATCAGGACAGAAGAGTAAGCCTTGGTGAAATTGATATTGCGAAGAAACTGAAAATACAAACTTAAGTTACACCTATGAACTTTTAAAAATATCATAATTGAAGAGAAGACATTTATTACCATTCCTTTCTCAAAGTCGTTTGGGCCCTACCGAAGATGAAATCTTCTAAAGACCGCTTCTGCCAACACAACACACACTGTTTTGGGCATGCCAATGATCTTTATAAATATCAGTAAGTTTTTTTATTCGTAGACCTTTTTGTTCATGGATTCATACCGAATTAAGGAGTTCCTACAATTACAAAGACATGCCTTTAGGTCTGTACTAGGTAACGATCAATCGGGTATGTTCTGTACGCGTTCCGGATGATTATACCATTCCATTGTCATGAAGGGCTATCATTATAAGTCAGTTATGAATGCTTATTCACTTGTGTGCTTTATATTTTGCTCGTAAACCTTATTTTCCTGTTTTGTTGTCTTAAAAAAAGACTTGCTGGAGACATATCTGGACCTAAAAGCACGAAATCTGACATCTGTTGCTGTTTGAAGTCAAAACTTAATATTAGTATAAATACAACTAAAAGTACATGGGAGCTTGGAAAACATCTTTCAAAACTTTAAATAATAGCTATATATATAGGCACAAGAGCAAGTGAGACTCATCGAATCGAAATCGCAAGTCGTCGTGAAATGGCTATAGACTTTTAAAGTTCCGTATTCGGTATCAATTGGAAAAGATGGGCGTGAACACGTGTTGTACGAAGCAAAGGTTTGTTTATCTAGGATTGTCTTTATCACTGATACTTGGATTTTGTGAAGAGTATACACCATAAAACAGTCGTCCCTGCACACATAAGGACCGTTTTATATGGTTAAAAGTGCAGTCCTCATAAATCAATTTTTTTAATTGAGACATGCTACACTGGGGGGTGTTCTGTGCACTTTGATGAGCTAATCGAGATAAAACGGAAGATTTAGTATATGGGTTCCTAATGGAAAGTAGACCTTAAGGTACTTCCCCTACCATAAAGGTTTAAAGACATGCTCAACGATGCTCTTAAAACATGTATTCTGTAACTGGTAGTTGGTGTATTCATGATCTGTTTCCCTAGGTTAACTTTCAAGATTGTCAAAGTTTAGACACCAAAAGCGACTAACATTGATTTGATTTTCGGACGTTTACTGTTCGCAGTGCTTCTAAGATGGATCTGAAATTACAGAGTATATGTTCTGCATGAATCGGAGTTTTTTTTCCAGCAGGTTAAATGAAAACATAGTTTCATAGTAACTCGACTGAAATGACACTACAAGACAGAGGGGGATCTCCAACAGGAGTCGGTGACAGTACCCAAAGCAACAACAGTAACACCCACATGCGAAACACAGTGAACAAACACAACAAGAGAAACACCAAACACTAAAGACTACATCATAAAACTAAACACTGAAGACTATATTATAACACCAAACACTAAAGACTGCATTATAACACCAAACACTAAAAACTACATTACAACACCAAACACCAAAGACTACATTACAACACTAAAGACTGCATTGTAACACCGAACACTAAAGACTACATTTTAACACCAAACACTAAAGACTACATTTTAACACCAAACACTAAAGACTGCATTATAACACCAAACACTAAAGACTACATTATAACACCAAACACTAAAGACTGCATTATAACACCAAACACTAAAGACTACATTACAACACCAAACACCAAAGACTACATTAGAACACTAAAGACTGCATTGTAACACCGAACACTAAAGACTACAATTTAACACCAAACACTAAAGACTACATTATAACACTAAACACTAAAGACTACATTATAACACTAAAGACTGTATTATAACACTAAATACTACATTATAACACCAACACTAAAGTCTACATTAGAACACTAAAGACTGTATTATAGAAATAAACGCTAAAGACTACATTAGAACATTAAAGACTACATTATAACACCAATCATAAAACCAAATACTAAAGGCTACAATATAACAGCAGGTTAAATGAAAACATAGTTTCATAATGACTCGACTGGAATGACACTACACGAAAGAGAGGGGGATCTCCAACAGGAGTCGGTGACAGTACCCAAAGCAAAAACAGTAACACCCACATGCGAAACACAGTGAACAAACACAACAAGAGGAACACCAAACACTAAAGACTACATCATAAAACTAAACACTAAAGACTACATTATAACACTAAACACCAAAGACTGCATTATAACACTAAAGACTCGTTATAACACCAAACACCAAAGACTACATTATAACACTAAACACTAAAGACTGCATTGTAACACCAAACATTAAAGACTACATTATAACACTTAACACTAAAGACTGCATTGTAGCACCAAACACCAAAGACTACATTATAACACTAAACACCAAAGACTACATTATAACACTAAACACTAAAGACTGCATTGTAACACCAAACATTAAAGACTACTTTTAGCACTAAATACTACATTATAACACCAAGTACTAAAGACTACATTATAACACTAAAGACTACATTATAACACTAACGACTGCATTATAACACCTCACACTAAAGACTGCATTAGAACTCTGAATACTATAGACTGTATTATAGCAATAAACGCTAAAGACTACATTAGAACATTAAAGACTACATTATAACACCAAACATAACACAAAACACTAAAGGCTACAATATAACATAAACCACTAAGGACTACATTAAAACACTAATGACTACATAAAAACAATAAACACTAAAGACAACATTATAACACTTAATATTAAATACTAATAACACCAAACTTAAAAGACTACATTTGAACACTAAACACTAAAGACTACATTATAACACTAAACACTAAAGACTACATTATAACACTAAACACTAAAGACTACATTATAACACTAAACACTAAAGACTACATTATAACACCAAACATTAAAGACTACTTTTAGCACTTAATACTACATTATAACACCAAACACTAAAGACTGCATTATAACACCAAACACTTAAGACTACATTATAACACTAAACACTAAAGACTACATTTGAACACTAAACACTAAAGACTACATTAGAACACTAAACACTAAAGACTGCATTGTAACACCAAACACTAAAGACAACATTATAACACTTAATATTGAATACTAATAACACCAAACTTAAAAGACTACATTTGAACATTAAACACTAAAGACTACATTATTTGGACCATTTGGTGTTGATGTTGTTTCATGTCTCGTTGTCCCCTGTTGTTTGTTGGACCGTTTGGTATTGATGTCGTTGCGTTTCTCGTTGTCCCTTCTTGTTTTGTTGGACCGTTTGGTGTTGATGTTGTTGCGTGTCTCGTTATCCCTTGTTGTTTTTGGACCTTGTTTTTGATGTTGTTGCGTGTCTCGTTGTCCCTTGTTGTTTTATTGGACAGTTTAGTGTTGATGTTGTTGCGTGTCTCGTTATCCCTTGTTGTTTTTGGAGCGTTTGGTGTTGATGTTGTTGCGTTTCTCGTTGTCCCTTGTTGTTTTTGGAGCGTTTGGTGTTGATGTTGTTGCGTGTCTTGTTGTCCCTTGTTGTTTGTTTGACCATTTGGTGTTGATGATGGTGCGTGTCTCGTTGTCCCTTGTTGTTTGTTGGACCGTTCAGTGTTGATGTTGTTGCGTGTCTTTTTGTCCTTTGTTTTTTTTTTTTGGAGCATTTGGTGTTGATACTGTTGCATGTCTCGTTGTCCCTTGTTGTTTGTTGGACTGTTTGTTGTTGATGTTGTTACTTGTCTTGTTGTCCCTTGTTGTTTGTTTAACTGTTTGGTGTTGATGTTGTTGTGTGTCTCGTTGCCACTTGTTGTTGTTTTTACCGTTTCTTGTCGATGTTGTTGCGTGTCTCGTTGCCCCTTGTTGTTTGTGGACCGTATAGTGTCGATGTTGTTACGTGTCTCGTTGTCCCCTGTTGTTTGGCGTCATACTGTATGATGTTCATTATTCATTGCACCTTCCGGATGTGCTCTGCAGTTTTCAGTACAGGGGTTTCTAGTTTAAGTTGAGATTTCTGTGTTATGAACTTCAAAGTTTGCGACAAGCGTAAGCAAATAATATTATGGGAAAATATGCATTTTTGACATATCCAGAAAAGGGTGGGGGCTCCGATCCCGGCATTATATCTGCACATGCTTAGCAAAATTTCATGAATGATGTTTTTCATTTGTTCTATCCAGTCTTCAAACCTCCATCACACCTGGTATGTATACGGTTATATTGATTAATGGAATGAGACTATCATATTCATTGTGAGAAAGGGCGAAATTCCGGGTTGATCACTCCGTTGTTGTAGATTTAAGATATCATTAATCTAACAAACTTGTCGTCGATTTTTACACAAAGTATTTATGTTTCAAGAAGAAGATGAAGAAAGGCCGAAATCATTTTAATTGAAATAAATGAGTTTTCTAGATTTTACCGAAGATTTGAAATTCTTGTTAAAAAAAGAGCAGCATTTATTTAGCTGACGACCAACGTCTAATCGACTATGCATTACAAAAGTACAAGTAATTTGTTTCCTGTTATCAAAAAGAAATGTGTTAGTCGTTCTTTTATCTTTGAAACTAACGTTAGGATTCTTTTTAACAAAACGCATGTACACTACATAGGATAGTGACGCCATGCATCTACAAAATAAAGGACAGATCGTTATATGACCTTGACCTTGACATGTTCAAATGACCTTGACATATGCATGCGACTTGAAACTCAAAATATCTGTAAATCCATTCGTATGTGTATCTATTTAAGTCGGTCAAGTTGCGATATTCATCTAAATTATCGTCAACGTCCTCTTTATAATAGCGTGTCTGATGACGCAAACAAGTTCCAAGATCAGTATGGTGTAGGTATCATGATTTGTTACGCATAACTACGATTTTCTTCATAGAAAGATTGCGTTGTTAAAAATAAGACAATATGAAATAGGTTAGACATAATGGAAAGAGCTCAGATAACTGTTATCCAAAAAAAAAAAGAAGGATAGGAAACCATGGGCCTACCTCAGTACCTGTTGAATGTATGTCACGTCACGGAGTCCCGTTGTCGCCATTAGTTAATGAACAACCTTTGTACATTTCCATTTGCCCATCTGTCATATGTAACACAGACAATTTTTAGCAATTACCATATTCATTAGGACTAAATATATGGTTATTGCTCAGAATTGCCCATATTACATATGACAGATCCATATTACATAGGACAGACTATTAGAATATTTCCCCCGGAAAATCTATTACATATTAGTTTCCAAGGGTAACATTCTACTTTTCAGTAGACACCCCAACCCCGAATTATAATTTGTTACATTACCTATTCTTGTCTCTTCTCTTCAAAGTCTAGCTCGAATATATGAAATCGAAGTACGGATTTATTCGAACTTAAGGTGATTTTTTGGGGTTTTTTTTGGGGGGGGGGGGGTTTTTTTTTTTTTTTTTTTGGTTTTTTTTTTTTTTTTTTTTTTTTGTTTTTGTTTAAAAAGTCGTACGAATTACATGTAATGAACTATCGAATAAACCAGAATTCTGTGATTTCAGAGGCTTGTAATACAAAGAATGATACCTTTGTTTATTGTATTAAAGTGACGATGTTTTCAACTTTCCCTGGATTCTCTTTACAAAATTCATAAAAAACAAAGTTTCCTAATATCTTACTTCCGGTTTTCAGCCGAAACGCTACAAACTTATTAGGGTTCTGAAGATTTTTGTATGACTCGAGGGAAAATCTTTGATGTCCGTTAAATGTGGAATCCTTTAGAAATTTTCTAATTGATAAAATGATTTAGTAATCTCATTTGATAGATCAAAATCTAGAATGGAGATTGAAACAGGTTCTTGGGTCATTTAGTTCGCATGTTTACAAACCAAGATAGTTTGAACGCATGTCTTGATAACACAAAGACTATCAAAGATTCTCTTTGTTCTTTTATGATAAACTACCTATTCTAATCGCCTACAAGAGAAAATAAAAAAAATCAAAAAGTAAATAAAATTTATACATCAAAGGGAAGTTATTTTCTACTTATTTGGAAATGAAACTGTTTTTTCTCACGGCGATTCATCTTAATATGTTTGTCTTTATGCGCAATAACAAATACTCCAGAACTTTTTATTTGGCTTACATGTTTGTGCTAGAGGTGTCCCAGAGATGCTAACGCACAATAGGGTGGACGGGTTTTACACACTTGACTCTGTACTCTAATGAAAAATGTGTGAATATGCAACCGACGCCTTTCATGAGCTAATATTTGGTTTTTAAGAGGACTGTTTGCATTTATAAGTACAAATGTTCGGTGCTGGTATACATCTTGATTCCATTTGTGGAATAATCAATTATGTTCATTAGAAATTCATTGCATGGTACCTAGATCCTATTTACTTTGTCCTTGATGTCAAGGTCACTAGTTCTAAGACGCTGGCTGACGTCACTTCATTGCATGACACAACTTAATCGCTCCAGAAGGTCATTTGTACATGGATTATGACTTTAAGGTAGCTTTGCCAAAAGATGTTTTGAAATTATTTACATTATAGATGTTTTAAAACATACATACATTTTATATAAATTTCCAAAATGTGAAAACTATGAAAGTATGAACAATGCTTGGCATACAGCGATGACTGATACACGTATGCTTATTGCAGACTATCGAGGACATACGAAGCCGGAAGACTAGGGTCCACACTAGTCCAAACGTATCTACATGAGTGGAACGTCAAACAGTATAATCAGCACTTTAGCAAATTCCAGTGAAGTGTGTGTGTGTGTGTGGGGGGGGGGGGGGGGGGGGGCGTTTACGCAAACTCCATCCCATCCAGATTCGCGCTTGTTTCATATAAGCAAACAATGTTATTAAAAGTGGGTATACACAATGTTTGGCTATACACAAATGTACAATATGACTTATTCACAAGATATATTTTTATGTATGTTCAGAATTTGACTCTTATTTGGCTTCTTTACAACAGAGACTGACTGATATATTTTTCTACAAAAAAAAGAGATGCATTTTTTGGTAGTTTCTCCAAAATGTTTCAATTTAGATATTTAATTGATACAATCACATTGCAGTATTAGAAAAAAAAACTATTCCTGATAATTTGATATGCATCCCGTCACAATTTATAAATAATCATCTCATACATTAGCTATTGATCAGGGACACTATAGAAGAAAACCGTGTATGTTCATTTTGTTTTGTAGTTGAAGATGAGCTTCGTCGTATTTTAGTTTGCCCTCTCAAAAATGATTTAAGAAGACAATATACTAAGCCTTACTATTCAATTAGGGTAGTTATTTTCCATACAAAACAGAAAACAATTATGTAATTCAGCTACGTATTTTTAAAAATATGTGCTTGTGAACTCAGATCCACCGTGTTTTGATTTCTTCACTTTTTTACATTTTCATATATATCATTACATGTCTTTCCTCCTATAATTCGATTATTCTATTATTATTACTATTGTGTATTATGTCTCATGCATATAACTATGTGATTTTTGCTAATAAAATACATGTATACTATACTATCATTAAAATTTGTCTGTCCATTTCTTTATACCAACATGGGCAATTCAACATTTAGACTTGAGATTTGAGGTACAAAGTAAAAACTTCAGTCCATAAGAATTTTTCAGAATGCATCAAACGTTAGCATTTCACCATTACATGCAAAATGCACTTTCATATACTTAATACCCTCTACTTCTACTCAATCAAAATTGTAAGGCATAGTGCCATCGCCATTTCAAGGCCAATGAAATTTAAACATGTGTTTTCAAAAGACATCTTGCTCAGTCATTTTTCAAAATAAATAAATAAATAAAAAAATTAGTAGTTCAGCATACCAACATATCGAGGATTCATTGCGTCAATATGTCTGTACGTCATACTAAGATACGTTACTTTCAAATATTCGGAAATATCTTCATATATGAATCGAATACAAATTAACAACAATCAAGCTTACAACAAAAATCGTACAACACATCATCCTAAAAACACCAGCTAATTTGCTGACATACCCTAAACAGCGTTTTCAGAGGGAGGGTCCACAATGCGCCGAAATATAGGATAAAGTAATAAAATAGATTTTCTTTTTGAGGACTAACAAAAAAATTCAGAATTGTTCTCTTCTATTCAGTCAAAACATATAAACAATACAAAAAGACCTTATCCGTGGCCTTATCAAACAACAGAACTCCAAAATTTGAACCCCAGCAAATTCAAGGGACACAACTCAAAACCAACCCCTTGTCTGAACGAGGTAGTCTCCTAATTGACGAAAATGTCTGGTCTGGACTTAAAATTTTACCCTCTGTCAATACACGACAAAATTATTGCATAATAACACAATTTTGAGCAATGTTTTATCATTGTATTCCATTTAGCGACCTGGCTAACTAACTTCCTTACCAAAATATAACACTTCAATCTCAAAATGGATATCGAAGTGTTTTATTTGCATTTGAAAACATTCCTCTTGAGTTCAGTAATTTCATCCCCAAAATTAAGAAGGACGGATTATACACTTCAATATAAACGATATTTTGATGTAGCCAGCGGGTCAAAAGCTCAAAACTTGTCGGAAATCACGTATAGAATACAAAGAAAAACTCTATAGACTTGCTAAAGTGTTTCCAATCTTGAAGGTAGTGAATCCAGTCCATTAACGCTCAATATTGTCCTGTTAAAAAGAGCAGCTCCGAGGTTTTGTTTGAGGTTTGATGGTATGTATGCAAAGGGATGGATGTGGTTTCTACCGAAGCCCCATCCCCACCTACCGACTTCCATAGGAATCATCTCATGTAAAAATAATTAAGAGTATAAAAGAAATATATAAAGGAAGGTATCGCTTTAAATTTCTGGGTTTTTATACGCCCGTCATTTGACGGGACGTATTATGGTATGGCGAAGTCCGTCCGTCCGTCCGTCCGTCCGTCTGTCCGTCTGTCCGTCTGTCCGTCCGCCTATGGAACGCAATAACTTGAATACGCGTCAACGGATTTTTATGAAATTTATACATAGTGATCAGACTGTGGAGAGGAAGCCGCCTTGCGATTTTCAGGTTCATCCGATTTGTCGTTACAGAGTTATGGGACTTAGATTTTTAAAATACAGTGAAAATATACTAAAATATTTAAAAATTATTTAAAAATCTATTTCTGGTCGAAATGTTTTGAAATTTGGGATACTTCAAGTAGAAAGGATGTTCTTTGACATATGTAACGGGTTTTTAATTTTTTTGTCGCATAACCGAGATATTGTGTGTAATAGGAAGGGGGGGGGGGGTTATATGCACATACATTTTAAGCTAAGGGCAAAATATAGGCGCATGGAACGCGATAACTTGAATATGCGTCAAAGGATTTTCATGATATTCATACATTATGATTGGACTGTGGAGAGGAAGCCGCCTTTCGATTTTCAGGTTTATTCGATATGTCGTTACAGAGTTATGGGACTTAGATTTTTAAAATACAGTGAAAATATACTAAAATATTTAAAAATTATTTAAAAATCTATTTCTGGTCGAAATGTTTTGAAATTTGGTATACTTCATGTAGGAAGGATGTTCTTTGACATATGTAACGGGTTTTTAATTTTTTTGTCGCATAACCGAGATATTGTGTGTAATAGGAAGGGGGGAGGGGTGGGTTATATGCACATACATGTTAAGCTAAGGGCAAAATATAGGCGCATGGAACGCAATAACTTGAATATGCGTCAACGGATTTTCATGATATTCATACATTTTGATTGGACTGTGGAGAGGAAGCCGCCTTTCGATTTTCAGGTTCATTCGATATGTCGTTACAGAGTTATAGGACTTAGACATTTTAAAATACAGTGAAAATATACTAAAATAGTTAAAAATTCATTAAAAATCTATTTCTGGTCGAAATGTTTTGAAATTTGGTATACTTAAGGTAGAATAAATGCTCTTTGACATATGTAACGGGTTTTTAATTTTTTGGTCGCATAAGCGAGATATTGTGTGTAATAGGAAGGGGGGGGGTTATATGCACATACATGTTAAGCTATGGGCAAAATATAGGCGCATGGAACGCAATAACTTGAATATGCGTCAACGGATTTTCATGATATTCATACATTTTGATTGGACTGTGGAGAGGAAGCCGCCTTTCGATTTTCAGGTTCATTCGATATGTCGTTACAGAGTTATGGGACTTAGATATTTTAAAATACAGTGAAAATATACTAAAATAGTTAAAAATTATTTAAAAATCTATTTCTGGTTGAAATGTTTTGAAATTTTGTATACTGCAAGTAGAAAGGATGTTCTTTCACATATGTAACGGGTTCTTGAATTTTTTGTCACATAATCCAGAAATTATGTGTAATGGGGGGGGGGGGGGGGGTTATATGCACATACATGTTAAGCTAAGGGCAAAATATAGGTGCATGGAACGCAATAACTTGAATATGTGTCAACAGATTTTCATGATATTTGTACATTTTGATCAGACTTTGAAGAGGAAGCCGCCTTTCGATTTTAAGCTAGGTTCATCCAATTTGTCCTTATGGAGTTATGGGACTTAGATATTTTGGTATTGTGAAAAAAATCCCAACGGGCGTATCTTGCTGCGTGAGCGTAGGCTTTTATATCTGACTGTTACAATATTGATCATGCTGAATTTTATTTTTTATTCTATAAGAGATAATATACAAAAATGTAATAATAGAAGAATGCCAAGAGAAACGACACAACAACCCCTCCCGGTCCGGTCATACTTCCCTTCCTTACCTCCTGTGTTCGAAGTTTGTTTTTTCATAATTTCATAGCACTCGTGTTCTCACAATGAACTGAAAAAATTAATGTGAAAAAGTGCATTTTATCTAAGTGTTTATTTAATTCGTTGCAATCCTGTAGATCTATTTAGGATGTGAAACGTTTGAAATTCACGAAGAAATTGTCAAAGGGCAATGTTACTACCACACGTTTAGTAATCAGAAAGACCTTGTCAAGAGCAATATAGTAATTACTGTTAAAATTACAGGGCTTTAAAAATCGCAGGTCAAATGTCAAGGTCAAATTTCCATTTAAGTTAAGTTATGGCATTCCATATGGCATATTCACATCTGATAACGTGAGGCACCTGTCCATATTCTACATTTCTTGTTTTTGATGTATATGAAGCGAAAATACTATGAAGTAAAAATGATCTTTTTTAAATGTTTCAAGTATCAATATAATATTTCGATCTTTTGTGCAGACATGTTTAAAGTTGTATACAATAACTTGAAACATTTTATATTGTGATAAAAAAAAAGTAGAAAAATCTTTTAAGAATATTCAAAACATACTGTTTGATTCGCAACCAGACATAGAAACGGACCGACAAATGAAAATTAAAATGAATGGTAATGCTTTTTTAAATAGGAAGAATAATCAGTTTTCAAAACGACCACAACGCCTTTTGTCTCTTTGTACAAGATACCAAACTGGTTCGAGGATCAGGCCTTTTCCATAGCCTCTTGAAGATTATTCAGTTACACCCTTACCTATTTGGCCCTACCGGCAAAAACAACCAAATTAGGACATCATACTCCACCCATGAATGAAACCTTTCTATGCAAAGACGGTTACCCCTCCCCTTACACCCTTCATAGCATACTTCCCAGATCTAGCTAAGTGTTTTAAAAGTAGTCCATTTTAAGTTTTGTTTTTAATTTTTGCTAAAGACATGAAAAAAAGTCTCATGTCTTTTCTTTTTTCGCTTATATCCGGCCTGAATGTTGTACTTCGTATCTTTTTCAACTTTCGCTACTCGACCTGAAAATTGTTCCTCATATCTTTATCAATACTCGCTATTCGGCCTGAATGTTAAACGTCATTATCTTTTCAACTCTCGCTACATGGCCAGAATGTTGTACTTCATGTCTTTTTCAACTTTTGCTTCTCGGCCTGAATGTTGCACTTCGTTGTCTTTTCCAGCTTTCGCTACTCGGCCTAAATGTTGTACTTCACGTCTTTTTCAGCTTTCGCTACTCGGCCTGAATGTTGTACTTCACGTCTTTTTCAGCTATCGCTACTCGGCCTGAATGTTGTACTTCACGTCTTTTTCAACTTTTGCTACTCGGCCTGAATGTTGTACTTCATGTTTTTTTCAACTTTTGCTACTTGGCTTGAATGTTGTACTTCAGTTCTTTTTCAACTTTTGCTACTCGGCCTGAATGTTGTACTTCATGTCTTTTCAGCTTTCACTACTCGGCCTAAATGTTGTACTTCACGTCTTTTTCAGCTTTCGCTACTCGGCCTGAATGTTGTACTTCACGTCTTTTTCAGCTTTCGCTACTCGGCCTGAATGTTGTACTTCATGTTTTTTTCAACTTTTGCTACTCGGCCTGAATGTTGTACTTCACGTCTTTTTCAACTTTCGCTTCTCTGCCTGAATGTTGTACTTCATGTCTTTTTCAACTTTTGCTACTCGGCCTGTATCTTGTATCTTTTTTAACTTTAGCTAGTATGCCTGAATGTTGTACCTCTTATCTTGTTTGAACAACTTTCGCTAAGCGGTCTCAATGTTGTTTCTGATATTTTTTTTCAGCTCTTGCTTCTTGACCTGAATGTTGTACCTCAAGTTTTTTTTTTCAACTTTCGCCACTCGGCCTGAATGTTGTACTTCATATCTTTTTCAACTTTCGCTACTTAACCTGGAAATTTTTTAACTTTCGCTACTCGGCCGAAATGTTGTACCTCATTTTTTTAACTTTCGCTACTCGACCTGAATGTTGAATCTTATTACTTTCCCAACTCTCGCTACTCGACCTTGTTCCTCGTGTCTTTTTCAACTTTCGGTACTCTGACCTTGAGCAAATCGACAATTTTGTCTGCATCCATCGTGCACATTTACATAACACAAAGGTCATTTCCATAATCTTTTCGATTGCGGTTTTAAAAGGTAAATAAAACACCTAATCCTATACATTTAAGTCTCATTTTATTTATTTAACATCACTTACTCGTGGTAAACAACATACCTCCCTGCTTAACGTCGACCTAAGAAAGGAAGAAAATAATGGCGAAGGTAACAGAAAATGCACACAAATATTTATGTTCACATTTATTTCATGCTTACTGCATAATTTTATTAAGATATTGACTGAATTTATTAGGGGTTGAAATTGAATTACACGCTCCGTCATATGCAGAAGTTTTGTAAGGGCATGCAAATATTTTCCGATTGTGAACTTACTATTTGAAGAACCTTTCGGGGCTTGCTCGCACCACTTTATGATAAAGCAGGGTTTTGCTCAGCACTTGGCTCATGATGTGTTCATCGTGGTACATGCGACCTTTTTTACGAAAAAAAAAAAAGCTTCGGGTATTTTGATGAAACTGGGTATGCATAAAAGTCCTTAACCATGCATGTTTTTATTTCATTACTTTGTTACCTTAATGGACTGATTTTGGGCAGAATAAAATTGATCTTAGTACATTTACTATCAATAATATGTGTTGTTCCATTACTCTAGGACAAATAAAGATTTTATATAAGAAATGTTTTACCATTACTTACTTTTCCAGGAATAAGGAAATGAATCAAAATATGTAGAAATGCATGCCTTTGTTCAAATACAGTAAACACTAGTTTTGTGGCAGTGAAGCAGTTTGATATAAAAAGGATTTTCTTGAAGAATACATATTTGAGTGATGACTGTGACATACAGAATTGTTTACCAATGGGAGAATCATTTCGGTTTTAGAGGAAAAAAATCAGAATGGTCGAGTTGTTACGTTTGATAGCCATAACCTTGCACTCAAGAATCAATATACCCGATGTTGCATACCTGCAGAAGTAGAAAGTAGTCCAAGTTTTATACCATTCAAGTTAACTTTGAATTCTACAAGCCATCGTTTCCATTTCTTGTGCGATTTTTGATCGACCCATTTACCCCTAAATTGCTCATATTTCACAAAATGACATTCAATTTTGAAAAGAGAAACTGCTTGATTCACTTAAAAATTTTACCACTAATTCGTTCTTTGGACCAAAACATGACAGTGCTCCAACAGAATATATTCAATGCCTTTAAAAGAGTGCTTAATAATGACAGAAATCCAACAGGCTATATTTCTTCAATTTCAATTTGTCAATTCAAAAATTTCACTCAAAATTCACATCGAAGTTCCGCTATGATTTATTTACCCGTTCAATATTTCATAACAAAATATTTATATATTCTGGACTAATCATATCTTGAATTAATACATAAAACCTGAAATATCAATCAAATTTGCTTTTACGGTCCCAATCGTTTATTTCTATACTATTGAGAAGTAGAGCCAATTTCACCGATCTATTCAGGAGATTTATTTGCATCAATTTTACACTTGATCTGCACAACTAAATAAGCGAATTTGATTGGCTGATTATCCGTGTAATTAATATTCGGAGTTTCCCGGTACGTACATGCATCTATGCAGGTATTTAAAGGGAACATATCACATTTGCAATTATATTTTGTCAATTTTAAAATGTAAATGTCCTCGTCTTATGAATCACATCAGAATTTTGCATTTTCCTCAATTGTACATTTGTGTCACCGTCATTTTTTTCTCAGTATGAAATTGTAAATGTGTATTACTCATTTTTGAATCATTAAATGTTTTTGTTGTTCAGAGAAACTGGCGCATCTGGAAAATTTATGTAAAATGTCTAGTATACACTAGACGAAAGAGTCCGTTCTGTTCGAAATTACGAGTGCATGGCTTAAATATAGCGCTCTTTCGAAACATGAGACCAAAAAATAGTCCTGCTTACAAGACTCCGGTTCTCTTTTTTGTTTTTGTTTTGTTTTGTTTTTTGTTTTGGTCTGGTTCTTTTTTTTTTTTTTTTTTTTTTTTTTTTTTTTGCTGCTGCTGCTGCTGCTGATGTGTTGCTGCTGCTGGGTTGCATCTTTCTGTAAAATCTTAGAATCTTTACTGTAATTTTTGGCCGGATTGCAAAGCAATTCCGGTCTATAGATTGACGATGTCCGTCCGTCCGTCTGCCGTCAACATTTTGGTTAAAGTTTCTGGTTGAGACAAAATCTACGGAACTATATATAGTAGAAACTTTATACTATATATGAAGCTTGCCCATCACAAGACCTTTCAATTTATGCCGTAACATTTGACCTAGTGACCTTGACCTTGGACTATGACCTAGTTAAAGATTTTGGTTAAAGTTTCTGATTGAGACAAAATCTAAGAAACTATATGCAGTAGAAACTTTATATTATGCATGAAGTTTGCCCATCACAAGACCTCTCAATGTATGCCGTAACATTTGACCTAGTGACCTTGACCTTGGACTTTGACCTAGATTTTGGATTTTGGTTAAAGTTTCTGGTTTAAGCAAAATCTAAGGAACTGTATGCATTAGAAACTTTATATTATACATGTAGGTTGCCTCTGACAAGACCTCTCAATGTATGCTGTAATATTTGACCAACTGACCTTGACCCAGTTGGTGACAAAAACTTGCTTTGCAATCCGGCCATACCGTCTTTAGCGGTGTTTTTTATTCGTTGTAAAATTGCTTCTATGAAATATAACAAATGTCAACGAATGTACTCATCTATCTGCACGGGATTGACCTTATAATATTCATGATGTTTGCCTGGAATAAATAACATAGTTCAACAAAGGTAACCGATTGACTATAGGTATTCTTCAAAAAGTAGAAAACTCTTGGACATTTCCGGTATCCAGTTTATCTTGGAAAACAATGCATTCTACATTCCTCAGATGTCTGATGGAATTGAGGCCAAATAAAGAAAAATCGATATTTAACAAATTTTCAAAGACGTATATAATATTTGAATACAGCACTACGACAACAACTATACAATACGAAATAGGTTTTTGTAAACTGTTCATGCTTTCGTTTCAGATTTCATAATTTTATCGAAATGCCCCAACAACACAATATTTCAACAAAGAAATCTAGTAATATGTGCAAATACAAACTGAGAACAGATTTCCTTTCAAGTTCTCTTTTGTAATAAGGTCGATTGTATGATCTATAGAATTGTCTGAATAGCTGAATCAAATATTAACCCAGACTGTTAAAGGAGGACTCTCATTTCAATATATGAATAGTTAGGTCGGCTCTTAAACGATGTCCCGGTGCTGTTTGAACATGAAATTATGCCATAAAAAGTAGACACAATTTAAAGACATTTACAAACGTTTGATTCGATTGAACTTAAGGTGAGTTTGGACCAAGGACGACGTCTTTTCTTCGTCTTCTCGTCATCACTGTCTCTTATCAGTAGTTCTGTACATCGGGGGACTTTTAGAAGTCAATAAGGCACGGTCTATTTGATATTCTGGGGGGGGGGGGGGGGGGTCTTGGGTTTTTTGTTGGAGCAAGATTATTTTTTTCGCACCGGACCGGGGCAAAATTATTATTTTCTTGCAAAGTTGGAGCAAGGAAATTTTTTTTATAACAATTGACATGATTGATGTGAATATTCAGAATGTCTGTGTTTTTTCAATAGAAATTCTTTATTTTTACTCAAATTACTCCAAACATTACTTTTTTTTCTGTAAAACTTGTATTCACTTCTAAACTGAAAGAGATGAAAGATTTTTACAATATGCAATATATAATTTTCAGTTAACAAAATGTATATAAGGTCATGTAACATGTAAGAGGGCCTGATGCATTGGTTTTAACATGTAGAAATGAAAACTAGTGAAAAAAAAACTTATTTAAATTCTCCTTCCAAGCTTGTACCGGTATATAAAATTAGACAATATGCCTTTTTTTTATTATATGGTGATACATGTATCGATTAATTTACTAGTAATAAATTATATTGATAATGTATTTAAGCATTTTAATTTCTTCAGTCACATGCATTTCTTTTGATATTTTGAAATATAAACAGCCTGCCATCACAGAAGAAAACTATGGCGAGCGAAGCGAGCCAAAATTTTTTATAGAAATTAAAAACTGCGGCGAGCGAAGCGAGCCGAAAATTTTTCGGGAATTTTAAGCAAATTTTATGGTTATTCTTCAAATTCAGATTACTTGTAAGAGCAAGATTATTTTTTTCTGTCACATCATAAGCAAATTAATTTTTTTCATCAATATTCAGAGCAAAATTATTTTTTTCGAAAAAAACCAAAGCCCCCCCCCCCCCAGAAATGGACCGTGCCTAATAAGAAAATAATCGGTGAGGGTAAACCGATCGATTATATCGATATTTAAATCGGAAAACAGTATTCCATGCAAATTGCAACATCAAAAAATATAAAAGTGTTGTTTTTTTCTGCATGAAATTTAGAAAATTTGCTGAAAATAAAATATGAAACATTCAAAAAATTGTCTGCCTGTTTACAGGTAACTCAACAAGTAACGGCAAATGTAACATTGAAAAAGTGGAAATAAATACCTAAATACACTCATTTTCAGCGACAATCGATTGTAAGAAATTAGAATCGATAATCGGAATCGAAAGACAGCGATCGACAATCGATTGTCAGCGACAACTTATCAGTTTGTTAAGGAATAAGGAAAACACCCCCTCTTGTAAGACGCCGATGGAGGACCTAAGGTAAAATCGATCACTTCCCTTCATGTAATGCAAACACTTAACACACATTTTGGTGTAACTTACACGTCGAACACAAACAAAATCAAATTGTACACCCCGATACAACGCACACATCACTGCAAACAACAATAAAATTTAAGTTAACACACAGGGTAATTGAATATACACGCCGACCACAAAACAACAACACGACGCATTCTTTCACTCTAATAAAATATAAACGCGCAAAAATAAGAAAAAACCCAACAACACATGACAGACCCTTTTGTTAAACACACACCACAACAAACAACAATGTAGCACATTCACATACTTTCACACGTCAACCACAAAAAAACCCCACAATGATAACCAGAAACAAAACAACACGATAACACCTACATGTCACCTGTAATATGTACGATAACCACAAAGAAAACAACACGTTAGCACCTACATGTCACCTATAATTTTTACGATAACCACAAATAAAACAACACGATCGCACCTACATGTCACCTGTAATATGTACGATAACCACAAAGAAAACAACACGTTAGCACCCACATGTCACCTATAATTTTTACGATAACCACAAATAAAACAACACGATCGCACCTACATGTCACCTGTAATATGTACGATAACCACAAATAAAACAACACGATCGCACCTACATGTCACCTGTAATATGCAAGATAACCACAAACAAAACAACACGATCGCACCCACATGTCACGTGTAAAAGATACGAAAACCACAAACAAAACAACACGATCGCACCCACATGTCACCTGTAATATGTACGATAACCACAAACAAAACAACACGATCTCATCTACATGTCACCTGTAATATGTACGATAACAACAAACAAAACAACACGATCGCACCCACATGTCACGTGTAAAAGATACGATAACCACAAACAAAACAACACGATCGCACCTACATGTCACCTGTAATATGTACGATAACCACAAATAAAACAACACGATCGCACCTACATGTCACCTGTAATATGCAAGATAACCACAAATAAAACAACACGATCGCACCTTCATGTCACCTGTAATATGCAAGATAACCACAAACAAAACAACACGATCGCACCCACATGTCACCTGTAATATGTACGATAACCACAAACAAAACAACACGATCGCACCTTCATGTCACCTGTAATATGTACGATAACCAAAAACAAAACAACACGATGCTCCTATTCGTGATCCGCAATATGCACAATAACCACAAACAAAACAACACGATACTCCTATTCGTGATCCGCAATATGCACAATAACCACAAACAAAACAACACGATAAAACTTATACGTGATCTGTAATATGCACAATAACCACAAACAAAACAACACGATACTCCTATACATGATCCGCAATATGCACAATAACCACAAACAAAACAACACGATACTCCTGTTCGTGATCCGCAATATGCACAATAACCACAAACAAAACAACACGATAAAACTTATACGTGATCTGCAATATGCGAAATAACCAAAAACAAAACAACACGAAAACACCTAAACGTGATCTGCAGTATGTACGATAACCACAAACTAAACAACACGATAACACCTAAACGTGATCTGCAATATGTACGATAACCACAAACAAAACAACACGATACTAATATACGTGATCTGTTATATGCACAATAACCAAAAACAAAACAACACGAAAACACCAATATGTGATCTGCAATATGCACAATAACCACAAACAAAACATCACGATAACACCAATATATGATCTGCAATATGCACAATAACCATAAACAAAACAATGCGATACTCCTATACGTGATCTGTAATATGTACGATAACCACAAACAAAGAAACACGATAACCCAATACATGATCTGTTATATGCACAATAACCACAAACAAAACAACACGATACTCCTATACGTGATCTGTTATATGTACGATAACCACAAACAAAGAAACACGATACACCCATACGTGATCTGTTATATGTACAATAACCACAAACAAAACAACACGATACATCTATACGTGATCTGCAATATGCACAATAACCACAAAAAAAAAAACAACACGATACTCCTATACGTGATCTGCAATATGTACAATAACCACACAAAAAAAAACAACACGATACTCCTATACGTGATCTGCAATATGTACAATAACCACAAACAAAACAAAACGATACTCCTTTACGTGATCTGTAAAATGCACATTAACCACAAAAAAAACAACAACACGATAACCCCTATACGTGATCTGTTATATACACAATAACCACAAAAAAACGATACTCCTTTACGTGATCTGTAATATACACAATAACCACAAACAAAACAACACGATACTCCTTTACGTGATCTGTAATATGCACAATAACCACAAACAAAACAACACGATACTCCTTTACGTGATCTGTAATATGCACATTAACCACGAACAAAACAACACGATACTCATTTACGTGATCTGTAATATGCACAATAACCACAAACAAACAAAAAAACGATACTCCTTCACGTGATCTGTAATATGTACAATAACCACAAACAAAACAACACGATACTCCTATACGTGATCTGTAATATGTACGATAACCACAAACAAAGAAACACGATACACCTATACGTGGTCAGTTATATGTACAATAACCACAAACAAAACAACACGATACACCTATACGTGATCTGTAATATGCACAATAACCACAAACAAACAAAAAAACGATACTCCTTCACGTGATCTGTAATATGCACATTAACCACAAACAAAACAACACGATACTCCAATATAAGATCTGTAATATGCACAATAACCACAAACAAAACAACACGATACTCCTATACGTGATCTGTAATATGCACATTAACCACAAACAAAACAACACGATACTCCTATACGTGATCTGTAATATGCACATTAACCACAAACAAAACAACACGATACTCCTATACGTAATCTGTAATATGCACATTACCCACAAACAAAACAACACGATACTCCTATACGTGATCTGTAATATGCACATTAACCACAAACAAAACAACACGATACTCCTATACGTGATCTGTAATATGCACATTAACCACAAACAAAACAACACGATACTTCTATACGTGATCTGTAATATGCACATTAACCACAAACAAAACAACACGATAACACCTATACGTGATCTGTAATATGCACATTAACCACAAACAAAACAACACGATAACACCTATACATGATCTGTAATATGCACATTAACCACAAACAAAACAACACGATAACACCTATACATGATCTGTAATATGCACATTAACCACAAACAAAACAACACGATAACACCTATACGTGATCTGTAATATGCACATTAACCACAAACAAAACAACACGATAACCCCTATACGTGATCTGTAATATGCACATTAACCACAAACAAAACAACACGATAACACCTATACGTGATCTGTAATATGCACATTAACCACAAACAAAACAACACGATAACACCTATACGTGATCTGTAATATGCACATTAACCACAAACAAAACAACACGATAACCCCTATACGTGATCTGTAATATGCACATTAACCACAAACAAAACAACACGATAACACCTATACGTGATCTGTAATATGCACATTAACCACAAACAAAACAACACGATAACCCCTATACGTGATCTGTAATATGCACATTAACCACAAACAAAACAACACGATACTCCTATACGTGATCTGTAATATGCACATTAACCACAAACAAAACAACACGATACTCCTTTACGTGATCTGTAATATGCACATTAACCACAAACAAAACAACACGATAACCCCTATACGTGATCTGTAATATGCGCATTAACCACAAACAAAACAACACGATAACCCCTATACGTGATCTGTAATATGCACATTAACCACAAACAAAACAACACGATACTCCAATACGTGATCTGTAATATGCACATTAACCACAAACAAAACAACACGATAACACCTATACGTGATCTGTAATATGCACATTAACCACAAACAAAACAACACGATAACCCCTATACGTGATCTGTAATATGCACATTAACCACAAACAAAACAACACGATACTCCTATACGTGATCTGTAATATGCACATTAACCACAAACAAAACAACACGATACTCCTATACGTGATCTGTAATATGCACATTAACCACAAACAAAACAACACGATACTCCTATACGTGATCTGCAATATCACTCAAAACCAGACACCATAACGTGTACAAACACGCAGACCGGTAACACAAATATAAAATCATGATGTACCAAGCACAAATAATGTATTATGATAAATGTTGACACTATTTTATGCACTTGATTAAAAGAGAGAGTATGTGCACAAACTTTGTGTAATCAAATGGGATTTTTTGCACATAAAAACAAGTGGTGCCCACTTTAAGACATCCTCATATCAAGATTCTTACCCCGACACCCCTCCCCCAGTTGTCAGCAAATAGGAGTTCATGTCCCTCTTATCACATAACTTCCATGTGTTTGCTATACCTCCATTTCTTTTACGTGTTTGCTTCAGGACCACTGTAAATTGGGAATTTTAATGAAGTTTTTTGGATAATATTTACTATTTTGCATTTGGAATGGGGCCGAATATCGGCCCCAAATCTGCAAATTAGGCCTAACGACGGTCATGACTTGTATTTTGAAATATAAATAGTATTTCGTTTCAGTGATATCGAAATATGGTCTGGAGTACGTGTTTGAAATCGTCTCGTTGAAGAAAGATAAAAGTAAAGTGTCCTTCTACTGAGAAAATGTCAGTTAATTCTTTGTAGTTCCTCAAAATAAATATCCAAGTATTTATACCAAAGCGGCGTGATTTGATACAAGAAAATGAAAAGTGAAATCGTTTTTCAGACAATTCGTTTCAAGTATCTTCGCGGACGGCTACTCCGATAATACTCGTATTGTTTATTCCAGACATAATCAATATCAAATAGACAGAGATAACAGACTTGTGTAAACTTCAAACTGTTTAAAATATCGATCTTTTAAACTCTCCTTCCTGTACCGATTCATCCAACACCTTCACTTTTAAAATATTTGTCAATCAAAATGACAACGTATGAATGGACGTCATCTTCGCAATTTATCAGTTTAGGGATGACATAATTTCAGGAAATGATAAAAGATAAATGTATGAGGCATTATTATGATACTTAATTGGTCATGCAAACGATGGAACTTTTTTTACACAATTAGAATTAATTAAAGGAGCTCTTTGATGGCATAAGCGAGATAACTCTGCCCGAACGACCCACTACAATATTTTTTTTTTCATCGGAGTGGAGGATCGGGTCTCATAGAATGTATGGGCTGGGCTCCCTCCCCCCTCCTTTGCCCATTTTTGAAATGTTAGGTGTTCGTACAAGAAAACCTAAGTAATTTTACACGAATAAATGGCTAACGTATATTATACATGGCATTTTAGACATTTGAGTACATATGTCAATTGATGTGTGCATGGTGCAAGACAGTTGTTTATAGAATTAAAAAAAAAAACATATATATCGATACAGATAGAAAAAAAAATTGAAGATTTTGCTGAAAATTTTCAACAAGACAGAATTCTTTCCAACAGTATATCCAACATATACCTGTCGGAATCACAAAACACAGTACGTTTATCCCCTAATTATCCTGCCCGAGGTGTTCAGAGTGGGATACGGCCTCTATTATCGCGTCAATTGAGCAGAATATTTGTCACATAAGTATACATGTATATAAAAATCAACATGATCAACGAAATGAAGTAGTTTCATTCAGTGAACTCTTCAGCGTCTGAGATAAAAAAAAATGTGTCCTGCGACTGTCCTCAAGTTAATATCCAATAAAGAGTAAGAGTACGTCCTTCGTTTCCGATGAATAATCAAATGCATTGAAATGTCTTTACTCAAAAATGTATCAAAAGTTATTCCCGGAATTTTTCGGGTAAAAATTCAGATTTCTTCGGAAACCTAGTTCGTTTTAAAATGCAATGCGAGGGCGGAGATGAGACCGAGTGTTTTTTGTTTTTGTTTTTGTTTTATTCTTTTTTTTTCTTGTTTTTGTTTTTTTGTTTTTGTTGTTGTTTTTTTTTTTTCGATGAAAAAAACGTTATTATGTCGACTAGCTTCTGTGTGGGTATAGTTACTGAAATCTTGAACTGACCCATTTCCCGTCAACTAAATCTCGATATACTTTTTCGATGCATTTTTAAGTCATTTCGAGAAAAAAAAATGAATAGATGGTCAAATTACCGGTACACCAAAATTATACATGTAGTCAGTGCATATTTAGAACTTTCATCCAAATAGCGTATGAGCCTTTGATAGTTTTCGTAGCAATTTCCAAATAATAACTGGATCAATTTGAATGCTGATGAAGGAATTACAATGTACTAGTTATTTACGACTGGTATTTTGACCAGAAAAATTGAATGTCACCTCATAAATGTTATACAGCTATATCATTTGATTCGACAGGATTTAACGGACATGTTTATGCGTTACATAGCGCCACTTGCAAGTAAGATTCGTTCCTTTTCTCTTTCTTTCCTCTTTCCGGGTTTTTTTTTTCATATATGAAATTGAAGAGCAAATCTCCATTGGAATTACTGAATTGTTCTAGGAATATGCCGAGATTTCATTCGTTTCTGCCGCGATTACAGAGTTTAGTCTAGGGCGAGGAACCATATTTCGCTGGTGACCATATTTAAGTGTTTCTCACTGGTTATCAGAAATGTTCGTCAAATTTATTTTTCTATAATCGTAGTAGTCATGTTTTGCTAGATTGTGATATATCTTGCACTCAATTTTGACAAAAAAATACTACAAAATGGGGAAAATTCAACGAAAACACAATATTTTAGACGTAAACATCCGAATTTTTTACAAAAACCAATAAAAGAAAACAATTTATTTGGCATGATTTCATTGACGTAGTGGTGACGAAACATTTCCTGAAAATGAAATCACAATTTTTGTCCGTTTGTGTGTAAATAGGATACATATCAACAAAACGACGAAATATGGTCACCACCGAAAACATGGAAACGAAATGTTTTGACGTTTTATAAGGAAAAATGAACTGTGTAAAATAAATTTTTTTGTGGTTTTTCAATCGAGGATGGAGTTAAATTAATTTCTAGCAAAAGCAATTATTGAATTGGCCTCCAAGTTTTGATTATTTTCATAGAAGTGTACGAAAAATACGGCGAAATATGGTCACTTGCTCTACACGTTGCACACGAATTCTCCTGAAACGCACGTTTTTTCAATGTTTCATAAATGTAATTTCTTGAAATTTTGATAGACATGACTCCCTTAAATTATAAAAATCAACGCGGTGTGTACAGTCTTATTTCGGTTTCTATAATGAAAATCTTCTTATTACTCGTTCCCATCCCGCCCTCGTTGTTGGTAATGACTAACAGGAGCTCGAAACTGCTTTCACCGATTTTTTGACGAGTTCGTTTCGTAATATAATATAATATAATATAATATAATATAATATAATATAATATAATATAATATAATATAATATAATATAATATAATATAATATAATATTATATAATATAATAGAGCACTAATCTACTTCCCTCCTATTGTATTCTATAATCATAATTTATACATGTAGGTGCGTGACCTTGACCTGAAGGTAGAGCTGGAAATGACGTGTATTTGTATTTTTTTTAAGAAAACACCATCTGGATACATCTGGATTTAGGTTTTAGAAACATGTATGTCCTATGCAATAAGCCGTTTACTGTATTCTAATGCAGCGTCGCTATAACGTCGATTTTCATTGGTTGTGCGCTCCTTAGTTACGTCTATGAAACGAGAACACACTAGGCTTTGACGTAACGTCACATTTAATTAAAGTTAATTTAATTAAAGTTAAAGTAGTTCGGTACACCTACGGAACGTAACTCTAGCCAGCATATCTATCCCATGGAGGTTTTCAAAACTCAACGTCGCGTAATTCTCTTATTTCTGAACGGATTGAAATGAAATTAGTATCTATGGAATCAGAAATATCTTTTCTGAATTTTTATACCAAAATTTGCGTTTGATTATGTTCAAAATAATTTTTAAAAAACGTCAGATTCGTTAAACGGCTTATTTTTTGCGCGATGCAGGAATTGTCTACTTAGCGGCGTTACTAACATGCATTTCATTGGGCATCCCACAAAAAGTTCAACAAGCACTAGTACTTTGCTGTTACAATGAAAGTGTAAATTTCTTTATGTTTATAATGATATTATTTTCAAGTTACAACACTTTATCTGTAGTTTCGTGTCAAGAAAAGCGCAAATCATATCGAAAATTTATGATACATCTCAATTTAACGGTAAATGTTATCGAGAAAAGTTATCCGGAGGAAAATATATGAGCGTATGAGTTAGAGAGTAAGCTCTCCTTAATTTAAAAATGCTTCTATGTCAACAGTAGCTTTATTTGTTTCTGAAATCGAATGAGTTTAAAAAATTAGCTCTAACCTTTCGCAACGTCAGCTTTACGTTCGCTGTGAAAACGAATGCATTGTGACAACGTCATTCTCATTTGTTTCAAGGCTCATTACGAAAAAATGAAAAAAGGTGGAATTACAAGATAATGACAGACGACAGGCTACTTCTTGCAGGTTAAAAGAATACAAAAATTGAAAATAAAAAAGCTGCTCGGACAGACGGCGGCATCTCTGTTTAAAAGCGGAGTGAGTTTACGCTATCTCAAAATAACACATTAGAGAAGCCCAACAAATGGACTTCGATTCTGACTTGGGTCCCTTTGATAGGCAAACAATAGTAATTAAGTACATGTATATAGCTTGCAAAAAAATATGCACGCAGAATGCTATAAAAAAACAGGAAAAATATTTATTTGTTTGTACAAATGTAGGAAAGGACTAAAAGAAAAGAAAAGAAAAGTACACAAATTTTCGAACATCCTTTATCAATAGAGCTATAAATCTGCAGTTCTGGATGCACGTTGTCAGCTCGTCAGTCCCAATCCGTCTGATTATCTTGCTGTCTACTAGTCTTTAGGAAATGTCAGATGTCTTCGCCGTTCCTGCATATTTTAAACCCCTCGATCTTCTTTTTGTTTACATGTGAAATTCAATACATATAACGCACTAGTTTGAGATACTTTTTAATTGACCTTTTCCGTGACGTAAAAAATATAATTGACGCTCTGACAGAAAAGTGAAATTACAGTATGTACGACGTCGCTGCATGACGTTCGCCAAAATGACCGAAAAAGGTGTCAAAAACCAAATTTCTATAGATACAAATCGCCTGTAACAAAAAATTGGGTCCATGTTTTGATTAATTTTTTGATATCAGTATTTTCAAAACGATTTCAAGAAAAATGTACTTGAATATAATGAATCTTTCTCGACTCGTTTTTTAAAAAATAACTATAAAGGATAAAAAAAGGTAATTTTTTTCTAACCTAAATGTGACAAAATGACGGAGAATAATATGCCAAAACATGCAGAATATCCATGTTATTGGCAACATTTTGTGGATTTATGCACAGAATTTATATATTTACCTAATCAATGTATTATTTTCTTTGGATGACATGATTTTAAGAAAATTATCTTGCCAAATGTACAAGTGCATAGTATATCTTTATTATTACAACGGCAAGATAAATGTCCCATTTTTGTTAACGTTTATAGAAGAATCGACGCAAATAGAAGTGAGAATAGCGGAAAAACTAGGGGATGTTTTGGATGATTTTATTATATCAACATGAAGAGTACATCTAGTTCATAGGATGTTAATTTTTATAAGGAGATTTTTCGACTAGATTTTGAATATTTGTTAAAGTATATGAAAATAAAAAATCAAAAGTCGAAAAAAGCCATTAAAATATGAATTGCGCCGTTTATTTTACTCATTACAAGAAAATTTTATTATAAACTCACGATTAAAATGATTTATCACTCAGAAATCCATTTTAGGGCATTTTGTCAGCATCCGTTGTATATTTTGTCTAATTTGACGTTGTAATTGTGCAGTTTAGCGCATACGAACGGCGCAAATATATGCTATGTAGGCAGCGTGCTATACCTACTTTGTGACGTTATTACTAAGGAAAACCAACTTCATAAATGGGTTTAATTAGCACAACATATTGCATTTAAAGTAAGATTTTAGAATATGTATAAATCATACCGAAATGTACTCGTTTTACGCTTGTCATTTTTTTTATTTCTATTCTAATGATGACCAAACTTAGACCTTTCGATTCTTGGTAAGAACCAGTTCCTGCCGGTTTATCTGCTTTCAGAAAATGGGTAGGCGTGGCTTATCGCTATAGGGCCTATATTGGAGAATAGAGCCCGGCTCGCGTCTGTTGTCTTAATAGGGAAAAAGAATCAAGTCATATTAGAATTCGCCTTATATTCACAAAAATATTGATTATATTTGAATGGGAATAACTAGATACTGATGTTATGTTGCGGACGGCAAATGCTGATTTTACGGTGCAAACATCCGTTTTTCTGGCTCCGCTAACGTGTTGCCAGAAAAACTCAGTTTGCGACCGTAGAAACTTGTCATTCCTAATTTTCTACCGAGGTTCAGAAAGCGTAGTCCTACGGTCACTATGTCGTAATTATAAATTGTACTTTTTTCAGTTCTTGTCTTTGTTGAATCAGCAAAATGGATAGATGTCTCAAACGGAGTGAAAATGGGCGTGAAATCAAGAGTAAAACGATCAACGATTGTGACGCCAAAAGATATAGCGGGAATTGGAAATGACGAAAGTCTTGTTTCAAGCGATTCTGCGCAAACCAAAGAAGGTACCATAATTACAAGATACCTGGAGACGTTCAAAGGGATTCCTATTTACGGCGCATTTGCTACTATAGATACTGACAAGACCACCGGCCAGTTTACTGGTCAAGCTTCCGGAAGACTATTGGAGCAAATTAATGAGGATATTACGTCAGTAGAGCCTGTCATAGAACGCAACGAGGCTTTCTTGCTGGCAGTTGAGTATATTGACCCGAAATTAGAATATGTAAATGTGATTAGAGCGAAAAGAATAAGTCTGGTTATTATTGCGAATCAAAGTTCAGCTTCCCTTGCTTATGACGTTTCATTCTCATTGACAATGAACGAGTCTTTGATGGAACCTGGATTTCATATTGATGCCAATAACGGTAAGATTCTACAGTTTAGAGATCGCCTAAAGTCTATCTCATCCGATTCCCTGTACGAGTATAACTCGGTAGGTGGTAACAAAAAAGGAAAATACATTTACGATGGAAAAATTCTTCCAGATTTACACGTTTCCAAAAAGGGTAGGCGTTGTCGATTGAAATCCGAAAACATCCGAGTTTACGATCTAAATACTAATACACTTCCAGAAGCGAAACCGTTTTCTTATAAGTGTAACCAGACAATAAGTGACGAGGTCAATGGCGCGTACTCGCAACTGAGTGATGCATTTTTCTTTTCGGAGAAAACTTTTCAAATGTTTCAAGAATGGGCGAATGTTAAAATCGTACCCAAGCCTCCGATTGATGTGTGGGTACATTTTGGAAAGAACAAAATCCAAGCATCGTATAACGGGGAGGAAATCGTATTCGGAGACGGCGATAAAGCACGATTTTACCCGATGGTTGCTGTCGATACCGTAGCGCATGAACTTGCGCATGCGTTCACAGATACGCATTCCTTTATGGAATACGAGAAGCAGTCAGGAGCTTTGACGGAATCGTTTTCTGACATAGTCGGAGAATCTCTCGAATTTTTCATTTTTGGCCGTGCCGATTTTCTTGCAGGTGCGAATATAACGATGAAATCCGATCGTGGAGTCCGTGACCTCTGTAACCAAGCTGTAGACCGGAAGTCAGTAATCCACGTCAGTGACTATTCAGATGACCTAAACGTCCATTACACCAGTGGGATATTCAATAAAGTTGCATGTTTAATGTTTAAGTCGCCGAAGTTTGGAGTAAAAACTACGTTTCAGATATTTGTTCACGCGAATAGATTCTACTGGTACGAAACGGTTGACTTCAAAGAAGGCGGATGTGGCTTAATGAAGGCCGCCTACGATTTGGGTCACGATATCGAAGCGATAAAGACCTCTTTGCAAACTGTCGGCGTAGAAATTTGTGACGTTAGTCTTACCATGAGAAACATTTTTGGCGCATCCGAAATCGCAAATCTTTCGGCGTCAAAGGATGAAGAGATTGCTTTTCGCATTGATTTTGATTTCGTCCAAGAACAAGTTTCGAGGATAAAGATCAAAGACGGAAGTGGCGACGCAGATTTGTTCTACGGAAATAAATTTCCGCTCGCGAATAAAGATATTGTGAAATCGTCGACGCTTGTTGGAAATAAGGAAAGGATAAAACTGCGAACATTCAAGTGCAAGCTTTCCGATTGTTTTGTGGTAATTCGTCCCAAATCAGAGTTCTTTGAAGGCGTGACTTTAAAAATTGACCTATTTAATGAATAAAATTCTTTAATGTTCGAAAATCAAATATCGTTTGATTGACCTGCTGAGACGAATAAACATACACATGCAAATTTACTATAATGATTTAAGGAGGTGAAATCTGCCATAATAAAATCTTTTCAATTTATATGGAACTGCGGTCTGCATTTAATTGCGCTCTTCATTTACAGGAAATTAGGTACTGAATACTAGTGTTATAATATTTAATTAGATTGCAATCCTTTGGAACGTGTTCCATCATCATTAAGTTTTTTTTTTCTCATATACTCCTTCCTCTATCAATTGACCATGCATTCTTTAGTCCAAGATCGTACGCGAGAGGTAACCCTACTGTTGCAAAACTCTGTAAATATGGAATACGGAAATTCTACATCAAAATTCCATGAGTTTCCATGACTCAATCACATTTTCCATTACTTTGTAGGCCGAGAGAGACCGATTGTTAAGCCCGTGGCTGATAATGAGCATAAGTTAACAATTGAACCTACTCATCTTCAGAAACGATTTAAAACGATCATAGACGAAATTTGCAGGGATGTGAACATTGTATGGAAGACAAGAAACGGAGTGGTAGTGAATTTCCAAAACTTTTCAAGAGCAAAATGCTAAATTCCAAGACTTTCCTAGACTGCAAACACTTTTCAATAACGTTTCAAGACCCAAGAAAATAAATAAAACCTTGGCAACGCAAAACATAGCATCCCCTCGCACGGCATGTAAATCAATGTTCAAGATTCAATCAAAACTGCATCCTTTATGTTGTATTCATGGATTTTGACTAGTTCCAATCTGTGACCTTTTACCTATGACCCTGAAAATCAATATGGCTCTTCCTCCTTTCATTAGCAAGAAGTGTATAAAATTTGGAAGAGATCCAATCAAAACCACACCTTACAACGATTTGAACTATTCCTAGTCTGTGGCCTTAACCTTTGACCTTGAAAATTAATGGGGTTCTTACTCTTGCCAGATGAAATAAGTGTATGGAGTTTGGCCAAGATCCGATCAAAACTGTGCCCTCTAGGCTGTATACAAGGATTTTAGCCATTTCCAATCCGTGACCTTGACCTTTTACCTTGAAAATCAGTAGGTTTCTTCCTCTTGCCAGATGAAATAATTGTATTGAGTTTGGTGAAGATCCAATCAAATTTGTGTCCTCTATGTTGTATTTATTGATTTTGACTAGTTCCAATACTTGACCTTCGCCTATGACCTTGAAAATCAATATGGCTCTTCCTTCTATCATTACTAAGAAGTGTATAAAAATTTGGAAGAGATCCAATCAAAACCGCACCTTCTAGGCTGTATACAACAATTTGAACTATTGCCAGTCTGTGGCTTTTACCTTTGACCTTGAAAATCAATAGGGCTCTTACTCTTGCCAGATAAAAAGTGTATAAAGGTTTGTCAAGATCCGATGAAAACTGTGCCCTCATGGCTGTATATAAGGATTTTAAGCATTTCCAATATGTGACTATGACCTTTGACTTATTACCTTAAAAAGTAATAGGGATGTTCCTCTTGCCAGATGAAATAAGTACATTGAGTTTGGTGAAGATCCAATCAAAATTGCGTCCTCATGTTGTATACATGGATTTTGACTACCGGTAGTTCCAATCTGTGACCTTTACCTATGACCTTGAAATTCAATATGGATCTTTCTCCTGTCTTTAGCGAGTTTGGAAGGGTCCAATCAAAACCGCACCCTCTAGGCTGTATACAACGATTTGGACTATTCCCAGTATGTGGCCTTGACGTTAAAAATCAATAGGGTTCTTATGCTTGCCAAAAGTAATCAGTGTATGAAGTTTGGCCAAGATCCGATAAAAACGGTGCCCTCTAGGCTGTATACAAGGATTTTAGCTATTCTCAATCTGTGACCTTGGCCTTTGACTTATGACCTTGGAAATCAATAGGGTTCTTCCTCTTGCCAGATGAAAAAATTATCCCACCTCTTGAAATTGTTTTGCAATCTGATTGGTCGAGAAGAACCGAATATTATGTTGTATCATTTTACTGACAGGTTTATTATTTTAATAATTATTATAGTTACATACACAAGCCAAAAGCCATCGGTGGGAACTAGTAATGTTAAGATCATACCAAAGCTGTATACATGTACAAGGATTTCAGCCATTTCCAATCTGTGACCTTGACCTTGTACATCAATAGGGTTCCTCTTCTTGCAAAAAGTAATCAATAGTAATAACTGTATAAAGTTTGATCAAGATCTAATCAAAACTGTGCCCTCTAGGCTGTATACAACGGTTTCAGTTATGCGAAATTTTCATGAACTCGGTGATAAAAAAAGAAGAAAATTCCTTATTTTTTTACTGGTTGCTGGTCTAATTGTATAACCTTTATGCAAGTTTGTAGGGTCACAGACAGACGCAACCATATTAATATACACTGTTCTTTTTCCAGATGTACATGCACTATAAGAAAACAAATGAAATGAAAGAGTCATGATATCCAGAACTTTTGTCTCATCACATACTAGTAGCTGAAACATTAAATTTTGAATCAGGTACTAGATGGCGTGTATGACTTTTACCATACTTACGTCACTATAGTTAAGGTAGATCATCCCTCAGGTCCGAATTCTGTAAATTTTATGCCTGGATACCCTATTTTTCCTCTTCAGAAAATTGTTTAGATTATCAAATTAATATGGTTTTAGAAAAAGAAACTTTTATCTTTACATTTTGTCATCCCTAAAAAGGATTTTTCTTACTTTTCCCATAGGGTCCAATGTTAAAGTTCAAACGGCTACGCTCTCGGTATAGTCATGAAACCACGAATTATATTTTGTTTGTATATCAGGTTTAACATAAGCTTTGAATATATGGGAATGAAAATATTGTAAAAGTTGTTGTTTAGGAAATATGAGCAATTCGGACCTGAAGGATGCTCTACCTTAAGAAATAACAACTAGCTAGCTTGTTTGGTTTGTTGTCCAGTAATTACCCTCGTCGCATGAACCAATCAAATTATTGCGGCTCGGTGATAATTTAATTGGTTCATATGACGAGGGGAATTACTGGACAACGAATCACGGCTTGCTAGTTGTTATTTCTATTCTAATATTGTTCTGCAGACGACAATGGGCGGAGCTTAGCTGACTGGAAGTACACCAGGCGACTATAGCACGAGAATGGGCGGAGCTTAGCAGACTGGAAGTTCGTTGGCGATTTCACACCAGACGAGTTCTATAGTACATATGTGGAGAAAATCCCAAGTTATGTTAGAATTAATTATATTTGTGAAAAATGATATAACAGATACGAACTTTGACCGAGAACCGATCAAGAAAAAAAATTAAACTTTAATTATTTTACAACGTTAAAACAAACAAGTTACACAACTTATATTAAGGTGAGTCCCTACTCAAAGAATTAACAGATGAAATTTGTATTTTAGGGTTTTTCCCTAAGCACTATGGTCCAAATGAGAAATAAAACACGGACATTGATATCTATTTTTTTCCCATCAAAGATGCAGTACATTATAAAAAGGTACCCTTGCACATTCAGATTGAGGAATATCAAATATCCAGCATATGCTTTTGAACCCTCCAAATTCAGTTATGATAATAATATGTTTATTGTTTTGTTTTATTTTATGATAACAAGTCATATAGAAGAAATGTAACACATAAAATATAAAACACCGCTAAAGACGGTATGGCCGGATTGCAAAGTAAGTTTTTGTCACCAACTGGGTCAAGGTCACTAAGTCAAATATTACAGCATACATTGAGAGGTCTTGTCAGAGGCAACCTACATGTATAATATAAAGTTTCTACTGTATACAGTTCCTTAGATTTTGCTTAAACCAGGAACTTTAACCAAAGTCTTTAACTAGGTCAAAGTCCAAGGTCAAGGTCACTAGGTCCAATGTTACGGCATAAATTTAAAGGTCTCATCATGGGCAACCTAAATGTATAATATAAAGTTTCTACTGCATACAGTTCCTTAGATTTTGCTTAAACCAGAAACTTTAACCAAAATCTTAAACTAGGTCAAAGTCCAAGGTCAAGGTCACTAGGTCCAATGTTATGGCATAAATTGAAAGGTCTCATCATGGGCAACAGAAATGTATAATATAAATTTTCTACCGCATACAATTCCTTAGATTTTGCTTAAACCAGAAACTTTAACCAAAATCTTAAACTAGGTCAAAGTCCAAGGTCAAGGTCACTAGGTCCAATGTTATGGCATAAATTGAAAGGTCTTGTCATGGGCAACCGATATGTATAATATAAGGTTTCTACTGCATACAGTTCCTCAGATTTTGCTTAAACCAGGATCTTTAACCAAAATCTTTAACTAGGTCAAAGTCCAAGGTCAAGGTCACTAGGTCAAAAGTTACAGCATAAATTGAAAGATCTCTTCATGGGCAACATACATGTATAATATAAAGTTTCTACTGCATACAGTTCCATAGATTTTGCTTAAACCAGGAACTTTAACCAAAATCTTTAACTAGGTCAAAGTCCAAGGTCAAGGTCACTAGGTCCAATGTTATGGCATAAATTGAAAGGTCTTGTCATGGGCAACCTTCATGTATAATATAAAGTTTCTACTGCATATAGTTCCTTAGATTTTGCCTCAACCAGAAACTTTAACCAAAATGTTGACGGCAGACGGACAGACGGACGGACGGACAGACGGACGGACGGACATCGTCAATCTATAGACCGGAATTGCTTTGCAATCCGGCCAAAAATTCAAATATAAATCTGAGCATGATAAGTCTCCAAACATAAGGGTACCCCCTTATAATTTCATGACATTTTAAACCAATAATATATACTAAATCCAACTTTTTGCGGAAAAAAACATGAATATTTTTCGTTTTGCAATATTTCATATTATTATGTATGTAGATGAAGAAAAAAAAACACAAACAGGTACACAATTTTATAAATGATCAAGATATGGCTCCAAACATAAGGGTACCCCTTTATAATTTCATCGCAATTTCAACAAGAATATATAATATATCCCACTTTTTTGCATGAAATACCGGATGGAAGTTCTTCATTTTGCATTATTTCATATTATAATGTATATAGATTGTGAAAAAAATCACATACAGGGACACAGCTTTATAAATAATCGAGATATCGCTCCAAAGATAAGGGTACCCCATTACAATTTCATCGATTTTTCAACTAAGAATATACCGGTAACTATATCCATCTTTTTGTATAAAATACCTGATGGAAGTTGTTCATATTGCATAATTTCATAAGATAATGTCCATAGATGAAGAAAAATCACATACAGGTATACATTTTTATAAATGATCAATATATCGCTCCAAACATACTGCATAGAAGGAAAAACCTATAACGGTTCGAGTAGGGACCCACCTTAATGTCTCACGTTGGCTCAGATGTTGGCGTGAGGGGGTCCAAGGAGCAGGAGGAAACCGGAGTACCCGGAGAAAAAAACCCTGCAGAGGCCTGGGTGGGGGACCACCTACCCTCCCACATAAGACCGATCAAGAAAGCAACTAATATAGTATATGTTCTATTTCCCGGCATTTACGAGGAGGATAAAACATGGAAAAGTTAAAAACATTTCACACTACAGTTTCCCCAGACTCTATGAAAAGATCAAACCAGGCCAAAAGCCAGCTTGTTAAACTACTTGCCGTGCTCAAATAAAATTAAATGTTCTTAGTTTGAGACCAAAATCCTAATTGTTGTTTAGCTCACCTGAGTGAAGCTCAAGTGAGCTACTGTCATAGCGCGCCATCCGTCTTCCGTCCGTCCGGCGTAAACTTTTTACAATTTCGACTTCCCCTCTGCAACCGCTGCACAGAATTTCACGAAACCTTACAGGCAGCAAGTATCCAAGGTCCTCTATCAAGCTTGTGTTTTTTTATGCCGATCGGTCAATAAATATGACCGCCGAGGGCTCTGATTGGCTGACGCATTTTCGACTTCTCCTCTGCACAGAATTTCATGAAATCTTACAGGAAGCAAGTACTCAAGGTCATCTACCAGGCTTGTTGTGGTTTTTTCGTGACTATCGGTCAACAAATATGCCCCCCGAGGGCTCTGATTGGCTGACGCATTTTCGACTTCTCCACTGCAACCGCTGCACAGAATTTCACGAAACCTTACAGGAAGCAATTTCCTTAAGGTCATCTACCAATCTTGTGTTTTTGTGCCGATCAGTCAACAAATATGGCCACCAAGGGCTCTGATTGGCTGACGCATTTCCGATTTCTCCTCTGCAACCGCTGCACAGAATTTCACGAAACCTTACAGGAAGCAAGTTCATCTACCAAGCTTGTCTGTTTTTTGGTGCCAATCGGTAAACAAATATGGCCGCCAAGGGCTCTGATTTGTTGAGGCATTTTCTACTTCTCTGCAACTGCTGCACAGAATTTTACAAAACCTTACAGGAAGCAAGTACATTGTACTTATGGTCATCTGCCAACTTTGTGTTTTTCGTTCTGATCGGTCAACAAATATGGCTGCCGAGGGATCTGATTTGCTGACACGTATTCGAATTCTCCTCGAGATCTGTGCAACCGCTGCACAGAATTTCATGAAACTTACATGAAGAAAGCACACAAGGTTATCTACCAAATATTTGTTTAACGTACCGATTGGTCAACAATTATGGCTGTCAAGGGCAGATGCATTTTTAACTTCTCTGCAACCACTGCATAGAATTTCACGAAACTTTAAGAAAGGAAATACTCAAGGGACTCCTTCAAATTGTCTACTATCATTCTTTTGTCTGCAACTCAGGTTTAGCGATGTGGCCCCTTGTTTCATGTTTCATTTACAGTAATATCTGGTTATAAGCAAGTCTAATCTAATAGAACAGATCACCGTAAAAACCCCTACTACTTCGGAACCTTTGCCATGTAAACTATACAGAACTGATATCTCTCTTCAAACTTCACCATGATCTTGCAAAAACTCAACATTCTAAACATCTCCACTATCATACTATGACATTCAACTTAAGCTTTTTTTTCTACATGAATTTCGACTTCATCTCACAAGACCTGAAGTCATCCTTGAAGCTTTTCTAATACGTACTCTACCAAATTTCCTTTTCCATGACCACTTATCATCAGCTGTTTGGTCAGAACAACATGACAATACTGCTTATATATTTCACCACTACTGCAGATTCTCAGCCTATATTATAAGGTATGTTCAAAATTAAGCAATTGGAGTAAAAAGCATGGATTTGTAAGGATTTTATCCAAACTTCACATAATGACTGAACCGTTCAATATGTTGCGTGGTATATCACATACAAGTACGAAACCAAGAGGATAAACAGATATTTCATTCCAACATGTCCAAATGCAGGAGTGCAAAATGTCACAATAGCACTAACACTGTGAACTGTTTGCAACTACCTTAGACCAACTCCTAAAGATAGCTTAATAAAGGAGGGGATCTCCAGCAAGACCCGGCTACAGCACAAACAGCAAAACACCAAAGTATCCCCATGTGAAAACACAGAGAAGACCAGCAAAGCAAGGCTTCAAGATACGGAAAAGGGACTAGGAAACCAAATACAACATCAAAACACAAGCAATATAGACTACACATAAACCAATGGGAGAATGGTGCCAATTAAGGGTGGTCATCTGCCACGTTAGAAGCTAATAGTGTGGTTATGCAGATTATGTGAAAGCAACCCTCCCACTTTTCCAGTGGTCTCCAAGAAGGCACAATTGTTGTGTACATGTATAACAGCCTCCTTATTACATGGTGACAACACAAACGAGACAGCAAGACGAAAAGCCCCAAGTAACGCACAGATGGATATGTAAATGGATATCAAAAACATAGGATGTCCAAAAAAAAGACTGTGCTCTGCTGGCTGTAGTGAGCTTATGCAAATTATCAACTAAGGAGTCCAACCGTCATTCAGAGAGGACAGGTGGTTGCATGGGGACCTTTCTTCTCTAACGTGGTTTGGACAGAGCCAATCATGGAGTCCTGTCTTCACAGTCAGTATTTAAGAAACTAAAACAAGTTTTACTTGTACCGATAGTCTTGACCTTTCTTATGTATGAAAAGTTGTGTAATCTATAGATTTGCCTGTTTTCCTTTGGAAGAGAGTGTTCTTAAAGCAAAAATCATGATGAAAAACAGTAATTTCACTATTTTCTATAATATTTATTCTGAATCAAGAATGAGAATTACAACAGACTTCATACATTTTGAAGAAAGAAAAAAATGTTTAAATTGAACTTTTGTATCAACCTGGCAATATTATATTTGTGCAATAAAAAATAAAAAATCTGAAAATGAACACAAGTCTTATTTGTAACAAAATCAAAAACATAATGATGTAACATTGCTTTGAACACAGGAAAAAAATGTAAAACAGAAAAATAGTTCACGACTCTGAGACAACCAATTGCAAATTTATAGAGTATTTTAAATCATTCTCTTAGCACTTTCGACAAATAAAATACTAAAATGAAGCACTTTTTTACATCATAGTTAGGTAGACATGTTAAACATGCATTACAGTACTACAGTGTTATAAAATAAATGGACAATTTGCCATCATAATTGAATATGATTATGACATGATAAAGTCAGATTGCTATTTACCACTATGAGCTACAAAGTTGGCAAAGTATAAAATGATAGTAAAGTTTTGCTCCTCTGTCAGATATCTATGGGATTCCCTCAGAGTTGCCCACAATTTTCAATTTTAACTTCTTTACTGGTTTTTCCACTATCTGAGCCAACAGCTTCCATTGCCTTGACAACTTGATCATATCCACTAGTAACCTACAGTACGATACAGTTTATCAATATTAATTTTGCATCATACACGCAAGCAGCCTGACATGCAAATACAAGAGTCCTGCCTCTTACAGTATAGTTATAATGGACAATGTTAATGTTTTTTTTTCAAATATAGGTCAACATGGTTCATACTTAAATTTATTCCAAAATTCTATGACTTTTCCATGACTCAAACCAAAGTTTCCATGACTTTGCAGTCAGACAAGGGACTGATTACTATGCCCATTTTTTTTTTTTTTTAAATTTTGGTTAACATGTGGTTAAGCCCTTTTCTTATATGGTGCAAAACTAGTCCTGCTTGCAAGTCTCCTTTTCTTTTTCATTTGCTTGTTGAAATGACCTTTTTCCAATTTCACTTTTCAGTCGAAGTGCTAGTGAATATAAAGAAGGCGATTGATATAACCAAGCGTCTCGCAGCTAGGTTATATAAATAGAACTAAGTGCAAAACTAAACAATTGAGCCTACTCTGACATCGTCAGAAATTGTGAATTTTGCAATGTTTTAAAACGATCATTGACAAAATTCTTAAATTCCCTCTAAAATGACCCCTACGAAACGGTCAGGTCACATGATAAAAAATTGGTACCAAAAGAAAGTCTTTGTGACAAGGAACTTTCATACCAAATATGAGAGCCCTCTCTTATAGTGAAGAAGTTATGACCAATACTTTTTTTGACAAACAGACGGACAAATACAGTGATTTTTCATTATGTAAAAATTACAATGAAATTTATCCAATAGTTTATCAGGATAAGTGATGATAGAGTAGCTATAATGGTAATGCAAACTTGGTGATTGTCGAGCAACTGTGAATACACATTTATTTTTTTTCACTTCATGTATTCTTTCTTTATATAGGGGCAGACCAAAATACATGTACACTTACATGTATATCAATACATGTAATTATAATTATGCATGTTTATTTTCTTCGAAGCTCATAAAAGATATTAATTTTTATCCATTTTCCCGCTCCCATACTAGGGTCAGATTGAGAAACAGGTGTCATACTACAAGTATACCATCAGAGGCCAAAATAAGATTCTCTGATGCCGCCATTATCCAAAACATCTGGGTTCAGAACCAACCTTTGAAACCCAATGAAATTGATTTTCCAAAAAAACTATTTTTATCACTAATTGTCAGTAAAGCAGAGTAAATATTATACATAACATATGAATACAAATCTTACCTGTCCAAAGACAACATGCTTGCCATCTAACCACGTTGTTTTTGCTGTACAAATGAAAAACTGACTGCCGTTGGTATTGGGTCCAGCATTTGCCATGGATAGAATTCCTATAAAATATTGGACATCAGAACAAAATAATTTTCATTTCCATTGAACTTTCATATACCTTACAAATCTATCAGATTGAACTTTTCTTTGCTGGCTGTTTCCATAACATTTCACTGTATGCCATGGCTGCCAGCTCAACATTTTTTTCTCTATGTCATGAATTAGTCAATTTGAAAATTTCAGAACCTAGCAATGTCCTTTCCTATGAACTTTTTTATGACTCTTATCTATGGGATACTTCTGAACGTTTTGGGCAACTCTTTTTATCGGCGGAAATTCGAAATGGCCACCAAATGTCTTCTACCAATGGGTGATTTAATTCTTTCTTTAGTCATTAAATGTGGCACATCTAATCAGGGGTCTTGAAGGTCAACAAATCCATTTCCCATGTCTTTGTTACAATTTGAGTTCATTCAGGACTAAAGATTCAAGATGGCCACCAAATTTCAACCTCATTTTGGTACAATGTGTATATTTCAACAAGAGGCCCAGGGGCCACATCACTCATCTGAGAACATTGGAAATCTTACCCTAGCGGGATTTGAGTGTGATTTATACTTGCATAATTCTTATCATAAGCCAAGCTTCATGCAGTAAATTGCCAGTAATCAATAAAATTATGATTGCTGAGCGATATAAGTCCCCTACTGGCATTAATTTATGTAATGTAACTCTCCCTAGAATTATTCAATTAAACATGAATTTAAACTTGCTGTCCAAGCAGCTCACTTTAGAAATAAGAAAACTGAGGTTTTATCCCCTTTATCGACTTTTTTCCGATAAAAACATTCATATAGAGGATAGATCTCGATCTTTCGTAAATAATGTTGTAAGTTACATGTCCATACAACCAATAGTACAATGACAGTCAAAGAAAATGGTTTACATGGATATGGTCATTATCCATATTTGTCATTAGATCACAATTATTTGAAATTTCAAGTACATGGGCTCATGAATGAAGTGAATACTAAATCGCCCCAATTTTCACATAAGGCATGTGTAAGTGACTGTAAAGGACCATTCTTGGTCCGATAAATCCCTCAAAATTTCGGGGGATTTTATGAAATATCTGTACTGTGTAACTACTACCAAGGCCACGATTTGTATGGGACAATCTTAATTACAAAATCGTATTGTGTACTAAAATTGAATATAAATGAAATTTATTGTTGATCTAAGGATCAATGATACCCCCGCCCGGCATATTTTACATATAAGCAATGTATAAAAAGTTTGAAGGTGCACAATTCAACATAAAATTGAGGAACATGACCCTTTATTTTTGAACTTGAAATTTATTTCTCGATGTAAAGCTATATCTAAGAAATAAATATATTCCCTGTTACAGAATTCTTCAATAGGAACTTATCGGTGTTTCACTTGACATATGAAGAAGATAATATCAAGTTTTTACGGAAAATAAATGATAGGGTTTCAGATAAACGGACTTTATTATTAAAAATTAACAACTCAAAGATGTTCTGAAAATAGACATAAATGTATCTCCTTTCGAAGTCCTAGTGATCATTTATAATTCTATCCATAACCGATTGCCCACATCATATCTAAATGAAAAATACAGAACTTGTTAATATTCTGCCTCTACAGAAGATTTGTAACTGTTTTTCATTACCTAAAGTGTGATAATTTTAACGTCATATTTACGGCCCATTTGGGGCTTTCATTGAGTATATATGTGCGTTCGTAGCTTCAAAACTAACGGTAAAAAATTGATGAAACTTTGCATGTAGGAAAAGTATGTTTCAATTATTAACATTTATAATTTCTAGGAAAATTAAATGATAGGATCTTTATGCAAGCCTGGCTGCCCTGGACCTCCTTAAATGTCAGGCAAGCACAAAATATTGATTTTTTCCAAGTTTGAAGGGGCACAACTCTGCATAAAATTGAGCCATATTCAAACATAACCTGTAATTTTTAGTATAATAGCTACTTTCAAGAAATGAATTTATTATCTATAACAGTTGTCCTTCTAATGTCCAGAAACCACAAAATTTTGAATTTGTCTAATGCCCTGTTTACACGACGGGTTTAATGCGCATTAAATCAAATTTAATGCGCATTAGATTTTAGCTGCGTTCACACGGCGAATCTAATGCGCATTAGTTTAATTCGCATTAGATTTAATGCGCATTAGATTTTGCCGTGTGAACGCAAAGCGAATCTAATTCGCATTAAATCTGGCGCATGCGTATATGATTTGCAAGAATTCTACAATACGTTTACATCATAACTGGGCACTTTTAATCACCCTTGGACCTCGAAACGTAGAATAAGAGGTAAAGATACTTGATTTCATTCACAATGGACACTGTACTACGTCTCTTATTGACTGACGTAGAGTAACATTGTATTATGACGTCATCTTATCTCATAATGACGTCATGCTATGCATGCATAAGCTTAACTTACAAAGAGGTAAATTATTTTGAGAAAAACAATATATAGGCATGCATTCGACTTTTTTACCATCTAAAGTATACGACTCTCAGTGCAAATGTACCAAAATCTAATGCGCATTAGAATCTGTCGTGTGAACGCAATGTGAATCTAATTCGCATTAGAATAAAGCGCATCAAATCTAATGCGAATTAGATTTAATGCGCATTTGTGTGAACAGGGCATAAGTTTCAAGTGCATAACTCTGCACGTATAATCATGGTAATGGAAGGACATGACCTATATTTGAAGCTGACCTGTATTTCTTGGTGTAAAAGGTATATGCAAGAAATGAATTGATTATTTGTATCAGTTTTCCTTTAAATATCTGGAAACCACAAAATTGTGAATTTTTCAAAGTTTCAAGGGGCATAACACTGCACAAAATTGAGGGACATGACCCATATTCGAACTTGACCTGTATTTCTTGGTGTAAAAGCTATATGCAAGAAATGAATTGATTATATGTAATACTAATAGTTTTCCTTTAAATATCTGGAAATCACATAATTGTGAATTTTTCTAGGTTTAAAGGGGCATAACTCTGCACAAAATTGAGGACATGACCAATATTCCAACTTGACCTGTATTTCTTGGTGTAAAAGCTATATGCAAGAAATGAATTGATTATCTGTGATAGTTTTCCTTTAAATATCTGGAAATCACAACATTATGAATTTTTCGAAGTTTCAAGGGGCATCACACTGCACAAAATTGAGGGACATGACCCATATTCGAACTTGACCTGTATTTCTTGGTGTAAAAGCTATATGCAAGAAATAAATTGATTATCTATAACGGTTTACCTTTAAATGTCCGGAAACCACAAAATTTTGAATTTTTCTAAGTTTCAAGGGGCATAACTCTGCACAAAATTGAGAGACATGACCCATATTCGAACTTGACCTGTATTTCTTGGTGTAAAAGCTATATGCAAGAAATGAATTGATTATCTATAATGGTTTTCCTTTAAATGTCCGGAAACCACATGGGACGGACGCACGCACAGACGGACAAGTGCATCACTATATACCCCCACCATTATATGGCGGGGGTATAAAAACAAGAGGCCCAAGGGGGCCACATCGCTCACCTGAGTTGCAGACAAAGGGTAAAAAGTCACAAAAATACTTCTACAGATCGAAGCCCTTTACAGCCATATTTGTTGACCTAGGAAAACACAAACTTGGCAGAGGACCTTGCTGTAAAGTTTCATGAAATTCTGTGCAGCGGTTGTAGAGAAGATTTCGAAAATGTGTCAGCCAGAGTCCTCGGTGGCCATATTTGTTGGCCAATCGGCACAAAAAACACAAACTTGGTAGAGGACCTTGAGTACCTCCTTCATGTAAAGTTTCATGAAATTCTGTGCAGCAGTTGCAGAGGAGATGTCTAAAATGTGTCATCCAATAAGAGCCCTCGGCAGCCATATTTGTAGAACAATCGTCACGAAAAACACAAACTTGGTAGAGGACCTTGAGTACTTCCTTCCTGCAAAGTTTCATGAAATTCTGTGCAGTTGTTGCAGAGGAGATGTCGAAAATGTGTCGGCCAATCAGAGCCCTCGGCGGCCATATTTGTTGAATGATCATCACGAAAAACACAAACTTGGTAGAGGTTCTTGAGTACTTCCTTCATGTAAAGTTTCATGAAATTCTGTGCAGCGGTTGCAGAAGAGATGTCGAAAATGTGTCGGCCAATCAGAGCCCTCGGCGGCCATATTTGTTGACCCATTGGCACGAAAAAGACAAACTTGGTAGAGGACCTTGAGTACTTCTTTCCTGTAAAGTTTCATGAAATTCTGTGCAGTGGTTGCAGAGATGTTGAAAATGTGTCAACCAATAAGAGCCCTCGGCAGCCATATTTGTTGAACAATCCGCACGAAAAAGACAAACTTGGTAGAGGACCTTGAGTACTTCCTTCCTGTAAAGTTTCATGAAATTCTGTGCAGCGGTTGCAGAGGAGATGTCGAAAATGTGTCAGCCAATAAGAGCCCTCGGCAGCCATATTTATTGAACAATCGTCACGAAAAATACAAACTTGGTAGAGGACCTTGAGTACTTCCTTCCTGCAAAGTTTCATGAAATTCTGTGCAGTGGTTGCAGAGGAGATGTCGAAAATGTGTTGGCCAATCAGAGCCCTCGGCGGCCATATTTAGTGAATGATTGCCACGAAAAGCACAAACTTTGAAGAGGACCTTGAGTACTTCCTTCATGTAAAGTTTCATAAAATTCTGTGCAGCAGTTGCAGAGGAGATGTTGAAAATGTATCAGCCAATCAGAGCCCTCGGCGGCCATATTTGTTGAACCAATCGGCAGGAAAAACACAAACTTGGTAGAGGACCTTGAGTACTTCCTTCCTGTAAAGTTTCACGAAATTCTGTGCAGCGGTTGCAGAGGAGATGTCGAAAATGTGTCAGCCAATCAGAGCCCTCGGCGGCCATATTTGTTGACCGATCGGCACGAAAAACATAAACTTGGTAGAGGACCTTGAGTACTTCCTTCCTGTAAAGTTTCATGAAATTCTATGCAGCGGTTGCAGAGGAGATGTCGAAAATGTGTCAGCCAATCAGAGCTCTCGGCGGCCATATTTGTTGACCGATTGGCACGAAAAACACAAACTTGGTAGAGGACCTTGAGTACTTCCTTCCTGTAAAGTTTCATGAAATTCTGTGCAGCGGTTGCAGAGGAGATGTCGAAAATGTGTCAGCCAATCAGAGCCCTCGGCGGCCACATTTGTTGACCAATCGGCACAAAAAACACAAACTTAGTAGAGGACCTTGAGTACTTCCTTCCTGTAAAGTTTCATGAAATTCTGTGCAGCGGTTGCAGAGGAGATGTCGAAAATGTGTCAGCCAATCAGAGCCCTCGGCGGCCATATTTGTTGACCAATCGGCACAAAAAAAACACAAACTTGGTAGAGGACCTTGAGTACTTCCTTCCTGTAAAGTTTCATGAAATTCTGTGCAGTGGTTGCAGAGGAGATGTAGAAAATGTTAAAAGTTTACGCCAGACGGACGACGACGACGACGGACGGACGACGGACGGCGCTCTATGACAATAGCTCACTTGAGCTTCCCTCAGGTGAGCTAAAAACCCATGTGTTTGTGAAACACGAATGCCCCCATTGGCATCTTTGTCGGTAAAACAGCTAAAAAGTAGTTCACATTTTGAGGTCAAGGTCACAAAGTCAAATTTGGTATCCATTGAAAGGTCTTGCCAGAAGAAAGTCATATGTGAAATATGAAAGCCCTACCACTTATCATTCAAAAGTCATTGGTAAAGTTGGCATCTTTGTCGGTAAAACAGCTAAAAAGTAGTTCAAATTTTGAGGTCAAGGTCACAAGGTCAAATTTGGTATCCATGGAAAGGTCTTGCCAGAAGAAAGTCATATGTGAAATATGAAAGCCCTATCACTTACCATTCAAAAGTCATTGGTAAACTTTCGATTTTTTAAAAGTAGGTCAAATTCCAAGGTCAAGGTCATAGGGTCAAAAATTTTGGTATCCATGGAAAGGTCTTGTCACAAGGAATACACATATGAAATATGAAAGCCCTATCACTTACCATTCAAAAGTTATGGCCAAGGTTAAAGTTTTTCAAACATAGGTCAAACTCATAGGTCAAGGTCACAAGGTCAAAAAGTTTGGCATCAATGGAAAGGTCTTGCCACAAGGAATACACATGTGAAATATGAAAGCCCTATCATTTACCATTCAAAAGTTATGGCCAAGGTTAAAGTTTTTCAAAAGAAGGTCAAATTTTAAAAAAAAAATGTTTTTCAGAAAAAACCCCAGATGTCTCCGCCCTCCCTCTAAGTTTCTTTGACCATAGGCCAAGATGATGTGAAACCTTTGAGTCATGGGCAACATCACACTAAAACATGAAAGTGATTCATTATATTGTTTGAGGTAAAGCCCAAACTTGATTAGCATATACAGTTTCATTACAAGCATATTTAGTGAAATTGACTTTGGTCACATGACCTTGGATATAGGCGATCTGAAACCTACATTGTATGGATCATGAGCAACAAAAAACTGAATTAGTGATTGGATACACGGTTCAAAATATAAAGCCTAAACATGATAAGCATAGACAATTTCAGCCTGGACATGATTAGCATATACTAGTGTTGTAACGATTATCGCCGACAATCGATTGTCGGTCGCTGAATGGCCAGCGATGTTACTAATCGATGTTGAAAATCAAACTCGATTGTCGCCGACATCGCCGATTTCCGAATTTTCCGTATTTTCTGTCCGTTTCGGTATTTTGTTTTAGAAATCGCGCAATGCGAAAGTCATTGACGGATGCAAGTGCAGGTTACATAACCCTCCCGAGGACAAAAATAACAATAACACCTTCAAAAACTTATATTCCTCCTTGGATTACTTAGATAATTGAATTGATATTGTGGTTCAAACACCAAATTATCCTTATTTCCTCTGTCCCGAACCCTATTTAACCCAGGCGTTTCGTGGACTACGTTCTAACAGGGACGCATATATGTCCCAGACCCTGGTTCTAACTGTATCGCATCAAGTAATTTTTCATATGCTATCAATCTAATTTACTTAAACATTTATATCAAACATTTATAAATATATAACACATAATAAATTAAATGTCATCGGGGGGGGGGGGGGGGGGGGGGGGGGGGGGGGGCTGTTAATCATGGCATATTGTCATGTGGAATTTGGAATTTAGTTTGTCTCATCAGTGATGTTCATAATCTTGTAGAGGCAATGTAAAGGTGTAAAATAAACTCTTTAAGATGATATACACAAAGTAGAACATTCAAATTTAATTAATTGGTCATAATTTCAATTAATTATGGATTGAAAATTTAAAAGATAGGAATATTTCAAATTTTTCGATTATAATCGATTATGCCCTTCCGATTATTTCCGATTATCGGTTATGATTTAGTTTCCGATTGCCCAACACTAGCATATACAATTTCATTACCAAAGTAAGAAGTGACCTTAATCATGTGACCTTGGGACAATGTGATAAGAAACATTTAGTCTTGAGAAACAACATACTAAAATATGAAAACAATTGTAAGAAGGGTTCAGGAGATATAGCCCAGACAAGATTAGTACGTACAATTTCATTAAAAAGAACTAAATGATCTTGACCTTGGGCACATGACCTTGGATCAAGATGATAAGAAACCTTCCAATCCTGAGCAACAGCATACTAAAGTATCAGAGTGATCCAGTATACGATTCCACAGATATAGCCCAGACTCAACAGCATTTACAATTTCATTAAAAAATGTAATACTTGACCTTGACCTTAGTCATATGACCTTGGATCAAGGGGGTGTGAAACCTTTGGGTCATCAGCACCCATACTAAAATATGAAGTGATCCGATCACGGTTTAAAAGATTAAGCCTGAACATAATACACGTAACAAATACAATTTCATTTAAAAACATAGTGTAATCAAAGATTACAAAGCTTACCTCATGGCAGCATTCTATCATGGCAGGAGTCAAAGAATACGAAGTTTTGAATTTGAAAACCTGTCCTACTGAGAACCAACAAAAATGATACCACACAAAAACAAAATAGAAAAGGGAAGAAGAGTATTTCATTTATTGACCCAAATTTTGCCTGAATGGGTGTACTCTATTGATACCCAAATCTCCCTAACATATGCACTCAAGTGGAAAATGTAGGTCATGACCTACATTTGAACATAGATTCGTGATCTACTCATAGAGACGCATCATCTGTGCAAGTTAGAACTTCCTAGCACTTATAATAGAGAAATAAAACTTCTTAACATTGATACCCAAATCTTCCTAACAAGTGCACTCAAGCGGAAAATATAGGTCATGACCTACATTTGAACGTAGATTCATGATCTACTCTTAAAGACGTATCATCTGTGCAAGTTTGAACTTCCTAGCACTTATAATAGAGAAAAAAAAAACTTCTCAACATTGATACCCAAATCTTCCTAACATGTGCACTCGAGCCGAAAATATAGGTCATGACCTACATTTGAAGGTAGATTCATGATCTACTCTTAAAGACGCATCATCTGTGCAAGTTTGCACTTCCTAGCACTTATGATAGAGAAATAAAACTTCTTAACATTGATACCCAAATCTTCCTAACATGTGCACTCGAGCGGAAAATAAAGGTCATGACCTACATTTGAACAGAGATTCATGATCTACTCTTAAAGACGCATCATCTGTGCAAGTTTGAACTTCCTAGCACTTATAATAGAGAAATAAAACTTCTTAACATACTAGTGCGGACGCGGACGCCGACGACAGGGTGATAGCATAAGCTCCCTCTCACTTCGTGAGGTGAGCTAATATACTAATTGACCTTGACCTTGGTCACATGACCTTGAGTCAACATGATGTGAAACCTTAAGGTGATAAGCAACAACATCCTAAAATATGACAGTGATCCGATAAATAGTTAAAAGAGATACAACAATTTCATTAAAATGTACTTAGTACCTTTGACCTTGATCAAATGACCATGGGTCAAGGTGAAACGTTTTGGTCATGAGCAAACACATACTAAAACGTGAAAGCAATCCAGTAAGCGGTCCAAGGGATAAAGCCTAGACAGGAATACATGTACAATTTCATTAAAAATGTAGCAAGTGACCTTGGCCTTTGTCACATGACCTTGGGTTAAGGTGATGTGAAGCCTTCGGGTCATGTGGAACAACATACTAAAATATGAAAGTGATCAGGTTAACGGTTCAAGAGCTATAGCCCAGACAGGAATGCATGTACAATTTCATTAAAAATTTACTAAGTGACCTTGACCTTTGTCACATGACAGACCTTGGGTCAAGGTGATGTGAAACCTTCGGGTCATAAGTAACAACATGCTAAAATATAAAACTGATCCGGCAAACAGTTCAGGAGATATAGCCGGAAAAGGAATGTATGTACAATTTCATTAAAAATTTACTAAGTGACCTTGACCTTGGTCACATAACCTTGGGTCAAGGTGATGTGAAACCTTTGGGTCATAAGAAACAACATACTTAAATAAGACAGTGATCGGGTGAACGGTTCAAGAGATATAGCCCGGACAGGAGAGATATAGCCCGGTAGGCATAATTTCATTAAAAATGTACTAACTGACCTTAACCTTGGTCACATGACCTTGGGTCAAGGTGATGTGAAACCTTCAGGTCATCAGCAACAAAATACTAAAATATGAAAGTGAACCAGCAAACGGTTCAAGAGATATACCCCAGATAGGAATGTATTCATAATTTCATTATCAAGGACTGAAGGTCCTGAGAGATACTTCTTTTCAAAATTTATAGTCAGCAGATGAATGTTAAATCATTTTACTGTTAAGGTATTTAAATAATGATGATTTTTTTTCATATGATTTGAAGCTTAATAATGAAAATAAATTATTCATTTCTATATGCTCAATGTGTTCCATAAACAACACAAACTGTTCATATTTACTAGAAGTGGTATACTTTAAATTACATTTTTTTCTCATGACTTAAACCTGGAGCAGTATCTTTAATTAATTAACCCATTTGGCTCTATAGAAACTAAAAAGACCATACATGCATGTCTAAATTACTGACAGTCTACCGTATATTTGATACCGGTAAAAGAGCGGTTGCACGTACGTAGTTCCAGCGTGAGTTTAAGTTTATTATTGCTGGTTATTTCCAAAAGTTCTCATTTCAATAACCAGAATTTTCTATTTCTTTCTACAAGATCGTGCTTTGTTTCTACTTTTGTTTCTCATCGTTCTGTCTTAATATTACAAGGAAGACAACTCTTATCAGAAGTAATATATTATTACGCCACCAACGCGCAGTGAAAGCAAGAAATGTATCGCTGATTTTTTGTGATGCATATACTTTATATGAAATTGAATTTCTTTTTCAAGAAGGACAATATTCTTGTTCTTGCATTTTGCATGTATCAGACAGCAAATTCTAAAATTAGAAAAAGCACTATTTTTTAGGTAGGTTGCAAAGTGGCGATATCTCAATTGAAGCAGTTACCGTAACAGTAAGAGACTTCCTGAAAGGACAAATCTTAAAAAATGCACTAAGTAACCTTGACCTTTGTCACATGACCTTGGGTCTAGGCGATGTGAAACCTTCGGGTCATAAGCAACAACATACTAAAATATGAAAGTGATCGGGCAAACGATTCAAGAGATATAGCCCGGACAGGAATGCAAGTACAATTTCATTAAAAATGCAATAAGTGACCTTGACCTTGGTCACATGACCTTGGATCAAGGTGATGTGAAACCTTCGGGTCATAAGCAACAACATACTAAAATATGAAAGCGATCCGGTAAACGGTTCAAGAGATATAGCCCGGACAGGAATGTATGCATAATTTCATTAAAAATGCACTAAGTGACCTTGACCTTAGTCACATGGCCTTGGGTCAAGGTGATGTGAAACCTTCGGGTCATAAGCAACAACATACTAAAATATGAAAGTGATCGGGCAAACGGTTCAGGAGATGTAGCCCGGACACAATGTGTGACAGACGGATGACGAAGGCAAAACCAATATGTCTCCTCCCCGTTGGGGGGGGGGGAGACATAATTCAAAGGTCAAGGTCACAAGGTCAAAAATTTTGGTTTCCATGGAAAGGTCTTGTCACAAGGAATACATGTGAAATATGAAAGCCCTATCACTTGTCATTCAAAAGTGTTAAAGTTTTTGTGGACAAGCAGACAAACAGAGAAACAGACAGACAGACCGACAGACCAACCAGAAGTCTCTTATGAGACTGAAACTCTCCTGGTTGTTTGCTAAAATTAATCTAAGTGCCACACTCATTTTCAAAGACACTAAGATCATGGGCTCAAACAAAATACAAGACCAGAGAATGATTAATATAATGGAAAAAGAATTGACTCTCTATCAATTGTACTTTCTGAGAATTGGTGTTCATAAGATTACATGATAGAGTTAAACATGCATAAACGAAAATTACCACACCCATTTTCCATGAACCTAGGGGTCAGGGGTTCAAACAAACATAGGGTAATCAAAGATTACACAGCTCGCCTATACAGGTTTTCGTCGGAAACCAGGTTAAAGTTTTTGAAAAGTAGGTCAAAGTCCAAGGTCAAAGGTCATGGTCTCAAATAAAAGGTCTTGTCACAAGGTATCTGCATGTGAAACATTAAAGCCCTAACCCGTATAGTTCAAGAGATATAGCCCAGGTTAAAGTTTTGTCTACGGACGACGACAACGACAACGTCGAGGGTATGGCATTAGCTCTCCGGACCTTTTCGTCCCGGCGAGCTAATAAAAGGTGCACATCTAGACCACAGACTGAGAATAATGCTAAAACAATTATCTTTCTATCAATTACACTTTCTGAGAATTGATGCTAACAAGATTACATAGCTATATAGGAGAAAATGACCACACCCATTTCCAAGATCCTGGGGGTCAGGGGCTCAAATAAAATATCAGGTGCACATCTAGACCACACACTGAGAATAATGCTAAAAGAATTATCTTTGTATCAATTATACTTTATGAGAATTGGTGCTCACAAGATTACAGAGTTGTACAGGAGAAATGACCACATCCATTTTCCAAGACCCTGGGGGTCAGGGACTCAAAACAAAATATTTGGTGCATATGTAGACCACAGACTGAGAATAAATTCAATAAAGCAAAAACAATTATCTTTCTATCAACTATTCTCCCTGAGAATTGGTGCTCACAAGATTACATAGAGTTATATAGGAGAAAATGACCACACCCATTTTCCAAGACCCTGGGGGTCAGGGGCTCAAACAAAATATCAGGTGCACATCTATACCACAGACTGAGAATAAAGCAAAAACAATTATCTTTCTATCAACTATACTCTCTGAGAATTGGTGCTCACAAATTTAAATAGAGTTATATAGGAGAAAATGACCACACCCATTTTCCAAGACCCTGGGGGTCAGAGGCTCAAACAAAATATCAGGTGCACATCTAGAACACAGACTGAGAGTATTGCAAAAATAATTATCTTTCTATCAATTATACTTTCTGAGAATTGGTGCTGTCAGGATAACATATAGTTAGTTATATAGGAGAAATGACCACACCCATTTTCCAAGACCATGAGGGTCAAGGGCTCAAACAAAGTATCAGGTGCACATCTAGACCACAATTTGAGAATAAAGCAAAACAATTATCTTTCTATCAATTATACTTTCCGAGAATTGGTGCTTACAAGATTACATCATGTACATAGAGTTATATAGGAGAAAATGACCACACCCATTTTCCAAGACCCTGGGGGTCAGGGGCTCAAACAAAATATCTGGTGCATATGTAGACCAAAGACTAAGAATAAAGCAAAAACAATTATCTTTCTATCAACTATACTCTCTGAGAATTGGTGCTCACAAGATAACATAGAGTTATATAGGAGAAAATGACCACATCCATTTTCAAAGACCCTGGGGGTCATCTAGACCAAAGACTGAGAATAAAGCAAAAACAATTATCTTTCTATCAATTATACTCTCTGAGAATTGGTGCTCACAAGATTACATAGAGTTATATAGGAGATAATTACCACACCCATTTTCCAAGACCCTGGGGGACAGGGGCTCAAACAAAATATCAGGTGCACAACTACACCACAGACCCATTATAATGCAAAAAGAATTTATTTTGTAGTATTCACAGATTTAGATGATTCGCGCTCACAAGAAAAGTTTAACGGACGGACAGACAGACAGACGGCCGGACGCCTGACACAGGGCGATCGCATAAGCTCGACTGGTCTTTGACCAGCAAGTTTGATCAAAGATACATCCAAAATGCAAGTTTGGTACATGTAGCACTTATACTTTGCTCAATATTGGCCTTTTAAGGCAAAATCACTCAACGGGAAAAGTAGGTCAAGGTCATTTTATGAAAGTTTGATCAAAGATACATCCAATATGCAAGTTTGGTACATGTAGCACTTATACTTTGCTCAATATTGGCCTTTAAAGGCAAAATCACTCAAGCAAAAAAAAGTAGGTCAGATGCTGCATCCAATGCATGGGTTCACCTCAGCATCCCAAGATGAATCACTGGTGCAAGTTTGGTTACTGTCTTAGATACTGAGCTACCCCAAAAACTTTAACCAGACATTGACAAAGTCATTCAACCGTAAAATACAGGTCAGATGCAGCATCTGATGCATGGGTTCACCTCAGCATCCAAAGATGAATCATTTGTTCAAGTTTGGTTACTGTAGCATCATTCCTTTGTCAGATATTGAGTTACCCCAAAAACTTTAACCGGACGCGGATGGGGAAGCGGACGCAAGGGTTATAGCATAAGCTCATCTCAACTTCGTCGAGGTGAGCTAAAAATTAATAAAATTATTAGAAGAGCAATTGGACAGTACCGGAGCAGTCTGAAATTTTCACGCGCCAAAAAATGAATCGATATTAAAACCAGTTGAATACTTATCAATGAATGTATAAATAGTATAAAAGTGTAATCAAAAGAAAGTACTGATTTTTGCGAGTACATTCATGCTATATTTTCATCAATGACGTAATAAACAATTCAATTTAGAAGCAATTTATAAAGCAATCCCCTCATCAATCCTTCAAAAGACGACGACGTCATTACTATGAGCGGTACTATGAGCGGAGCAGGAAATGGTACTAAGATATTGCGTTAATCGTAGATTGACCTCTTTTTAGACAAAGTAAGAAATGAAAACATCAGAAAAGTCTATGGAGATGCTCGCAGAGTATTAGTGTATGTAAAAGAGATTTGTGACGAATTGACAGACAAAACTAAACAAGGGCACAAGAAGATTGTTGATATTCAGACAGTAAACTTGGCCAGAAACGTCATTGATGAAATCCGGCGTCGTACAGTAAAGGAAATAGTAGAGAGGGTCCAGATAAGTAAAAATGACTGTGCCGAGAGTCTTGTCGAGAGGATTAGATATGAGTCGCGTGTCTGCTCGATGAGTACCAAGTCTTTTATCAATATATGAGATGAATTTATGAGTTGCTACCTTTAGGCATATTCTAAACCGCAGTCGCCGGAATACATGACGTTAAATATCATGCGCTGGTGGACGTCACCCTATGTCTTTATTTCTTCTATAAAAACTTTACCATGAAAGACAAATTATTGATTTTACATTTACAGAAGCCGATTTGTATGTCAAATTTATCAATGCAAAGTTTATAAAAATGCAGCCCTCTACAACTTTCTTATCAACAATGTCTACGAATTTCTGGGACAACCCTCGTATACCTACTCTCTGAGTAAATGAATGTTACCCCCCATTTCCAATAAAAAGTCAAACAGAGAGTGCCTATTCCGCTAAAAAAATGTACAGCTACTTTTTATACATTAACTGAGATATTGTATCTAAACACACAAGGTTTTTCTGTCAGTATGCATGTTTACAGCATCTTAACTATCTTTCATCTCAGCATTTCTTTTTTTGAAATATTCCATTCCATATGCTTGCACGGGTAATTGTCTAGTATTTTTTAAAGGGAAAATAGGAATTATAGGATAGCTATGATCCATGATTTTTCTAAGTCCGAGGGGCATTACTCTGTCAAAAATTTTTTCGATCAGACCCAAATATACACTTGACCTAGGTTTTCATTTGATGTATCTGTATACCAAATTTCATTTCAATATGTGAATCCATTCCAGAGATAATGAGCGGAAACTGTTGTGGAGGACCGACTGACAGACAGACCGACGGACCAACTGACCGACGGACAGCGGCAAAGCAATACGTCCCCTCTTCTTCGAAGGGTGACATAATGATGTCTATTGTGTAGGGCTGTCACGGTTAACTGAAAATTCGGTTAACCGTGGTTCAAGCTTGGTCGGTTCGATTCAGATCGTACTTTACGGGTTTCGGTTCGGTTCTTTTTTTTTTTGTTATATCTGGTAATCAGTAGTTTGTCAATTTTGTATGATACACAGGCTGTGATTGGGTACTATGTCATATTTCACCAAATGAAATGGGTTGTTTCACTTCTTGATTGTAAACGTGCACCTATTTATTTGACAGGTGGAGTCTAAGAAGTCTTCTAAGTGTTCTAGTTTGGTTATTTTGTTGAATGTTGATAAAATCTCGAAGAAAAGTGCGTTCAAAGCAGAAAAATGAAAAAGAATTATTTGTTGATTTGTTATTCTTACCATTATTTCACTCTTTTATGGACTTTTGACCTTGGTTCAAGGTCATGACACATCCTACCGTCCTAAGGAACATTTCTGTGAAATATTATTAAAATCCATCCACAGGGAAAGGAGTTATGCTCTGGACAAGGTTTTACTTATGGAGTCTATTGTGACCTTGACCTTTGATCTTGGTTCAAGGTCTTGACACATCCTTAGGTATTAAGGAATATTTCTATGAAATATTATTGAAATCCATCAACAGGGAAAGGAGTTTTGCTCTGGACAATATCTATTGTGACCCTGACTGTTGACCAATGACCTTAGTTCAAGGTCATGACACATCCATAGGTCCTAAGGAACATTAAATGAATCAGAATTGCTTGATATGAAGATAGTGCCACACCATGAATTGAACTGTCAGAAAAAAATGCAGTTAATCGAGTAACGCAGTGAATCATTGCAGCCATAAGACAGACAGAGAGGATGTTTCCTATATACGCCCCCCCCCTTCGTTTGCGGGAGGTATAATAACATGGAATTCTCAAGTTTTACAGAGAATCGGTAAGTTACTCATTCCTTCAGTAGGAAGCTTGGAATGGAGGAGGCCTGTTAGCTGTTTTCCTTAAACTGAGTGCCTGAGTACACTCCTTAACAGGCGAAATAGCATAAGCCTCCTCTACTTGGTTGAGGTGAGCTAAAAAGCCTTGAAGCCAATATGACCAGAAATACAATAGCATTTGGCTGTATACCGGTACTTCAAATTAGATTGCAATATTGCAGTAACCTGAGGACTATTGTATATATGTACTTGCTAATACATTACTCACCAGGACCAGTGTGCTTCAGCTGGAAGTTCTCATCAGCAAACTTTTCACCGTAGATACTCTTGCCACCAGTCCCATTGCCTCTGGTGAAGTCTCCACCTTGGCACATAAATCCTGGAATGACTCTATGGAACTTACTTCCCTTGAATCCAAATCCCTTTTCACCTATAAAAGAATTAGTATATTTGTATCTGCCAAAGGAACCATTTACACTAACATGAACATGATGAAGCATACTATTAAGCCAAAAGAGCTGACAAGATAAGGTGTAAAATCTGCCCTGAAAAAGTGGAATTTTCAAAATGGGAACTTCAAGGAAATTCTTTCACAAAATTGATGCCAGTACTTGGTTTCATCATAATCAGCAGTTGGATAAGATTTATCATGCATCGTTTTCCTAAATTTTGGGGCAAAATATGTCTTTTTCTAAAGACATCAATGGAAAATAAAAAAGTTTTTAAAAAACATTGTTCCCCCTAGCTACAGAACACCACTTTTACAGAAGGTGGATATCACAAATACACATCTTTTGACAAAGTGTTTTTTTTTAGCTAGTGGGGGGGGGGGAGAGAAGATGCCCCAAATAGACGAAAAACTGAAAAAGGGATGGTGGAGGGCTTTCTACAATCTGTGTTTTAGGTCATAATATAAGCAAAGTTTTATTCTTTCTCTCTAAAGTCATTCATTTATTTATTCTGAACATGTGCACATGAAATGCACAGGATTTGGGATAAACAAGAATGTGCTGTTTATTTCTACGGAGTCAGATATTTTCTCTCTAAAAATTATAAAACCATTTATAAATGTTTCAAAACAATTAAAATGCACCAGCGACTCAATAGTCTAGTCAAACTAGGGGGGAAATATTTACTAATTGCAACAGTTTGTTTCTATGCGGGAAAATGAAGTGATATACCATATATACAACATATAAAAAGTTTAGAAAAGATTATTCAGGGGAAAGTGTTATTTGAATGATTAAAATTTTGCTTGAATCTAAAAATAACCAGAAGTCTCTGATGAGACTGAAGCTCTACTGGCTGTTTTGTTAAATTCACTGAATTGCACCCATTTTCCAACCCTGGTGGACAGGGGCTCACACAAAATATCAGATGCATATCTACACCACAGAAAAATAATACAAGTAATGCAAAAAGAATTTACTCTCCATGAATTACCAGTATACTTTCTGAGATCTGGTGTTCACAAGATTACAAAGACTTATATAGGAGAAAATGACCACAGCGGCACACCCATTTTCAAAGACGGGTCAGTCTTAAACAGAATCTCAGGCACACAATTAGACCACAGACTCATGGAAATGGAAAAAGAAATCTCTCTACAGTATCAATTATACATTCTGAGAACTGGAGTTCACTAGATCACATAGAGTTAAATAGGAGAACATGTCCGCACCCATTTCAAAGACTCTGGAGGTCAGATGCTGAAACAAAATAGCAGGCACACACATAGACAAGAGACTGATTATAATGCAAAAAGAATTATCTCTCTATCAATTGTACTTTCTGGGAATTGATGTTCACAAGGTAACATAGACTTATATATGAGAAAATGACCACACCCATTTCCAAGACCCTGGGGGTCAGGGGCTCAAACAAAATATCAGGGGTACAACTAGACCAGAGACTGATTATAATGCAAACAGAATTGTCTCTCTATCAATTATACTTCTGAGAATTGAAGTTCACAAGGTAACATAGACTTATTTATGAGAAAATTAGGGCTGGGACAATACGGGTCTCGAGCGTATCACAATACAGTGACTGCGATACGATATGTATCACGATATTTCAGATGTACTTTGCTGTAATGAGGATTCTTGCTGTATTGAATGAAACTTAAGTATAACATTAAAATATTTTGATACAACTATATCTTTCTAGATCCTGGAGACTAAATCAAGATTGACAAAAGAACCCAAGTAATTGCAGTGGCGGATCCAGCGCCCCTTTTGCATGGGGGTCAAGGGGCGAATTTTGCCAATTTTTAATTAAAATGGGCAAAAATATACCTGTTTTTGGAAAATTTTGGGTCAGTGCCGGGGGGGCGCCCCCTCCGCACCCCCCCTAAATCCGCCACTGAATTGAACAAACAAACTTTTGAAACTTTGAACAATAACATCACAAGTTTTTACTGATAGACAGAGGCTTTTTAGCTACGAGTGATTGCTACAAAAACAAATCTGTACCCTTTGCCATGATATTTCTGCCATATAAACATGTCGTATTTATACTCGTTTTATATGTTCATTATCACAGTAACTTCATCAACAAGGCAAGCTATGAATTGGTAAATAAGAGGCTTCGTACTCTAATAATAACTTTCACCCTCTTTGGCCATATTACATTGTTTAGATTGAGGATCACTGATGAGGGTTAAGTACCCGAAACGTGCATGTCTGGTACATGCTGAAAATTTATCTGTTTTTAGATGATGATATAGAATCTGAAGACGTTTTACATTACAAATGAAAAGTTCATGAATTTATGTAATAACCTCTCTCCTTTTTTCAATACAATTTTCAGTTCCCCTTCCTATTTGAGCAATCCTACACTGAATATTTTTTCATGAGGAAATCTTTTTTAAAACATTAACACATCATAACATACGCTCATTTCCCTAGAATATTGAAAGAATTGCAGCATAATTGTTAATGTGTTTGATTTTATCTGATGGATACATCTTTAGCTTGTTTAAAGACAAAAAGTTTTCCGTTTCTGTACGTATTATCTTATGTGCATGTATTATCATATTTTGAAAAAAAAAAAGAGAGAGAGAGAGAGAGAGAGACTGTGTTAACCACGTGGACGTCATCTTTTATGAATTTGATTCTGGAGTTAAACTTGTCGCTGGCAAGATGCGTTTTAATGTTTAAAGAGAATAGAAAATACAGATCATAGACAAACGTTTTTTATGCCCCCGGAATCAAAGATTCGGGGGCATATAGTTTTTGGCCTGTCCGTCTGTTTGTCTGTTTATCTGTTTGTCTGTCTGTTTGTCCGAAAAACTTTAACATTGGACATAACTTTTGAATGGGAAGTGATAGGGCTTTCATATTTCACATGTGTATTCCTTGTGACAAGACCTTTCCATTGATACCAAAATTTTTGACCTCGTGACCTTGACCTTGACCTTTGACCTACTTTTCAAAAACTTTAACAATGGGCATAACTTTTGAATGGGAAGTGATAGGGCTTTCATATTTCACATGTGTATTCCTTGTGACAAGACCTTTCCATTGATACCAAAATTTTTGACCTCATGACCTTGACCTTGACCTTTGACCTACTTTTCAAAAACTTTAACATTGGGCATAACTTTTGAAAGAGAAGTGATAGGGCTTTCATATTTCACATGTGTATTCCTTGTGACAAGACCTTTCCATTGATACCAAAATTTTTGACCTCATGACCTTGACCTTTGACCTACTTTTCAAAAACTTTAACAATTGGCATAACTTTTGAATGGTAAGTGATAGGGCTTTCATATTTCGTATGTGTATTCCTTGTGACAAGACCTTTCCATTGATACCAAAATTTTTGACCTCGTGACCTTGACCTTTGACCTTTTAACCCAGTGACCTCACATACATGTACTTAACAGAAAATAGTGTTCATACTAACAAAGATGCCACCGGGGGCATTCGTGTTTCACAAACACAGGCTTTATTTTTCTTAAAAGGCTGTTCCCGACGTTCAATCAAGTATTGACTCGAGTCGGTTTTACATTAAAAATTTACAAAGTTTAGTAACTATGATTTAATTACAGTTCGCATACGATTTTGGAAAGTTATCTTTCTTTTAGATAAATTGAAAAAAATTATCTTAAAATTGAAGAGATTTAGGTCGAACGCCAGTATCTCAAAATCGATAAATAAATGGATTATGCACATGAATAGCTACTGGACAATACCTACTTCATGTTGTTTTTACGTCGCGCTTTCCATTATCTCATACATAACATCAGGTAGCTTCTCCGAACAATGTTTTCTCACTTTGTAAATTAAGACCACGTTAGGAACTTGACTTTCGCCGCTTTCAGTTTTCAAACGTACATGAGTTTGAGAATAGACAGATATCATTAGATTTCCGCGAACTATACAGTAGAAAATTGACAATTATACTGTAATACATTGTGCAATTTGCATACTATCCGGAGCAAGCAGAGGAGGAATAGTCAACAAAAACATCTTTATCATTGAAGTCTCCACTTAGGCGATTAAGTCTCACATCAGATAGCTTCAGATAGCCCGAATGGTCATTATCCATATTTGTCATTTCAATCGACGACGTTGCCGAGCGTTTTCATGCCTTTGAACAGAGTTCAAAACGGGTCCGGATATCGCGATACAGCTCAGGCGTATCGATACGCGTATCGTGGAACACTGTATCGCGATTTATCGATATATCGATGTATCGTCCCAGCCCTAGAGAAAATGACCACACTCATTTCCAAGACCCTGGGGTTCAGGGGCTCAAACAAAATATCAGGTGCACAACTAGACCAGAGACTGATTACAGGGACTAAAATTAAAGTTTTTGACATGGTAGCCACCCGGGCCCCTACATTTTCAGATTTATTAGCCCGGAGTAAATTTTGGTAGCCCGTGAAAAAAAATGAAATTTTGCAATTTTTTAACTATGTTTAATTCAAAACTTCAAAATTTCTCTATTTCCCTTTCAATTTCAAATATTCTCTCCATTAATTTTTTCATATTCCCGGTCGTAGACCGCATTTCTTTTCTTACTTCCAGGCCCCGGGGGCTGCTTGACCCCCTGGAGATATCTCCACATCGTTGGGGTTTAAAACGAAAGTGAAGTATAATATTCAGAAGCAAAACGGATCTAAGGCTCCGCACATCATCGGGTCCGTACTTTCAAACACTCGCGCGACTTAGACGATGCAACTCTTTCAAGATTACGATTGACGTCGATGTAAACATCGCGCGAACAACAGGTGCTTTGTTAATAGGCTTGAAATATCCATACAAACCCCGAGAATTTTAAATCGCACACGGGCGAGCGAGTAGGAAGGTTTCATGGGCCCGGGAGCAAAAGTGGTCGCCTCGGGCGACCGGGCGACCGTTAATTTTAGTCCCTGTCAGATTATGATGCAAACAGAATTATCTTTCTATCAATTATACTTTCTGAGAATTGGTGTTCACAAGGTAACAGACTTATATAAGAGAAAATGACCACATCCATTTCCAAGACCCTGGGGGTCAGGGGCTCAAACAAAATATAAGGGGCACGACTAGAACAGATACTGATTATATTGCAAAAAGAATTATTTCTCTATCAATTACACTTTCTGAGAATTGGAGTTCACTAGATTACATAGACTTGTATAGCAGAAAATGACCACACCAATTTTTGAAGACCCTGGGGGTCAGAGGCTCAAACAAAATATCAGATGCACAACTAGACCAGGGACTGATTATAATGCAAAAAGAATTATATCTCTATCAGAATTGGTGTTCACTAGATCACATAGACTTGTATAGGAGAAAATGACCACACCCATTTTCAAGACCCTTGGGGTCAGGGGCTCAAACAAAATATCAGGTGCACAACTAGATCAGAGACTGATTATATTGCAAAAAGAATTATTTCTTTATCAATTATACTTTCTGAGAATTGGTGTTCACTAGATTACATAGACTTATGTAGGAGAAAATTACCACACCCATTTTCAAAGACCCTGGGGGTCAGAGGCTCAAACAAAATATCAGGTGCACAACGAGACCATAGACCAAACTTATTGCAAAAAGAATTAGCTTTCTATCATTTATGGTTTCAGAGGAGTTGCGCTCACAAAAAATTGTTAACAGACAGACAGACGGACGGACGCCGGACAACATGGTATCGCATAAGCTCGACTGGTCTTTGACCAGTAGAGATAAAAACCCCTTGTCGTTACAGAAAAGGTCCAAATTTTCGGAACTCTTGCGCGTTTCGGGGTTTACTGTACAGTATACCATGTATACATTAATCAATCTACTATTTGTGCAATATTTATTCTATGGCAGTGCTCAACGTCTTCCTATCTGTGAAAATAGTATTCATTGTGCAAAAAAGGCTATCTAGTCAATTATAGAACATTCCAATTAAATCTGACATTCTTTTACGTATATATTTAGTAAAATTTGCGAGTTATACATTCATGTATAGATTTGATGACTAGGGTTCAAGTTGCATTGATTTAAATATAAAATTTTGCCGAAATATTGTACAAATTCAAATAATGATTTAGATATGTCACTGAAACATAATCTTTAATACAATATACTAGTCGATCAATTCAATTGACGTCTGTCCGTAAAGTTTTAAAAGTTTTATAAATACTGTCAGGGGTTTTTTAACCCTTCGATTCCAGGGGCCTGGGCCTTCAAGATTGGGAAAAGGAGCGACATTTGGTTGAAATTGGGAAAAAAAATTATGCAAATAAATTGAAAAAAACAAGCAAAAAGTATTATCGATATTGCTACAAAGGTAGCCTAGGTATAAAAATTTAATTCAAATAATTGTCTAAGTGTTTATTTTTTTAAAGATTCTTGATGAATTTATTTTACTTTGTTTATTGGAATTTTATTTTTTTCAAATTGGGAATTTTAAGCTCAGAAATTGGGAAAAATGCCTGTTTTTCAGCATTGGGAATGGGGCCGACTTTCAGCCTTGGAGAACCCCTAAAAAAATCCCTGACTGTACAACAATAATCGATGCCTAGCATGTATGATTTGCACCCCGCCCCTTCCCTCCTTTTTTTCTCTTTCGATTTACATTTATTTCGTCTTAATATTGTGAAATTTATGAAACCATCATTTTCTGTGCATGAAAGTGATTTTAAGTTGGTTTTCAAACAGCTTTTATCTGTATCTATGTCTATTTAGCGAACGGTTCGAAATTGGGGAGGGGGGCGTTACGGAGTTGTTTGGAATGAGTACATTACATATTTTACGACAAAAATAACAAAGATCAATTATATGCATTTTTATACCCCCGCCACAAAATGGTTTTTAAATAGTACCATTCAAAAATATCTGTTAATAAAATAGTTTGTAGATGCATGAATGAATATCTTCCTGGATCAACATTCAGCAGTTATAGATTCACATTATGCCGAACTGAAAACAAACCAACGTGCAAACGGTATGTGTTAGTGAATTAATTAATAAATTAAACATGTTTATTCATGTAAGTTTTCAATTACAGTTAGACTGAAATGAAACTGAAAATCCTTTTATATATTTTAGTGAACCAGAATGCTTTATAATCACTTAAGTTACATGTCAGTATATATATATACAATAGCTATAGATTAGTCGCCCACCACACCAAGTATAAGTTCTCGATTTTCATAATTCAAAATAAAAATGGAGAGATAGTGTATGTTATATTATTCTATTAATAAACATATTATGATAACGATTCCAGTTGCCAGTCAATTTTTTTCAAGTAAAACTAGTCAATTAAAGTCAAAATATCGAATTTTAAAAGATATATGTATGATAAACTCCGTAGCGCGGGAAATGGCTCGAGCGTGTTACTAGGACTTTTACCATCAAGCAGAAGCGGTTCTATAAATAGATTAAAACAAAACTTTAATCGTCAAACAGACAACTTTCCCCTTTATAAATTTTTATAACTTTTTGGGGGATGCTTTATTTACTTTAATAAACAAATAACAGTTGAATTTATAACTGTTGCAATTAGTTGCCTCATTGACCGTTTTATCGGTAGATTGTCTGGACTACAAATAACATGCCTTAGACGTTGGGTTTATGTTATGCACATGTATGTGAACGCACCATATGACGAGGTATCCACTCAGTGACGTTTCTGCGCATGTCTGCATAAATTAGTGAAGGGGTCTATATAGTTAATAGACAAAGAGGAGTAACTCTGGATTGCAGTGTGCAAAATTAACGGTGGCACGATGGCCAATTTCTACAGTAAATTGGATCGGTCTATGGCATTGAAAAAAGCCGTAGACCAGCTTGTCTACAGGAAATTTGAGCATCTAGGTCAAGCTTTAAAACATTGCATTTGTACACTTCAAACAACTGTGTAACATCAACTTTTATGATGCACTCTATTCCACTAAATTGTAGTAGTACTTTTGTGTTTTAGAATCTTACATTATTTAAAGAAAGAGTATTTGATCAAAAGTTTCAAGGTCAAAGACTTGGTACATGTAGTTATGAATGTGTGAATTGCTCGAGTTTCTCAAAGAGAAAGAAAATGAAATGATCAGGGAAATTGTTCTAGAAATCGAAAAAAAATTTGAATAATTGTTTTACTTAATAAAATCAAATTCAAAAATAAAGCCTGTGTTTGTGAAACACGAATGCCCCCGGTGGCATCTTTGTTAGTATGAACACTATTTTCTGTTAAGTACATGTATGTGAGGTCACTGGGTTAAAAGGTCAAAGGTCAAGGTCACGAGGTCAAAAATTTTGGTATCAATGGAAAGGTCTTGTCACAAGGAATACACATATGAAATATGAAAGCCCTATCACTTCCCATTCCAAAGTTATGCCCAATGTTAAAGTTTTTGAAAAGTAGGTCAAAGGTCAAGGTCAAGGTCACGAGGTCAAACATTTTGGTATCAATAGAAAGGTCTTGTCACAAGGAATACACATGTGAAATATGAAAGCCATATCACTTACCATTCAAAAGTTATGCCCAATGTTAAAGTTTTTGAAAAGTAGGTCAAAGGTCAAGGTCAAGGTCACGAGGTCAACAATTTTGGTATCAATGGAAAGGTCTTGTCACAAGGAATACACATGTGAAATATGAAAGCCCTATCACTTCCCATTCAAAAGTTATGCCCAATGTTAAAGTTTTTGAAAAGTAGGTCAAAGGTCAAGGTCAAGGTCACGAGGTCAACAATTTTGGTATCAATGGAAAGGTCTTGTCACAAGGAATACACATGTGAAGTATGAAAGCCCTATCACTTCCCATTCAAAAGTTATGCCCAATGTTAAAGTTTTTGAAAAGTAGGTCAAAGGTCAAGGTCAAGGTCACGAGGTCAAAAATTTTGGTATCAATGGAAAGGTCTTGTCACAAGGAATACACATGTGAAATATGAAAGCCCTATCTCTTCCCATTCAAAAGTTATGCCCAATGTTAAAGTTTTTGAAAAGTAGGTCAAAGGTCAAGGTCACAAGGTCAAAAATTTTGGTATCAATGGAAAGGTCTTGTCACAAGAAATACACATGTGAAATATGAAAGCCCTATCACTTCCCATTCAAAAGTTATGTCCAATGTTAAAGTTTTTCGGACAAACAGACAAACAGACAAACAGACGGACAGGCCAAAAACTATATGCCCCCGAATCTTTGATTCCGGGGGCATAAAAAATTCAAAAGGAATTGTGGTCCCCCACTTTTGGGTGTGTCTTTAAAGAAATGCTTACAGATCCCCCCTTCTTAAGTTTTCATGATATATCTCATATATTAATACATGTATCAACATTCTAAATATGAAAGATTAAACTCCAAGAAAAGGTCAAAAGGTCCTAACTTTTGTTTTGTTACCAAGGGACAGGGCTTATGAAATGGTATGCACATGTGAAATATTAAAGTCCTATCATTTAAATTACCATCCACTCGTGGTCAAGGTTGAAGTTTTTAAATGTGGGTCAACCTCCAAGGACGAGGTCACCAGGTCAGAATGTTGTTACCAACAGAAAGGTCTTGTCACAAGGAATACACATGTGAAAAAATATCAAAGCCCTATCACTTTCCATTAAAAAGTTATGGACAAGTCTAAAGTTTTTTGAAAAGTAGGTCGAACTCAAAGGTCAAGGTCAAAAGGTAAGAAATTCTGGTATCCATGGAAAGATCTTTTCACAAGGAATACACATGTGAAAAAATATCAAAGCCCTATCACTTTCCATTAAAAAGTTATGGACAAGGTTAAAGTTTTTTGAAAAGTAGGTCGAACTCAAAGGTCAAGGTCACAAGGTCAAAAATTTTGGTATCCATAGAAAGGTCTTATCACAAGGAATACACATGTGTAATATGAAAGCCCTATCACTTTCCATTCAAAAGTTATGGTCAAGGTTTAAGTTTTTGATAAGAAGGTCAAAGTCAAAGGTTAAGGTCAAAAATTTGGGTATCCATGGAAAGGTCTTGTCACAAGGAATACACATAAAGCCCTATCACTTACCATACAAAAGTTATGCACAAGATTAAAGTTTTTGTGACTGACAGACAGACGGACAAACTGGTTTTAATGTCCCCGCGTTTTCGTGAAAGCAGGGGACAAAAATGCGTAAAACTAAAAGACTAGATTTAAGGGGGAGAGGTAATTTTGTGGTTTACAGGAAATTGCTGCAGTCTACAGGAACAGTAATTCATGAAAGCAGAACTGATTTCAATTTTTTTTTCTTGTCGGACATTGAATCAGTTCTGATCAGACGTACTTCCTCACGGTGTAGTATCGTCTTCGTTTTTTGATTGGTGGACAATTTGTTAGCACAGTTATGTTCAAAATTACCCTGGCTCTTACTATGCATGGATAATTTACCCCAAATCAGTCTAAACATTCTAATTTAGACTTCTTTCACTTTGGATTCATTTTTTTCATTTCAGATTCCAGCAACATGTTCCGAATGGAAGTTTAAATAACAATACTTTAAGGCAACTCGAACAAAGGACTTGGTCGTTCAATGTGTGATACCGAAAAACGATGAACAGATTTTAATGTAAATGAAAACACAAATATTTACTCATTATCTCGACATACCAATTATGCTCCAATTTTTTGATTGATATTATATTAAAATCAAGTGAAAAAACATATAGTTTCTGTTATATTTTTGAAGAAAATGTGCGTAAATTATTGTATGGTAGGTTTGAGGGGCTGTATAGAAGTAAAAGTAACGTAGGCTTCAGCACATTGACTTGTGTTTATTTTGAGAAAACCCCTCACAATAGAAATTCCTGATTTATAGGGATGTGTACACTATTTATAATTATAGGTTGATGAAATGTTATTTTTTATGAATTAAAATATACAAATATTTAACACAAATCTTTCATAATTGAAATGTTTTATTTGAAATACAAAAGAGATGAAACAAAGTGAGTAATAGATATGGAACGACTGAGTCCTTCGTTCGAGCTGTCTTAAAGTATTGTTTTCTTCCATCGGAACATCTAGCTCTTCAGTTTTGAAACAGAAAAAAGAGTCTGAAAGTAAAAGAAAGTCTAAATTAGAATTTGTAGACTGATTTGGGGTAAATTATCCATGCACAAAGAGGCAACAACTTAAAGAATCGAGAACTGTTCTTAGAACAATTAACAGGTTAGGGAAAGGTACCAATCATCGAGCTAATATACTTTGATCAGGCTAATGTACCTCGATCGGGCTAATAAATCTGACTTTTTTATTCAGAAAAAATTTCTTTTTTTCTCCAAAATTTAAATTATTTTTGGGTGCAAAATCACACAAGTTTATATATCAAGAAACAATATTTTAAAAGCAACAGTATGCCTGAAAACTTTCTAGACTAATTTAGAGAAATCTCACCCAGCAGGGAGTAAAATTAGCACTCGCCCAGTCGCCATTGGCGACCATTTTCACGACTGGGCGACTAAAACTTTGACCAACAGTCGCCCAGATGGCGAGTAGGAGATATCGTAAATCAAATGTTCAAATGTCGGTTTTCAATTACATAAGACTTCTCTCTATACTCCGTTGAGTGAGTACTTATTTACACATTAAAGGTAGATTTAAATCCGTTATGTATGACTGGCTACAGTAGGGAGCTCTCGAGTGGCCAACAATGGGATTAAAGTGATCATGTTACCGGTACGATAAGGGGATCAATAGCAGACGATTTTTAAAGACTGAATATTTAAACATGTAAAAAAAATGAAAATAAGACATCAGGCATTTGTTCAACAAAGAATTTACAACTTATTAGTTTAATAGCAATCAGCAACCATATTTTATCCTACACATTTTCTTCACACCGAATGGCGATCAAGCGCGAATTCATGGGGTTGGGACTCCCTGGAATTGCCGAACATTTTCAGGGTGGAGGAAGGAGGGGTAGAACCCCTAAATTTTGTCCCCAAATCCTTGTTTTTGGTGAGTGGGGAGGGATGGGACAAAACTCCCACTGGAATTTGCCTTAAAATCCTTATTTTTTTCAATTTTTACTTAAAATGAATGCAACCTTAAAAAAAAGTTGGGCTCCTAATTTTCTAGCTGGGCCCCCAAATTTCATTTTCTAGGGGCCCAGCTGGCCCCTAAGTCCTGCAGCCAATTTTACTCCCTGCCCAGTATATTCAGGAAAATGGAGGTATATTTTCTCAGTTACCATTCACTTTTCAGACATGTTTCTTCTGTAAACATCATTTCTTTCATAAGGAACTAATGCAATTTTGCACAAAAAATAATTTTGAGAATGTTTTGATTTTTTACTACAGAAAATATTCAGATTGATTAGCCCAATCGAGGTATATTAGCTCAATCGAGGTATATTAGCTCGATCGATACCTTTCCCCAACCTTATTAAGAGCCTTTAGAACCCGCTAAGATTTCCACACCAAGATGGCGGCCTCCATTACACTTTGAAATCATGGCTTTGCTCAGGAATCTTACATACTTTGTTTAGAGTCCTGATCGTCCGGACTACAGGAACAGAGATGATTGTAGACTGAATGTCTATATATTTGTAAGATTTCAAAACTCAATTTCACACACTGCCATTGGTATGAAATGTTGCCAATGGGTATCATTTGCATAATTCCGAACGCACCTATTGTAAGATAAGATAAACCGTCATAGTCTAAAATGAAAGAAAATAAAAAAGACTTTTTTGTGGATTTACTGTAATCATATTTATTTTTCTCCGCTCTCACAAAAGGCTTTGCTTTGATTCATATTAAAATGTTAATTTGACATGGAGCAGAATAGGAAAGTGCCTTGACTGGCACTTGTCTGTTACTTAAACAATATTAATGCTACTGTTCTGTACCACAGGCCGAAAGATCGCCTGGCAATTATTCGTATGTGCCTATAAAAAAATCAAGGCTAATAACACTGGTTTTACACTCTTGTCGAAAAAAAATCTTGGAAAAAATGAAATTCTTAAGGTGTGGTGACTATTATTACATTAATCGACAGACAAAAGGTTAAACTAGATACTGACGAAGTTTCGATGAACTAGACCTCAGAATAAGGGAGAAACTCGAAAATGAAAACGGAATCCCACGATTTATTTTTACTCGACATTAGCTGGTCCACTCTCTAACGCTGAAGATAAAATAGAATGGCTTTGCCTAGAATGCTACTGCCTTGCATATTCGATTCTTATATCAACGAAACATAATTGTTTTTACTTCAATTCAGTTGATGTTACTCCCTATTACCTGTAATCAAAATGTTCACCTGTCATCACCTTTTCAATGAAAGCAGTCATTTATACATGTATCTCCAGTCATAGAGAGTGGACCAGCTAATGTCAGTAAAAATAAATCACTATCTCCTGTTTTCATTTTGGAGTTTCTCCCTTATTCTTAGGCCAGTCAGTCAAACTTGGTCAGTATCTAGCTTAACCATTTGTCCATCGATTAAGGTTAGGGTTGCGACTACAGGGAGATAACTCTATTTTCATATCAAATAATATTTGAAACCGACATGGACGATAAATGGTATAAGCTCAATTTGTTGCATTATTTCAGAAAAAAATAATACTCCTTGAAATTTTCATTGCTGAATGGGTATTTTGGGAAAAAAATGCTTATTTTTCAATGAAAAATCGCCGAAAATAGGAAAATAATTGTCATTTTTGCATGAGTTCTGTTTCTAAAGATTCAAACATCAAAATATATATACTATTCATTATACTCTTTAAAAATGAGAGAATTAGAAATTCGATCTTCAGGTAAATCTCTATGTTTTTGGGTCAAAATGTTGATTTTTTGCACAAATTATTGTGCTATTTATAAAAACAGTCATTTTGCTCAAAAACGAATTCGGTTACATATTGGTTTGACTGCTTTAGGATAAATCAATACCATAGCTCTATACATAGAAAAAAAAATTGTGTACCTGGCAACCTTTTAGCTAACAATAAAAATAACGAGTTGTTGCCATGGCAACCAGCAAAAACGTATTTATAAGAAAATACACTCCTAAGAACTGTATATTTTATCAGAATTTTTCAAAATAGGCTTTAATCCATACACAAGCAATAAGAATCCAGAAAAATAAGGGTATATGTGACTTTTTGAAATTTCATGCAATGCAGAGGTAAGTAAAGTTATGTGGTACTGCAGGGTTTTTTTTTCCTTGTTTTGGGGCCGAATTTCGGCCCCTTCCCAATGCCAAATTTCCTCTATTTTTCCCAAAAAATCACCCTGAAATTCCCAAAGAGGAATTATGAAAAAATCACCTGAGAAAATAAGACTCAAAACCTGGAAATCAGCACAAAATGTCCTATTTCATAGTGCATTTTTTAAAGTTTTTTATTCATCCCTTGTTCAGTTCAAGCAAATTAATAGATTATCGGTGTTAATAGATGATACTTTAGGGTTATACTTTGGGGAGAATTTGTTCCAAAATTTTCCCAATTTTAGCAACAGGTCGCAAATTTTCCCAAATGGGACAGGCACAGGCACCTTCCCCAAAATAAAAAAAAAACCCTGTACTGTAAAACGAGAATATTTAGCGCAAACATATTTTAGCGTGATGAGGGATGAAAACCTTTTGGCGCAAACTTAATTTAGCGCATTGACTCCATCTGGTCAATAAAATTAGCGCACAGTGACTTTAGGACTTTGTTACACAGACATCGCCTTTAAAAAATTGACTTCGATGAATCGTAATTTTTTGTAACGTCAGACAAAAAAAAATATCCGTCCTGTTTCATGTTCGGACGATCGTTGGTCATACGAAATAATTATCAATTCTATTAAAAGTGATGAAAGAAAATAACGCTGTTCTGTAACATGGATGAATATAGTCCCATTTTTTAAATTGGCGTAACGAATCATTTTACGGCAACGGCGCTAACATCCCGAATTTATTCACATTGTGTTAATAAATCCTTTTAAAGACATGTTCTAATGTGCATGTTCACAGCGATATACATAGAGGTATTGACTACATGCCGGCACGTGTCTTGCCTATTCGTAGTCTTGTATTAATGTTTGTAGATCTCCTTTTTTACCGTATATGTACCTTGTGTTATAAAGTACTGTGTTTTCACACAAATTTTACGCCATCTAAATATAAGCGAGAGAGAAGTCTTCTCGTTTGAAATAATATATATGAACGTCTATTCCTGCATTTAGGAACGACTACAATTTTTTATCTGATTGGTTGGAATGAAAATTTGTTCCGATTGAATACAACTTCAGTTTTTTTTTTTTTTTTTTTTTGTTAAAGAATAATCTCGTCCGACTCTTATTTAGACAATCATGATCTATCCAGTACAAATGTACATGTTAATCACATGTTAATCTATCATTATCTACCCAAGCACTAGCTTTAATCCAATTATCCAATTGGCTATAAAAACAACAAGCGTTGCCGGATAGATCATGACGTGGACACGGCGTAATGCACTTTGAATAAAATGTCGAATATTTCCTTATTGAAATTTGATGTTGCATCTGAAAATTTTAGCGCACTACTTAATTTAGCGCAACCATACCTTTGCGCTAATGGCGCTAAAATAAATCGAGCGCTAAATATTGTCGTTTTACAGTATTCTCTAAAACGACGAAAATGTTAAAATAGGCCAAAAATGGACGTTTATAGCCAAAAAACGAGATGGGCAAATTTTGATTTTTTGGTCTGAATAGTTCGAGGAGATGTCCCTCTACATGCAGACATATCCATCTTTCTTCTACCTCATTTCTAAATAATAGTGATCATACATTGAGAATTTTTATTTTTCCAAGAATTTTTCCGACAAGAGTGTAAAACCAGTGTTATTAGCCTTGATTTTTTAGTAGCGCATACGAATGTCCCGGACGATCTTTCCGCCTACGTACTGCAGCATTTCCTCTGACCAGGTACATACCTGTGCATAAAGCTCGAAAGTTTTCGACTGTTTTTGGAACTACATCCGCTCTAAGATCCATTACTATCCTTCCTGCAGGTTTACCACCAACAGTGATGTCAAAGTAGACTTGTGGTCCAGACATTTTTTATAGTAAAGTGGCGCGTCTACAATGCAGCGTGAGACTCAGAAAAGAGGCCTTGACCTTCGAAACGCTATGAATTCTGGGTGAAGGGTGCATCGAATTACCCCAAAAGACTCAAAGGATCCAAAAGGACCCCCCTCCCCCCCCCCCCCCCCCCCCCCCCACACACACACACACACACACACACAACTGCTTATTGTGGCTTGCAGGATTTTAGAACTCATGCTTTGGATCAAAGTACCCATATTGTTAGTGTACTCCATTTTTTATTTCAAAATTCAAAAAATGAAAAAATAAGAATTTGGAGTATATGTATAGGATCTCGAATGATTTTTTATTTCGTATGGTATTTGTGACACAAGTTGTGTGATTCACAGAGACTTGAAGTCATGAGGATGTATCCCTATTCCAAAATGACCTTTCCCTTGAGACTGAAAACCCCAGTCAAGGACTTATAAACATCTGTTTATAAGTCCTTGCCCCAGTCTATTCTTGCGTGCGGACGAGTGCGAATAGACAGGGGTTTTCTCAAGGGAAAGGTGTGGGGTCTATACATCCTCATAACTTCAAGCCTCTGTGCATTGAAAGAGAAAGCGTGAATTAAGGGAGGGGTGGGGGTAGGTGGGTGTTTTGACAACTTGAAACCAATCCAAAACAAAAAAATCAATTTGTATATAGCCGTTTTACTATCTATTCCCTATTTTTTGATATAAAAAAATAGAAATTGTGATATCATAAATTCCATTTTTTTTTAGTTTTAACATACATGCGCGGATCCAGAGGGGGGGGGGGGGGGGGACCGGGGGTCTGGACTCCTCCCCCCTGAGATTTTCGGAGGTGGGGTCCAGCTTTGGCCCATTTCTAATTGAAGTGGGTCTAAAAATGCATGAAAGGGCTTTGAAACCTAAAATTTCGGCTCGCTTAGCTCGCCATTTACAAATACAAAACTATTTTTCTGCAAAATTCCTTTATTATTTTCAATTCCTCACACTGAGTAATTTTATATAATTGTCTTGGGTCTCAGGAACTCATATTTTCAACAGTCCTTTACTTCATAGGATGTAACCTCCTTCATCTTTTTCAAGGTTTTGTCATTTTAAGACGTCAGATTATTTGGGAAAATGACACATCTCTTATCTATTTATTCTCATGAAATACAGACAAAACGTGAATTAATGAAAAAAAAAAAATTGCGGCTCGTTCCGCTCACCGATATAAGGAGTAAAATATTCAATGTTATAAATAATCATCTCGATCGAATCAAGACAAAATAATGTTTCATATCTATAAAAGAATTCAGGCTCGCTACGCTCGCAAATTCTTCATAAAAATAAACGTAAGAGGAAAGCTAACAATACCCCCACCCCCCAGAATTGCCCCCCTCCCGATCATGTGCACCGATATGTATGTACCTACATGATATTGTCAATATCTAGGTAGACTTCCTAAAATTTTGGACCCCTCTGACCAAAAATGCTGGATCCGCGCATGACATATTTTATTTCCGAAAACGAAATGGGATCGGGCAAAAGTTTAACAACATTACTAACGCCCTCTCCCTACAAATGAATACAACAAGTATGTCATGAATGGCGGCTAAAACACCAAACAAAATATGTGTATGTATTTACAATGAAAAGGTGCAGATAAACAAACCAGAAAGTGAATGAATGAATAGTGAGGTTTTCTTTTTCTAAGTTTGAAAGAGGAAATTAAAAGAGAGAGAGAGAGAGAGAGAGAGAGAGAGAGAGAGAGAGAGAGAGAGAGAGAGAGAGAGAGAGAGAGAGTACAATCTAATTAAAATCAGCTTTTCGGATCCGCACACTATGATCGCTACACACAACATTAAAATTGTGTGTAGCGATCATAGCTAGTGAGCGGATCCGAACAGCTGATTTTAATTAGATTGGTGCATCCCGTATAGCAGGAAAATTGAATTCCAATGCATTCGGTTTGTACATGCACGCATTACGAATTTGTTATGCTTTTGTTCAAATTATTATACCTCTACTGATTTTTTCCAATATAAAAAGAGACTCATTATTTAACTAAATCCCTGAAAATCGCCTGATAAGACTATTTCCCTGAAAAGGGGTGCGTTAGTTGAGAAGACTATTTCCCTAGGGAGCTAGTTTCAAAATAGGGCGGAGCTTCTTTGGTGGTGTGTCAGTATCAGCCAATCAGCGCCGTTGAAGGTTGATCGGATGACGCTATCAATACGCGAGCAGAGTAATCCGCCTCCTATTCGCTTAGCACATAAATTAATCTAGTCCAGTCAAAATAACACAAACATGGCCTCAACCTAAAAAAATTGCAACACAAACTTTCTCAGCTGATTTAGTAAGTACAATGTTGTATCTAAAACATAAAAAGTTTACCAAAATCAACCCCGTGGAAATTCGTGTTTTGGGGGAAAATTAAAAAAAATATTGAGCAAAAATAGATGAAAACTGGAAAATAATTTCAAATAATTCTAAAACACATAATATATCAATGAATGTTAAATTTATTTGATTCTTCTGTTATTCTGCATACACCACTGTAATTTAATGACTGAAAGTTGACAATTGTCATAACATCTGCTATCTTGTTTTTGAAAAAAAATAGTAATTTTGATTATTAAATCACGAAAATGCATTTCACCTCTTAGGCATGGTCCATTTGATATTCAGGGGGGGGGGGGGGGGCTTGGGTTTTTTGTCGGAGCAAGATTATTTTTTTCGCCCCGGACCGGGGTAAAATTACTTTTTTCTGGCAAAGTTGGAGCAAGGAAATTTTTTTAACAAAGTAATGCGCATATTAAGAATTTTTGTGTTTTATCAATAAAAATTATTAATATTTTTACTCAAAACTCTAAATATGAATAAATTAGTTTATTTTTATGCAAGTATTCAATTCACTTTTAAACAGAGAGATAAAAGATTTTTACAATACAATTCTCAATATTTTATATAAGATACATGTATATAACATGTATAAGAGGGTCTGAGGGGAAGGTCTCCTAGACAATTTTTTAAATGTTGCTAAGAATTGTAAATTGGTGAATAACTGAAGTTCTTCTTCTAAGCTTACAAGAACATGACTCTATGGGATACATGCAACATGTATTAATAGCAATACATAAATATTGATAATTTGGTAATATATTTAAGCTTTTAAGGAAGCCCTTTTTCATTCACATACACATGTATAACTTTTGATATCTTCGTATATCTGAACATAAAAAAATGCTATTTGTAAATAATGTTTTGATAGAAAACTATGGCGAGCGAAGCGAGCCAAAAATTTTTATATAGAACTGCGGCGAGCGAAGCGAGCCGGAAAATTTTCAAGAATTTTAGCGAAATTTTATGGTAATTCTTCAAATTCAGATTATTTGTAAGAGCAAGATTATTTTTTTTCTGTCACACCATAAGCAAATTTATTTTTTTCATCAAAATTGAGAGCAAAATTATTTTTTTCGAAAAAAACCCAAGCCCACCCCCCCCCCCCCCAGAATATCAAATGGACCGTGCCTTAGTTTGTGTTTTTAAACAATCGAGATATGAAGAATGTCTCACTATGTTCCTGGCGAACATGGCGGCTCAAAACGTAGCACGCCGTAGGATTTTGTCAGTTTTTATCTTGGTATTCAAGTTCTGTTAGTTCTCGTAATGTTTTCGCACAGTCTACCAAGGTATCCATGACGAGCCGCGGCTCCTGAATCCCGAAGACCCAACAGCGCACTGCGTTTCAACCTGGGGCTTGTTACGATCCAATCAAGTTGGCCACGTCTTCCAAGTTCTGTTAAGGTCCACTACGATTAGCCGTGACCGCCGGGAAAAAGGGGACACAAAGAACGTGCGTACGTGCAAGGCTGTAGTAGAACTTGAAATAATCCGTAACAAGTCGGGACTTACCGTGATTTATAACGTAGCTCGCGGGGAAGCTTTCATCACAATCAAATGCATGTGTACGCAGGTTTCACCCTCGAATTTTTTTTTATGTGCACATCTACGCTATGACGTCATAAACCTTACTTCATCGTAACGTCACGTTACCTTTCGCGACATTCATCGATAGGGCGTATATAATGGTGTAAAATTTCGTTTTTGAAAATACCTGTATAACATTTTAAAATTTGATATGGATATTTTCCAGAGAGCGTAGCGAGCTGAAATTTTGAAACGTTAAGTTTACATACATATAGTGTCTATTTCGTGGGAATGATGTATGGATGCAATTTTTTGTCAAATGTTACGTTTGAATTATTGATACCGTAACTCCTTATAAAACGACCTCTCTCTCATACATTCTGTTCTCTCATCCACCCTTCTCCATTCTTATCTAATTTCTTTATTGTACCATATAGACGGAAAGAGGAGGCTTTACATTTGATCACTCTTTCTCTCGCTCTCCTTGTTTCTGTGTACAAGTGGGGGGTGTCCGACTGAAAAGAAGGAGGGACTGCCTTATAAAATAAAATTAATATTCTCTTTACTTTTTATACAATATACAAGGCGATGATTTTCTTTAAGAAGTTAGGAATACAAAGTGTCCGGAAGTTCGATTATGTTGTAAGACAAGGAATAAAGATGTAGGTTTTGAAAGAACTTCAAGGTTAAGGTCACTAGTTCAAAGATGGGGCAAACAATATTAACACGCAGGGTCTATTCCGTCGTTGTGTATCTTCACGTACAGTTTCTTTTCAATGCTCCTCATATTTTTCCCGATGTTGACTAAAACACAAATGTATATATTCTATCTCAAGGTCATATTTTATCGATGCGTTAGATTTATCTCAACATGAATGAATGAATGAATGTTCTTTATTTCCTCTAAATCACCATGTCAAGTCCAATCAGTTTTCTCTCAGAAGAATATAACGTACCAGCATCCTAATAAAGCTAAAGTACAAAAGTCGGACGGAGGGCTGACGGACGGACAGATAGACGCGGACTTTGCCTGTTCATAGACCGGATTTTGCTTCGCAACCTGATAAAAATATATGAACAACCAAAGAAATAGGTCAAACTCCGGAGACAAGGTCACAATTTTGGGATTCACACAAAGTCTTGCCAAAGAGACTACACACGTGCAAGTTGTTTGCTTGTTAGTTTGTTTGTTTGTTTTTTGTTTTGTTTTTTTTTTTTTTGTCAGAAAAAAAGATATCGTACTGCCTTCTTCAGGACTTCCTAAACTCGGAGATTTCAAATGGAATTTTCATTTTGATGATATTTAACGACTATCGAGGCGGCTGAACGTAATGATAGACCTAGATATGCATTTTTTTCAAAGCGAGCCTGAAATGAATTAGATTGAATGTGCGTAATCACAATGTATTTTTTATATGGCCCGCCCCACCCCAAACTTTTTCCGATATTATAAAGAACATGTACATATAAACAACAGGGAACGAATTATCAACCAAACATTTCAGTATCGTTTCTACAATACTTGTATTCAAGAAGAAAAATATTCTTTTATCTTTTTCAATACCCCACCAAAACATATCCGACCATGTCCGTCCGTCTGTTCCGTTCGATGTCAGATATTTGAAGAAAAATGTTATATATATATATATTCAGAGACTAGATTTATTTTTACAACTAGATATAAGGTCCAGTTCGAATTCGGCTCATGTAAGTTTTGCTCAATTATCTAAAAAATGAATAAAATTGCATGGTTTTCTCAGTGTTTAAAAGAATTAACCGTTTAATACAGAGAATCAAATAATGCCGGTTTACCTGTACAATTATTGTACTGCGAATTTGGTTTTATGGAATAAATAATGTAAAGTGAAGGTAAAATTTTACTTATTAAACACATTTTATAGATCAAATATGAATAATCCCAGCCCGTTGCATGCGATCTGAACACGCAGTGACTCTGACGTTGCGAGTAAAAATTGACGCCAACGACACGCAAAACAAAATTTCAATCTCAAATTGCAAAAAAATCTGCCGAGAAGACCTATCAATGTTTTTATATATTCGAATTCAGCTCATTCTCTACTTTTACGTGGTAGAAGGGCAATAAGGTACACCACAAATTAATGGAGAAAGTGGAAGTGAAGCAAGCCGTGTCTTGCTTTTTGAATTAGTGCACATTTTACAATATTAAGTTGCAAAAGGGCGATAAAAATTTGCAAATTTCCCCAAAGATACATATAAACTGCAACAATATTTTCGATATCCTTTTTCACCCTCCTTGGGGAAATTTCTTGATACAAATTATTTCAGTTCAGAAAAAAACATATCCTCGAATTCGAACGTCAATGCCGTCTTTGAGGCTTAAAATCTCGAAAACGTCGTGGAATAATTGCATGAAAATTATATCAAACATTGATAAAATCTTAGATTTCATGTAGACAAATTTTCAGGCTATGTCTTCTCGCAAAGTTTTTCGTGCCATAACGCCGCGACAAAACGGTTACCACAATCCTTAGCTCGCCGTGAGAAATCGTGGCACACCTGGATAAAACGCACATCTGTCCCACAGGCCGAAAGATCGCCTGGCAATTTTTCATATGTTCCTCTAGTAGTGCATACGCATACCCGGACGATCTTTCCGCCTATGATCTACCCTAAACGTAACAGACCGCTACTAAACTTTACTATGATCGCAAGTTGCCGAGTCATACTTTTGCTTCCCGTTCCGCTACGGGACACTGACCCAAGTTTTGTTGCGGTCTGTAACGTACCGTCACGTTTCGTTGCGTACGTACCGTTTTACTAGAGTCCCTAATGATAGAATAACTGTCTTTTGGAATGTGATTATACTGTGATAACCTACAATGGATCCAGGAATTATGTTCCATGATGCGCGTTAGCGCATTATGAGAAACATGATTCCTGGTTCCATTGTAGGTTATCACAGTATAATCACATTCCAAAAGACAGTTATTATATATATTTACATTCCAGTTTTCACGCTTAAATGACGTTGAAATACGAATAAAACGCCGTTGCTAAGGCTCTGTTACTACGTACCGTCAAAGTTCAAATCAAGCCAAGTTACTATGACGTCATAGTTCAAACCGCGCCACCGCGGTTATAGCGAGCGGAGCTCGCTGCAAAGGCCCGAAGGGCCTTTGGAAGCTCGCATTTATGGTAACGCGTATACGTAAGTATGGGAAAATGCACGAGCAAAAGATATACATACTTGGAGCTGAAAAAGTATGGTAACAGGACCGCGGTTACGGATAAAAGTGACTCGATTCTCTTAAACGACAGAGCAGGAGAACATACCTTGACAAATTCGCAATGGATAGAATTCTTCTACTTTATGGCGCAATAAAACTAAGTGAAACTCGCCGAATTGCTCGTTTGAAAATCAGAAATTCAGCAGCAACTAATTCGCCATCTTTATCACTAATGACGACACAACGGTACGTAACTCTGCAGTATACTTGACGTCATTATTCCTCTATATGTGACGTCATTGTAGCAGTGCGCCCATTTTCACGTGCAAGAATGGTACACGATTGTAGTAATGCAAGAAGGAAAAGTAACACAAAACAGCCGCGATTTTCTAACGCTTTTCAGTGTATCATACAAACAAGATAGATATGATCGAAATAATTATTTGGTAAAGAAGAAAGATTTGATTTTTTAAAATTGATTTCAAGGTCATTAGAGAGGAAAGGGGTGGGATTTCAGACTCCCTCGCTAATGATCTACGTCTGTGTAAAGTACATGGGACGGATCCAGATTTTTTTTTTTTTTTTGGCAGTGGGAAGGGGAGGTCCAGCTTGACCGGCGGTGAGGGATTCCTGGAGTCCCTATGATTTTGAAAAGTTTTCGATTTTGAGATCAAGGTTTTTAAGGTTTTACAAAATTGTTGGTGTCTTTTTCCTCCTCTCGCACATAAGGCTTTTCCTTGATTCATATTACTCCTATAATCACAGTGTAAATTCTATACAAATGAATAGGCATATGTAAATAAAGTATGTCATCTACACCGTTGGGTGCCGTGACAAAAGTTTTGACAGTTTAAACATTTGACCCGTCAGCCCCGGCAATCACGGCTAGTTACTTTTGTCGATCCCGTTCGCCTGCCTTGGGTTACACTACATAGTATCCGCAGTGTCGCATTTGGAATTTGGCTAGGGATGATTTTTTAAATAGGGGACAGATGGGGTCCAGCTTCATTATGTAAGCTTTATAATTGAAATAACTATGATTTTTGATATTTGGAAGAAATAATAAGCTTGTTGTTTTGATAAAAGCCCATTATTTCCATTGTATTCCTCATATGTATAGTATGACCGGATGTGAAAGTAAGAGGTCATGTGACTAGCCATTGGCAAAGAAACGAGTGCTGTATTTAGGTAAGAAAACTTTGACGTCATATTTCTCGAATTGCATCAGGTGAAAATTCAAATAAATTGCACATATTGTAGAATAAGAAATACACAACAAATAGACATACAGTTTATTAAGAAAATCATTTGAGAAGGATGTCAAATTTGAGTCACTTTGAGGGGTCATGCCCCATTTCCATGCCATCTTCTAATGTACTGCTATTACTTTGAGCAGCATGTCTGACTGATAGGATTTGTTCAGATGAAATCAAGAATAATAGAAGTAATCAGTAATAAGAGTACTTTTTATTGATATGTAGCTTTACAATGTATGAGCAATAGAAAATTATTAATATGACGTCAACTATTGCATGCCTTTCATTGAAAACGCTCAATTTTCAATGGCCAATACTGTGTAGTGCAACCTTGTCTCACGCTCACCATGTTTCGTCCATTTTTGTATTCTTTTAACCTGCAAAAAGTAGCCTGTCGTCTGTCATTATCTTGTAATTCCACCTTTTTTAATTTTTCGTAACGAGCCTTGAAACAAATGAGAATGACGTTGTCACAATGCATTCGTTTTCACAGCGAACGTAAAGCTGACGTTGCGAAAGGTAAGAGCTATTTCTTTTAACTCACTCGATTTCAGAAACAAATAAAGCTACTGTTGACATAGAAACATATTTAGATTAAGGAGAGCTTACTCTCTAACTCATACGCTCATATATTTTCCTCCGGATAACTTTTCTCGATACCATTTATCGTTAAATTGAGATGTATCATAAATTTTCGATATGATTTGCGCTTTTCTTGACACTAAACTACAGATAAAGTGTTGTGACTTGAAATTAATATCATTATAAACATAAAGAAATTTACACTTTCATTGTAACAGCAAAGTACTAGTGCTTATTGAACTTTTTGTGGGATGCCCAATGAAATGCATGTTAGTAACGCCGCTAAGAAGACAATTCATGCATCGCGCAAAAATAAGCCGTTTAACGAATCTGACGGTTTTTTAAAATCATTTTGCACATAATCAAACGCAAATTTTGGTATAAAAATTCAGAAAAGATATTTCTGATTCCATAGATACTAATTTCATTTCAATCCGTTCAGAAACAAGAGAATTACACAACGTTGAGTTTTGAAAACCTCCAAGGATATATATGCTAGCTAGAGTTACGTTCCGTAGGTGTACCGAACTACTTTAAAACGTGGCCTCCGTGGCTGCTGGAAACATAGTGTAAACGGTAGGCCGAGGGGGTCAATATTAGATTCTCCAATGTTCAAAATCAAGATGCTTATACATTTTTGTACTAGAAACAGTCGAATTGCTGTTGTTTGTTAATGATTCTATATGTGTAGTTGTATGATAATTTGACCAAATAACATAAAAAAGCTTACCGTAACATATATGTTTATATTGAGAGGTTACAAGTAGAAAAATGACAACTATCAAAATGATGATATTAAATGGTTTATTTTCAACCATATGTCGGTTCACACTGTCAGGATTTTGAAATCCGATTGACAAACGGATATGCAATTTTCAATTTCGTACAAAGTTATGCCCGTATATGGTTAAGAGGAGATTTGGGGACGATTTTTATCATAAAATATATCCGAATGACATATGAATGCTTCCGATGTGTTAACGAAGTCTATTCGATGGTTTCACGACGTCGTATCTAGAATACGATGCATATGGATCATAACCAGGATCTTGTCACGTTTTAGATGTGAAATTCTTGTTCAATTACTTGCACAGTATCAATGGTTTCCTCCTCTGCCTTTTCTTATTTCTGTTCTAGAAAAATACAAAACCCCCAAATAGTATATATATTATACAATTATTGCACAGTGATGAGGTCGAGATGATGATTTATGGAGTGATAAAACCAATATCGACCGAGGCCGAAGGCCGAGGTTGATATTGGTTTTATCACTCCATAAATCATCATATCGACCGAATCATCTGTGCTATAACTGTTTTATCATATACATGAAAATTTAAATAGAAAATGGTAACTTCCGTTTTGCTTCTATAACACTGCTCACTTTCACTTTTTTTCTCAGATAGATGTACTCAAGATTTTGTATGAAAGTAAAATGTTTGACCCTTCATCTTTTATTTTCTTTTTATCTAAAAGTGCTGCAAAATATCACGGTAAGTTTTGTCGGCAACACTCAAGTCTGCTGCAGACTACAATTTTCTTCTAATACACAAAACAAGAAACGCGTCAATATGACCGGAAGCAGTTCAATACGACGATTAATCGCATTGCACGTGACCACGTTTTGGCCAATGGGAAAGCTTATAAACGGTTATGTAAATTAGAGTTATATGATAATATCGAAGATCTGTTCAAAACGCCGATGAACTATACACTGTTCAAAAACATCGCCTATGGCATATAGCATGGTTGGCCAAGATAATGAAGATATGTGGGGCCATACTAAATGGCGGGAAGTCAAAGCTATACAAAACAAGGCTTGTCGTCTGTTCCTAGGATGTCACAAGTATTAGCTTTCCAAAAAAGCTTGGTCGATATCAACATTTGTTTAATCACGCAATAATTGTTTTTTCGTTCAAAATAGGTTTAAAATTTTGACTCTTAGAATAAAGAGTAAAGAGTAGTATTAGTAAAGCTATGCTTGAAATTCACACACACACACACACCCTCTCACACACGAAACTGGTTACACAATAGAAACTTATGTGTTGATAATTCTGAAAAGTTAGAAAATAGTACATCAATTTGCACTAAACAACTCAAGTCACAGTCATTCATAAATTGCTTGATCTGTGCGGTAGGAAAATTCCATGGAACACAAATTAACTTGACCAATCAAAATCCTTTCAGTAAATATTCGCGGGAAGAGTTTGGGGGAAATTAGGGGAAACTTCTAAAAAAAAATCCTATTAAATTTTGTGACTACGCACAGTCTTATTGGTTTTTATATCGCTCATTAATTTCTTTGTTGCATTTATCAATTTGTCTTTGGAAAGAAAATATACAAACAAAATGGAATATCCTCAACGTAACAGCTTAGTCGGCTGGATGGTGAGAAACTGTTTAAAAAGCCCACTGGCAGCCTCGCATTCTAAGTATCCAAACGTTTTTTTAATGTCATTAGGGATTTTGAAGGCATAGGGTTTACTTTATCACACACCAATTGGTCTAAAAGTAAAAATTGTTCAAGAAAAAATATCATTGTAGATATTACGTAATTAATATGCAATATTTTAAATTCAGAATTGCGCTACCAAAGCGTTGTCATGACGACATGTCCTAGGCTACTTTTGTGAAGTGGATAGCTCTGGTCACGTGTTTTTCACTAGTCACAAGAATGTTTCTTTCTATCGGACAATTGCCCCAATTGCAATGTTGAATCTGATGAATCAAATCGAAAGTTGACAACCTATACAAATCTACTATGGTCGATATCTTTATCGACCAATAAAACGCGTCTAATATTGCGACACAGGGTGACATGGGATTTATGTCGACAATTTCAATGCAGATGGTGGAAGTTTATAGGCTTTTCTTCCGTGTGAAAAACGCCGATGTTAATAGATTATTGTCTCTTATACGTAACTCATCCATAAATGTAAGTCGTTTGCTACGGAAGCCGATTGGGGGCATTTTGTCTTAGGAGTCATGACTTCTGTCTTTTGACTTATGACTTCTGTCTTATGACCTCTGTCTTTTGACTTATGACTTATGTCTCATGACTTCTGTCTTATGACTTCTGTCTTACGACTTATGTGTTATGTATCTTGATTTATGTCATATGAATTATGTGTAACGAATTATGACTTGTGTCTTTTAAGTTATAACTTATGATATACAAAAGGTAAAGAATCGCTATTCGGAAGGCGCATCGACTGAAAAGATGCAAGTACAGAACCCGGCGTTGGCCCAATTATGTTTGGTATGTAGACGGGTATGACAAACTGAAACCTTATGGATTTTGCATACATGTTGCTATTTATGGTTATGACAGAAAATACTTTGGTTAGGAGTTTCATGGAGTAACATCGTACACTCCCTCAGTCAATGGAACGGAAAACTCAACTCTACATGTATATATATATTTATCACATGATTCACCCGTTATGCAGTTTCATAAAGCCATTTCATAAATATATGATATGATAACACGTTACATATCACTCTGCTTGAATGCGATTGGTCAAGTTTGGAACCTAATCACATAAACCTTGACAAATGTGACCTTTCAAATATCGGTCAACTGTTAAATTCAGACCCGGAGTCAATATCAATGATTAAAATTGTTGTTGTTGAATTAATTTTTGCATTAAAATACTATTCAAAATTGAAATACTTTTCTCTCACGCACAGAATATCTATACGATGGGGACACTACTTCTCATGGCGTAGCATACGACTTCTAGATCACGGCATGATTCGCCTCAGTAGTTCTCGGAAACGTTGATCTCACGTTAGAAATACACATTTTTAGGCAGTATCATGTGATAAAAAGAATCTCAAATGAATTTTCATTTCATACGATGTATTATGAAACTCATTGTGCGTTTTATATCCCCTCGCCAAGGCTCGGGGATATAAAATTCACAACTCGTTTCATAATACATCGTATGAAATGAAAATTCGTTTGAGATCCTATATATGGCACGATATCAAAAAAAGTACACATTTTGCAAACCATAAATCTGAGAAATTGATTTTCGATTTCAATGAATTTTCTTTCTAATATCAATTTGTAAACATCCAGAGGGCCAAATTTTAGAATATGTAAGCTTAAACTTGTTTTGATATTGAGATGGAGGTCATTTCATACATGGCATTGATTTGAAATGTCCATTGTGTTACCAAACAAAAAATTGTCATAAAATTACAATATTTTTTTTCCAATTTATTACATGTTTGTTTCTCTAAAAATGTATTGATTTTATCAGCCTCTTGAAGAAAATTTATGATATGATACCGTTTTCTCAAGATAAATGGTAACATAAAGCATTGTTTGCGAAAAGTTAGTTTTTGGATAATTGGAAATAATCATTTATGATTATTTGAATATGAAATTCCTTAACTTCTTTCATGTACTTAATTATTTGCGAGAAAACAAAATTACTTAAAGCAAATTTAAAAAGGATATATGCTCTTCTTCATTAATTTCCCCCCAAAATATTGAAGGTAACACAAATGACAAAGCAGTAACACGACGGACAAAATGGTAACACAAATGACATATACAGATTTATATAAGCAAAATGAAGTTCATTTTAAGATGAAAGGGAAATTAAATGCTAGTTATTTTAATATAACTTAATTCTAAGACTATTTAATCTGTTTGGAATTGTTGATGAGCGAATTATGCGTAGTAGTGATGATTCATGGTAACACAATTGACAGACAGTTACACAAATGACATTTATGATGATATGCATCATAGTGTTCACAATTTCACTTTATTTTCTTTTAGATTTTCTCCATAAAATGATGTTCAGTTTATACAAAACAGAAGTAATTAAGAATGTATTTATCACCTCAACAGAACATAGACAAAAGTAATAGGAAAATAATACAACAAGGCAATAAGAAGTTGAAGAAATATTTAGCAATTTTCAACTGCATCAAAGCACAACATATATTTTTTACAGTTTTAATATCACTTTAAATATGTAATCAGAATCACATCTATTTTAAGATTATTTTTCAAATCAGATAAGAATATTTCAGAATAATAAGGCAACAAAATTGTTAATGAGATTGCTCTAACTATTGGAAACAAAATTAATGAACATTAAAGTGTACCAAACGCCAGTAACACAGGCAATGCAGGCTTGAATTATTTCAAAACAAGCAATCTTATGGATCCATATCAATCATGATCTTGATTTTGTAATTCTAATCAATATTCTGATTTTTTTTTTATTTCTTTTGTTGTTTAGTCCAGCTTAACAATCATTTTCTGACTTTTTTTCTACTTACAGATGTTTTGAGCAATACATTCATTGAATTAGCCTCCTTTGTCATCTAGCTTTATGCTTGCTTTGGATATTTTATCAAAAAGTGTACTTATGCGTGCAAATCAGAAAATAATGAAAAAGAATATTCTGTGATACCGAAATGCTAGTTTCATAAACTCTATTAGAGCGTTAATTAGCACGATATAGACTCCATTTCACTCTACTGTTGATGATGTGAGCATTTGTTGATATTGGTGCATATAATAGTCAATTGAAAATAATATTGCCCAGTATCAATGTAACTGATTTTATCACAAAAACAATGAAAATAGTGTATTTACAAATTTTGGAAGCTAATTTGTCTTCATTTTTTTCTTATGTTATACCATAAGGCTAACAAAGTCTGTATTCAAAATATTGTGAATCATCATATCATGTCAGTTGTGTTACCAATCATTAACTAGTTATAATCAATCAATAAATTGAAAATGAAAAGCACAAATTGAGAAAAGAATAAGACACTTTTGAGAAGATCAGTTGTACACCATTCAATCTTGTCACTTCTTTTTATTTCAGAAAAAAAAGTTTTCTGTTGTGTCTTCATCAGATGTTCATTATGTTACGATTAACTCTTTGTCATTGTCCACAATGTTCATCCAGGAATCTGTGTTTTGCACAGTCTAACTTGTAGGTTACTACTATGTTTTTGAAAGGGGACCCTGTACTGAAGTGGTATGTCACCTTTTAAAAACGTACTGTTAACAAAATTAATCCTTTCTACCACACTAGCATCAGACGTTGGCATAAAATGATGTCATTGGTATTACCCCTTAATGTCAGTTGTGTTATCATTTCATGAAATGATATGATAATTGTTCTCTTTTAGTCAATTAAAGAATTATGCTTCTCCAATAGGCACTCTTCGAAACGAATCACACAAAAATATTGTCAAGTTGATGCACAATCACTTAGTTGAACTTATTTTACCATATAAAACATGAAATGTACATTGTGTTACCATAAAATGTCAGTTGTGTTATCAAGTGAAGAAACAGTTAATTAAAACTCATTCATTTTCTTCTCACAGAGAAAATTGAAACATTAATATATTTGTAAGAAGTAATTTGAGCAAAAGATCAATAAAACTTTGGAATCTTAATATTCCTTTGATGAAGATTTCAATTTAGATAGTCAAATGTCAATTGTGTTTCCTATTAAGTGTCAGTTATGTTACCAATTATATCAGTTGTGTTACTTTTTAAAAAGTAACACAAATGACGGTAACACAACTGAATTTTTCGTACAAATAGACACATTGTAGAATCTGAGATGCAAAACTGTTCAAAATTCTTGCCTTCGTAAACATGGTTCATCACTTTTATTTCAAAAGCAAAAGGAAAAGACAGAAAATGCTACCATTTATGATACAATGACGGTAACATAATGGACATGTGCAAAAGGTAACCTTACAGTGCTATCCAAAGTCTTTTAAACATCTAAGTTGAAGCTGGCGGAATATTAAAATTTATTTTATATATAAATTGATGAATCATTATAAAACATTTAACATGTGAACCTAATTAATATATTTGAATTAATTGTGTGATTTCTTTCCTTTATGTAAAGGTAACACAACTGACAAAATAATCAGTGACAGTGATATAAATCATAAAAAAATGCTCATCCTAAATATACTTAGGGTATATAAGATATTTACAGAATCTCTTTAATATAATAAACAAATCCCATGAAAAAAATCAAGTTTAAATATCAGTGGAATAAAAGTAATACCAATGTAAAACTAAAGTACCCATAGTTAGGGACATCCGATTTTGACAGATAATGGATATATCAACCTCTCATACTTGCAGATTTGTGTCGGATTTCATACATTTTCATAATGGATAGGTAAAATAGGATGAGGCAAAGCATTACCAGCACTTATTTCTGTATTTTTTCATTTAAATATGAAACAGGCTCAAAAGGACAAAAATATGCACTTTTTTTATATCGTGCCATATATCTCTACTCCAGTCGTAGTATGTCCGGTTTTAGAAGTTTTGTGTACGAGAAAAGTGTGTCTAATCAACGAATAGAGGCTTTCTGGGAACTATGAGACGTCAATGAATAGAGCGAAAGATTTGGTTTTTAAAGATTTAAAGAATAGTCTTGAATATTATGAATTGAATCCTCTGTATGTCGAATGCTTGAAGTTTAGCTTCACTAACTTGATTCAGGGCGAACTTGTCAGAATAGCAGTAGATTTGACTGGAACCTGCATTCCAAACGAACTCAAAGAAGTGCACAGATGAATACAATTGAAAGCCAGATTTGACGTATTTTATTCCTGAAGTATTTTGAGGAAATTATTTTAGAAAGACAGAAGACGAAAAAGACATTGGCATATGTGAAATGTAAGATTCACCAAGGACAATATGTCGCCAGGAATTCCAAGACTTGGCTTTTTCGATCAAGCCTAATCTTCAGATTCCTATAACAACTTTACTTGCACTTAAGCTATACAGGGAATCGACGAAACTTCATAACAATATTATATGAGAAGTGTAATGACATGACGTCACCAGCTTACGTATAGTTCATCATTACCAGTATTTGTCACAATGTGTTCTAAGTCAATATGGTTGTTTGATTCCAATAAATATCAAGTAAACAATGAACATCTGAAGAAACTGTGTTTGATTTTGGATTTTTTTTTTGTAATGTAGTGTTCCCCGTGACATTGGATGTTTTGAAGTGTATTAATTACCTCTTTTCCAGCTCTGTCTGAAAGAGGCTTTGTTTTATACTTAATCAATTTGACATCATATACATATTCTTTGGCTATCTAGCAAACTTGTCATTTCATCCAAAAGTATAATCGAAATTAAAGGAGGTTAATATCTTAGCACCATCCATCCAATGCTATTTTGAACATAGATTTTATTTGGATATGCTACTGAATCGACCCTGCAGGAAATTTAGAATCGCGTACACTCTGTAAGTAAATACACAAACTTAAATTCTAAAAATAAAACCAGAGGGCGCTAGTGAAATGAATTTTGGTGGCTTATAGAAAGCATTTTAGCTGGAAGCATTTGGTGCTCTATAGTGAGTGTTGTTGAGATTCTTTAACTGATGAGAATTTGATATTCGAAACACGTGTCTTGTGCATTATAAATTAGTTTGAAATTTTCTTCAAGAGGGTATAGAGTTGGAACCCTTCCGCATTATTAATATGAATATACCAATGCAGTTTTATGGTCCGTCTGTTCAGTTGCAAGTACAATGCATTGGGTTGTCTGTTTAACACAATGCTTACATATTTTTCCATACTTTTCATGTTAACTATGGTGAGCTGTAGTCAGAGGAATGTCTATTCATCGTGCGAAATTCATTTTTAAACATCTTAGATTTCCTTTCCAAATAGTATCAAAACTTCAAAGCAATGACCTCTTCTAAGATTGTGTTTATTTTAACCCCCGCATGTGAAGTTTAGGGGTATGCAGAAATAATCCTGTCTGTCTGTCCATCATAAATCCCTGTTTTTCTGTCCGTCCGCTTATGAAGATTTGGAAGCAGATTTCTTTCATACTATAAACAGTAGCTAGGATTTCATACTTAATACAGACATTCCCCATAAGGAGGTCTACATTTTGGTACCTTGACGTTTGACCTATAGTGACCTTGATTTTGGGCCTTTGTAGAGTTTCAAATTACGAAGTTTTCACACTGTAAATGGTAGGCCATTCATATTTTATACATTTGACATTTACCCTATGTTTCATTTTAAGTTAAGATGCTTTGAAAGCTGATTTCTTGCACCTCTATACCAGCCCTTTAATGACGTTACTTCCCTCCGTTGTCGACAGCGTGACTTCGCAGCTCATACGGTATGCTAGAGCATGTTCTGGTGTTTTGGATTTTCATAGTAGAAATTTACAAATGACAAGAAACTTTTAGGTCAAGGTTTTCGCTTTCACAAACTAGTAAAGACTTTCTGAAAATTTTACAAAAATTGTTGTCAACTTCTTTTGAAATTATGACTCATACAAGCAACAAAGTATATTACTTTGCATATTTCGCAACCTTCATTTTATGTTGACATGATTAACAAAATAAGAAGGATATAAGGTAGACAGAATTACCATCGAAATTGTGTTAGAATCATATCCTATGGATATGATTCTTCTGTCACCAGATGGACACTTCTCTTGGTACTGGACCAATCTACAGCCTTGTACCAGCGCATTCTTAAGAATTGCACTCTGACTGACTGTGATGACAGGACTCCGCGACGGGTCCTGTCCAAATCTCTTTAGAGAAGACAGGGCCCCGACCACCTGTCGTCTCTGAATGCTAGTCGGATTCCTCGGGTGATAACATACATGAGCTCGCTACAGCCGGCAAAGCACGGACTATAGTTAATTCGTATTATGTCTTCTGTTTTTATATCCATTTACATATCCATCTGTGTTTTTCTTGGGACCCTGTGTCATGCTGTCTGTTTCTATGTTCATAGTACAGTAAAGAGGTTATTTTACGGACTCCTCGGGTGATTACATACATAAGCTCGCTACAGCCGGCAGAGCACTGACTGTATTACGTACGCCCTCTTTTTATACCATTTACATATTCATCTGTGATGCTGGTTGTGTGAGGTCATCTTACAGTGAGGAGGTTGTTTTACACCACAATTGTACGTTCTTCGAAACCTCTGGGTAATTGGAGAAGTCAGAGGGTTGTGCGCACGTAATCCAGGATAGCCACACCATTTGCTACTTGCGTGGCAAATGGCCGTCCACAGTCGGCACCGGTTGCCCATTGGTCTCGTCGGTTTATGTGTAGTCTTTTGTATTTGATGTTAACATGTCGTATGTCTCTTTTCCGTCTCGTAGTATGCTCGTCTTTTGTGTTTTTGCATCGGGTGTTTTGGTGTTTTGCTGTTGGTGCTGCAACAGGGTCTTGTTGGAGATCCCTTCTCTTCTTTTAACCACAATTGTGCGTTCTTCGAGATCTCTGGGTAATCGGAAAAGTTGGAGGGTTGTGCGTACGTAATCCAGGATAACTACACAGTCTACTACTGACGTGACGGATGCCCATTGGTCTCGTTGGTTTATGTGTAGTCATTTGTGTTTGATGTTTCACTGTGATTCGAAATTCTTTGTGCCATTTGCGTCTCTTTCTGTGCGTATCTGCCTTGTGTTTTACGGTGGGTGTTTTGGGGTTTTGCTGTTGGTGCTGCTACTAAATGTTGGAGATTCCCTCCTTTCTTCCAAACCGTTTGCAAGTTATAAAAAAGGTCATTAGTGGGGTAAATTTGTTACATAGTTATTAGTGGGTTGATATCAAGTCACTATGTTTTATACCGGGTTTGGCTCTGACTCGCCTGGTATAAAACATAGAGAACTGATATCATTCCGTACCAGGTAAAACCCTTCCCACCCTGGTAAAGTACAAATATAATGATAATTGCATCGTCAATATGATAAGAGTATGCATGGGTATTAGGCGAGCGTTTTACTCCTAGGGCTCTTGTTTTGTTGCATGTCAGGTAACTCAAATTAGGTCTTCTGTCACGTCTACTGCCGTAGCAAAGTTACCTGACCGGGCAGAGCTTATTCAATTAAGCGACTGAAACGAATCGATAAAATTTAAGGTTAGATAGATTATGAATTATGTTATATGGATGTATTAAGACCAATTCTCTGTAACCACCAAAGTTCTGGCGATACGGCATGTCATGGGTTTTCATGATTTTCTGCATGTTGGGTATATATTATGTCCTGATTGCAAAAATTAAGGTTTTTGGTCAATTTGCCATGGCAACGAGATCAGAATTGCATGTGTTATTATGTATAATGTATTGTATAGGTACACGTACTTTTGCTTATCGAAACGTTTTGAGAGCCTTTTGTAACGATATATATGTATACTTCTTATATTTCAATACCAATTTACAGCCCTATTGTACACACAACTATATTGAGTACATACATAGAAACAAGCAGGACATAATACAAAAGTCATAATACATAAGTCACAATACAAAAGTCATAATACATAAGTCACAATACAAAAGTCATAATACATAAGTCACAATACAGAAGTCATAATACATAAGTATAATACAAAAGTTATAATACATAAGTCACAATACAAAAGTCATAATACATAAGTCACAATACAGAAGTTATAATACATAAGTCACAATACAAAAGTCACAATACAGAAGTCATAAAACATAAGTCACAATTCAAAAGTTATAATACATAAGTCACAATACAAAAGTCATAATACATAAGTCACAATACAGAAGTCACAATACAGAAGTCACAATACAAAAGTCATAATACATAAGTCACAATAAAAAGTCATGATATAAAAGTCATAATACATAAGTCACAATACATAAGTCATAATACATAAGTCACAATACAGAAGTCATGATACATAAGTAACAATACAGAAGTCATAATACATAAGTCACAATACAAAAGTCATAATACATAAGTCACAATACAAAAGTCATAATACATAAGTCACAATAAAAAGTCATGATATACAAGGTATAATACATAAGTCACCATACAAAAGTCATAATACACAAGTCACAATACAAAAGTCATAATACATAAGTCACAATACATAAGTCACAATACAAAAGTCATAATACATAAGTCACAATACATAAGTCATAATACATAAGTCACAATACAAAAGTTATAATACATAAGTCACAATACAAAAGTCATAATACATAAGTCGCAATACATAAGTCATAATACATAAGTCACAATACAGAAGTCATGATACATAAGTCACTACATGTATAAGACACAATACAAAAGTCATGATATATAAGTCACAATACAAAGTCATGATATACAAGGTATAATACATAAGTCACCGTACAAAAGTCCGAATTCATAAGTCGTAATACATAAGTCATAATGCATAATCCATAATACGTAAGTCATAAATGAACTAAAAACAGCTCAAAAATAAGTCTTTCTGCCAAAGTCTATAAAGACGTCAAAGCAGAAACTTTATTTCGAAGTGAAACTATCTTTAAATATCCATCTACAAATATAGTGCATTCTCTGTTCTGAAGAAGTTGTCAACTGAGGGTATCCCCGTGACCTACTTTTGCCGGTGGTGGCGCCACCTGTAGACGGATCCGGGCGAGCAAACAACACTGATTACTTCATTCCTACTTTGTTTCATCAAGTCCCTTCTACGGTTCTTGAGAAGAAGCCGCCTTGACAATAAACTAGATATATCATGTAAGTTGCGGGATAGGCATGATTCTGCCAAATTATGGATATGTATATGGTAATAGTAGAGAATATGTAATCATGACATTACACGTCTCTTTATTCTAAAGTTTCGTCAATGAGTTCCTCAGCATGTGTAGCTCAAGTGCGTCTCGTACAGATATGGATACCCTAAGGTCGGGCTTGATTAAAACAGCCAAGTCTTGAAGTTCTTGACAACATATTGTCCTGGTAAACCGTACATTTCACAACATTTGCCACGTTTTACTGGTCATCTTTCTTTCCAAAATTATTTCCTTCAAATACTTCAGGAATAAAATATATTAAATCTGGCTTTCCATTTGGTGTCTATAGGTGTGCATTTCTTGAGTTCGTGAGTTCGTATGGAATGCAGGTTCCAGTAAACTGCGATTCTGTCAAGTTCGCCTTGAATCAAAGACAGTGAAACAAAACTTCAAGTATTCGACATGTAGAGGATTCAATTCATCACACCCAAGACTATCCTTTAAATCTTTGAAAAAGTAAATTCTTCACTCTATTCCGTGACGTCTCATGGTTTCTCACCAAGCCTCTATTTGTTGATTAGACAAACTTTTCCCGTACAAAAAAAAAACTTGTAAGACCGGACATACTTTCTGTATAGTTGTACCATATAAAACGAAAAAGATTGAAGTAGAGATCATAGAATTTTCCGTTCCGTTATCACTACACAGAAGTGTTGAGACAACGTCATGCTTCAATATTTCAAATTATACATGGCGATGGCTGCGGAACTGCTGTTACTCTGTGAAACTTCTAACCACAGTATTCTCCTGCCATAAGGCATGGTCCATTTGATATTCAGGGGGGGGGGGGGGGGGGGCTTGGGTTTTTTGTCGGAGCAAGATTATTTTTTTCGCCCCGGACCGGGGCAAAATTATTTATTTCTGGCAAAGTTGGAGCAAGGAAATTTTTTTAACAAAGTGATGCGCATATTAAGAATGTTTGTGTTTTATCAATAGAAATTATTTATATTTTTACTCAAAACTCTTAATATTAATATATTAGTTTATTTTTATGCAAGTATTCAATTCACTTTTAAACAGAGAGATAAAAGATTTTTACAACATAATTCTCAATATTTTATATAAGGTACATGTATATACTAGTAACATGTATAAGAGGGTCTGAGGGGAACTTCTCCTAGACAATTTTTAAATGTTACTAAGAATTGTAAATTGGTGAATAACTGAAGTTCTCCTTCCAAGCTTACAAGAACATGACTCTATGGGATACATGCAACGTGTATACGTATTAACAGCAATACATAAATATTGATAATATATTTAAGCTTTTAAGGAAGTCCTTTTTCATTCACATACATGTGTAACTTTTGATATCTTCAAATATCTGAAGTTAAACTGCTATTAGTGAATAATGTTTTGATAGAAAACTATGGCGAGCGAAGCGGGGCAAAAATTTTTGATACAATTTGAAAACTCGGCGAGCGAAGCGAGCCGGAAATTTTTCAAGAATTTTAGCGAAATTTTATGGTAATTCTTCAAATTCAGATTATATGTAAGAGCAAGATTATTTTTTTCTGTCACACCATAAGCAAATTTATTTTCTTCATCAAAATTGAGAGCAAAATCATTTTTTTTCGAAAAAAACCCAAGCCCCCCCCCCCCCCCCCCCCCCCTCCCAGAATATCAAATGGACCGTGCCTAACCATTAATAGCATCATGTATACAAAATCCATAGGGTTTCAAATTGTCATATCCACCCACATGCCAAAAAAACTTAGGCCCCCGGTTTCTGTACTTGCGTCTTTTTAGTCGATGGGTCTTCCGAATAGCAATTCTTTCTCTTTGTATGACATTGGTAATAACTTATTAGATATAAGTCATAATTCGTAACACATGATTCATAAGACATAAGTCAAAAGACATAACACATAAGCCGTAAGACAGAAGTCATAAGACAGAAAGACAGAAGTCATAACTCCTAAGACAAATGTCCCCAATCGGCTTCCGTAGTTTTGCTCGTGCTTTAAGTTTTTAGAAAGTAATTATTCAGTTCCTAGGAAACTAAGTGAAATTAGAATTATACTTTATGAACGAGACTGTAGTAATTGGCATGCTGAATTGAATAATGGCAGAAATAATGAAAATGGTAATAAACTTAGAACATACAGAAAGTATAAGCAGGAATTATGTACTAGTCAATATGTTTTTAGTGTCTTGAATAGATCTCACAGACGTATTTTGTCCAATTTTAGAAGTGGACTGTTGAGACAGGTCGGTACTCCAAGCCGAAGGTTCCTTTAGATGACCGAAAATGTACATATTGTAAACAAAATTGTATAGAAGATGAAATGTATTTTTCAATTGAGTGTGATTTTTATTCAGACTTAAGGTATTACTTGTTTCTAAAAGCTCGGGCTATTGAAGAATCATTTTCTTTTTTGAACAAACTGGATAAATTTATATTTTTAATGAACGAAAGTGCAATACAACCATTTTTAGGTAAAATAATACATGATATGTTTTATAGAAGGAAATACTGTGCAGTATAAGAATTGTTTAAACATGTGTACAAATTTTATGGTATGATTTTTATTTCATTTGTGCAAGGAATTGTAGATTTTTACGTATATAGTGTCTCGTAAGTCAAATTTGGCTGGGTATCAATACTTTTACTGATTGTGATAGTGATTTTAATCCTTGTTATGTAATATAGAATGTATTGATATGTGACACTCAAATAAATAAATTCTGATTCTGAAATGTGAACTTCTTACCATTAGATCTGCTGGTGCATGTCCATGGGAGAAGAATTTGAATAAGCTTTAGGTACGTGCGTCATTGGTCACGATTTTGGACTATTCTTGCGCATCTCCTGTTTTAACAATCATTGAGCTTTAATTTCAATTTTAATTTTCAATTTATTATGGCCAACGTATCATTTCTTACTCTGTTTAAGACTTTAATTCATTAGACACATTAAAGCGGCCAAGTTTGAAAATTTGATCTAAAATGAATGAAGTATGCGCAAGAAAATTTTTCGCGGTAATTTCTGTAAAAATTGACGTGGAGGTACTTTAGGTATGACTGATGAATACCGAAAAATTATAAATTGTTTAAATTCCACAAATTTTCAGCTCTGACACTTTTTCAAGAAAACCACAAAATGACACTATTTGTGAGCGTCTGTTCTCTCTTATTTGAACACGGACATATACTTTTTCTTCAATATTTTGAAGAGTCTTCCCTAGGAGCACGTGTTACTGTGTGTTTGGAAAAATCGTTGAAATTCGGTATCTCTGAAATTTTTACCTTAACTTGGATGATTTTCGTTATTTTTGTGTAAAATCCAGAAAATTTTGAATTATTGGTGAATTTGGTACCTAAGGTAGCACTTTATCAAATTCTACTTTTATACAATTTCAAAGTTTCTAACCTGTTTTATTGTATAATAACAAGGAAAAGTAAAATAATAATCAAATGAGTGCATTTCAACACTTTTTGTATTTTCTTTACAAATGTGCTATTTTAAGCAACAAATTTCCGGCATTTTTTTAAAACCAGTTTTCAAATGAGCATAAATCTTGATTTTCATTACGAACCTATTAATTTGCCTTCATAAAGTGAATACTATATTTTCATATGGCTATCATAAAATCGTTGAAATTCCTTTATTCAGAAATGACATGCCTTAACGCTTTTATTTGTGCCGGTTCGGGTATCGTGCCCCTTATATGACCCTAATAAAGGAAATCGCATTCATATTTAGATAAAAACTCAGAATAAATAGATTAATTTAATCATTGAAAATGGTTGCTATAGGATAAAATTTGTTGCTATGGAGGTTTTTTTCACATTTTATACATGAATATCTCCTCCTTGGTGTAGGTGATCAAAATTACCTGAAAAATTCATTTTTGAATAATAACAACTCTCTGAAATTATTTGATATTAAGAATAGTGAGTTTTGATTTTTTTTTTCTGAAATAAGGGACGTTTTAAACAATTTTTTTCAGAGTTTCCTCAAAAAGGCTTCCCGATTTTTTCGTGATTATAAGAAAGCTATATTAGGTTATTGATAAGCAATCTTCATTATATGTCCGTACCGTTGCAGATTTGAAATAATGAATAATGCTTTGGAGACATAACTTCAATTTTTCATAATTTGAAAAATAGGCTTACTTTAGGTTGCCATAGCAATGGATTCACTTTATCAAAATGTATGGCTCTTTATTTTTCTGCTATACTTTTTATTAGACATTTGTTTTAAACTAAATTGAATTAAGCTGGTTTGTGGAAAATATGAATAAAATACGTTGGAAATCGTACTAATTCATAGAAATTTTTTGTCTCACAGGCAGGTTTCCATGGTAACAACTAAAACACTGGCAAATATGCTTTTTAAAAGTTTAAAAACCTTTTTATTGCTATAAATGATCAAGGAGCACCAAGATGATTACAAACAAGATGAAAAAAGGAAAATCAAAATTATGAAGTTTCCATGCATTGCTCGATGGTTGGTGAATTTCTCTCTTGAAATATGGAAGTAATCGGGCAAACGGTTCAAGAGAAATAGCCCGGAAAGGATAGCATGTACAATCTCACATTAGTCCTGACCTCAATATTGGGTCAAGGTGATGTGAAACCTTTGGGTCATAATCAACAACATCACCCTGTTAGAGCGCACATAGGGGGTTTCGGCTATGTGTCAACAGGGGTTTCGGTTTTGAAGCGGAGATCAGACAACAATTGTAAGTAGAAATAAAGTTTTCTTCATTTCTATCCGTTTTACAGTGATAAAGTATAGTGCACAGAAGGACAGGATTATGTAGTGACCTATTGATGACGTTGAAGCAGTTCAAATAGTCTCAGATACTTCAAACCAAACACTCCGGTACAGTATCGGCGTCTGGAAAATTGTGGCCATGTCTCTGCACAAAACTAAAAAAATATCTTAGGCACGGTCCATTTGATATTCGGGGGGGGGGGGGGGGGGGGGGCTTGGGTTTTTTGTTGGAGCTATATTATTTTTTCCGCCCCGGACCGGGGCAAAATTATTTTTTTCTCGCAAAGTTGGAGCAAGGAAATTTTTTTATAACAATTGATGTGAATATTAAGAATGTTTGTGTTTTTCAATAGAAATTCTTTATTTTTACTTTTAAAAATACTCCAAACATTATTTTTATGTAAAACTTGTATTCACATCTAAACTGAGAGAGGTGAAAGGTTTTTACAATATGCGATATATAATGTTTAATTAACAAAATGTATAAAAGGTCATGTAACATGTAAAAGGGCATGATGCAAGTTTTTACATGTAAAAATGAAAACTAGTGAAAAACTTATTTAAATTCTCCTTCCAAGCTTGTATATAAAATCAGACGTACACTATGGTGATACATGTATCTATTATAGTAATGAATTATATTGATAATGTATATAAGCATTTTAATTGTTTCAGTAACATGCATTCCTTTGATATTTTCAAATATGAACGTGCCATTACAGAAGAAAACTATGGCGAGCGAAGCGAGCCAAAATTTTTCATAGAACGTAAAAACTGCGGCGAGCGAAGCGAGCCGAAAAAATTTCAGGAATTTTAAGCGAATTTTATGGTTATTCTTTAAATTCAGATTACTTGTAAGAGCAAGATTATTTTTTTTCTGTCACACCATAAGCAAATTAATTTTTTTCATCAAAATTCAGAGCAAAATTATTTTTTTCGACCCCCCCCCCAGAATATCAAATGGACCGTGCCTTATTACAATGCATTTCTGTACATGTTTGTTGGAATACAAAGACCATAAACATATTTCAAACATTATGAATACAAAAACTCTCCTTACATGCTTTGAATATTGAAATTATATCAAGAAACTCTATGTGTAACATGGGGTTTCGGTATCACGTGTGACATGGGGTTTCGGTTCGAAAGAAAAATGCATCCTAAATTGAGCTATATCTCGATGACGATGACACATAAATCTCGCCTCTAAGACGATAGAAATTTGTGCTGAAGTGAATAGAGAGAAGGAGCACTTCTTTTTCTCTGTTCTCTCCAGCACAGAGAGACCATGTGGCTTCACACAGAGCAGTGGCGGATTCAGAGGGGGGGGGGCCCAGGGGGCCCGGGCCCCCCCTTTTTCACCCAAAGTTATTGATTCAGAATACCCTTTTTATGCTTAATCTCTTTACTTTGGGGGAAATTTTCGGCTCGCTTCGCTCGCCACACTTAATTTTTCATTAGCTGTCTATTTTTTCGTCTTCACTTTGTCTTGAACTTTCTTTGTCGATTCATATGTCATAAACATATACAAAATTCTAAATGAAATTAACACTTGAATATTACCAAATGCTTCATTTTCATTGGCCGATCTAACCAGTTTAGACAGGTGGATAGTGGGGTTGCAATGCCCTAATCTTCCCAACCTTCCCCAATTGGTCAAACAAAAATAGAGGATGGAAAATGAGAGAGATATTGTAATCTTATGACAAAATGTAACCATCTATTCCAAAAATTTCCCGGCTCGCTCCGCTATATACATTGTACATGTATGGATGACTGAACCTACGCTCGCCAGTATACCTATAAACTTAAGTAAACGTATCAAGAAACTCTATCTTCTAAATGCAACATGCAGTTGGAATGAACCCCCCCCCCCCCCCCCCCCAACTTATTAATTAAAATCACCAGTCTTGAGCTTCAGTTTGTGGAGGTCTTCTTTTTTCGTCTTCGACCATTTTTTTTTTTTTTTTTTTTTTTGCTTGTCAGTTTTTCTTTGAACAATTTTCTTCGAGCTGAAACTTTGGGCCCCCCTTGTCTGAAATCCTAGATCCGCCACTGCAGAGGGGCATTGTCGGTACGGCAATGTCACCACAAAAACGAATGCAACATAATACCCTCCCAAATGACTGTAGATAGAGTATGTCCAATAATTACTTGCGTAAAATGTGTATTGATGATAACACATAATATAGTACATGATGCTGATTAAAGTAAGGTTTTTCATGCACATGGAGAGGAAAAAACGTTGTGTTCGTAAACACTGTTACTGTAGGAAACTCATGAACGTGAACTACTGCTACATATGTATGTCAATGACATATACATGTAGCACACTAATCGTGTTTTTAAAACATCAACCAAACCCCCCTTTCCCCCTGCAACTGTTACACAGAATTTCACGAAACTTCAAAGGAACAAGTACCAGCCAAAAGATTCTCTTCTAAGTGTGTGTTTTTAAGGCGATCGGTCAATAAACATTAGCAGAAGGATCTGATTGGCTAAATTCTCCTTCGCCACCACTGCATAGAATCTTAAACATCTTTTAAAGAAATCTCATAATGAAATACAGGGGCTCGATCATTCAAGAACCACTTCCATCTATCCATAAGGCTATAGAAGATTAATCAAGCTAAGAATTTTTTTTTATTTCCCTGAACTGCAACTATAGATCTATTTCGTTGTCTATTTCCCTGAACTGCAACTATAGATCTATTTCGTTATCTATTTCGAGGTGGGTAAATTTAAGGTGATTTGACTTGGATAGCTATATATGACATAATCAAACCTCATCAAGCAACATAAACATTCTAGCAGTGAAGAAAATGAACCAAAATGTTGAGGTGACGTTGAAAATTGTCCAATCGGCAAAACTGTACCGAAGTGTTTGGCAGAACCTGACCGTATGGAGACAATTTAAAGTGATAGGTAGATTGAATATGACTGCCTCCACTCCGTCAGCATACTCATTTGTGAAAAACTTGATTAGTGTAGTCATAAATAAAACTTAAACTCGCTACGTCCGTCTACTGCTCGCTTCGGAACCGAAACCCCTGTTGACACATAGCCGAAACCCATTATACAATTATTGACTAGGGCCAATATTGATGATGTACATGTAAATATTGACTGCTTGGTCAAATATTCGAATTTATAGGCATTTTTCCTATGGAGATTTTGTATAGAGATACTGATAAGGGTATAACAAACTAAAATATAAAGGTGGAGCGGGCAAACAGTTCAAGACATGGTGTGTAACAGACGGACCCGGAGGCAAAAACCTGTTGGGGCAAGATATTTAAAGCCAAAGTGGGGGGAGGGGGTGTACAATTTCACATTGGTCGCATGACCTTGGGTCAAGGTGATGTGAAACCTTTGGGTCATAATCAACAACATACTAAAAAGGTGAGCGGGCAAACAGTTCAAGAGATATAGCCCGGACATGATCTGTTACAGACGGACTCAGAGGCAAAAACCTGTTGGGGCCGGTAAGATAAAGCAGAAGTGGGGGGAGGGGGTGAAGTTATTCTGAATTCTAAGTATATGCGATCCAGCCATTTTTTTAAAAATTATTTTTGTTTGTTTGTTTGTTTGTTTGTTTTTTTTTTGTTTTGCTGTGATGGATTAAAAATTTCAGAAAATTACTTTCTCTGTCTTCTATTTCTGACACATTCTTGGGGATCCGAAATGATTACAGCTCGACTTTAACCGGTGTTCGAAACTTACTTCCGCTTTCGACACGCCCTCTATATTGCGGAAGCAAACCGGTACAAAACGGATAGGAAAAGTAAGTCTAGGTTTATCGAAGTGCAAACTGTGTCTGAAATTTCCATATGAAAAAATTATCCAAAATTAATCACATAAGTACTTGATGAGTTGATTGTCTTGAAAATGTTCAGTCATTTTCTTCTTCTTCCGTTTGGGCACCGGCCTATTGGGTCAGTTGGCTGGATTGATCTTACTTTGCGGGGTACTGCTCGTTACATAGTATTTACGCCAGGCTGCTCCCCTTTGGGATACCTCATAACCCCTTCTGTTATTTAAGGGGCGGAGTACTACCCCATTTAATACCCACCCTCCACTAAGGTTCGGGAAACTACAAAATATGTACATACTTGCCATAATTTTTCAGAGTTTTGTCGTTGCAAAGAGGGACAAAAAGAGGGACAAATCATCAAAATGCGGGACAAATATAACGCCAATGAGGGACATAAAGAGGGACACTTTTAAGAGGTTGAACTTCAGATATTGCAATCCAAAATTGCACTAGATCATTGCCCTCTGCAAACGAAAGAACGTCAGAGTAAAAAATAAATCTTATTAACGCACGCCGTATACGTAGATGGCTCCTGGTCGGACGCATTTCTAAAAGTGGCGCTTCAGTGAACTTGTCTACCCTATTTAGTTTTTCTCTGTGAAAGTTTTAAAAGTCTTTTATTCCATTGTTCACGTTTTATATTCACAACTTTCTGAACATAAGTATTAAACATCTGCACTTCGGAAACTTGATTAACACGATTTTGACTATTTCATTATGCACAACTTTGAATAAAATTGATACCATTCAGTAGATCTCGCTTAGTCGTAAATTTTGGTATAAGTTATATGATAGTCAGTGCACGCAATCAAAATTAATAGACAAAACAAATTTAAGATGGGCAATTTCCCTTGCTAATTTTTCCTGTGACATCGTGACGCTCTCCACAGGCTCAGTGTTAAACTCAGCGATGTCACACTGAAATTTAACATTGAAAACACCCCATCTAAAATTCATATTGTCTGTATTATTTGATTACATAAACCCTCGACCATGTTACATATACCAAAATTTATGAGTAAGGGAGATCTATTCAATGATATAGATTTTATCTTATTTTGGCGTTTATCCAGTTTCCGAAGTGAGCCGCGGGGACAGTAGTTTAGCTTATTTTTCCCAAGAATTGACCTCCTTTAGTCGTAACTGGAAATTAACTTCAACTTACCCTATCAGCTGCCTTCAAATCGCAATATGAAAATTAAAATGTCTACGGGAAATTTCCATGTTAAGCTAATTTCAAGCTAGCCGCTACCATATTGTCATGATTGTTCTAAGACAAGACAAGATTTATTTAAAGTTGGCATGGTGAGGACAACATGTAAACACAAGCTCAGAAGAGCTTTTGACTGACATATGTAATCCTTGTTAACAATAGTAAACAGTGATATCAAAGTGTCCGATGTCACGCATTTTCAGTGATTTTACTGTAGAAAATCCCCGTAGACTTTTTATTTTCCGCCTTATTTCTAACTTAATCAATGTACAGCCAAAACAATGGTATTTTCTGTTACGACTAAATGAGTACTTAAAAACTGATATTGTTTTGGAATATGGCAATATGATATTTTAGAGAAAACCGGGAAAACAGGGTGCTCTGGATTTAGTGAACAGGACTGTTGATGGGAACTTTTCTATTTCAATTTGGCCTTTGTTCTGGTTAGGGAACCGGGAAAATAAAGGCGAAAAAAGAGGATTTCAAGACAAAGGGGTAGGGCCACGATAGTCTGACTTGCAGACCTATGACGGTGCTATCTGTTCTAACTGCTATGCGTAGGCAAAACTTGAGAATTTCTGTGCTAAAAATTTCGGCAAGTTGTCCTTTTTTTTTTTACAAATTCTGGTCTCCTCAACCAAAAAATAACTCGCCCAGTCCTCCTGCCCCTAAAAAATCCCCTCTAAGCCTGGTTTCACCTCTTCATCTTTTCCGATTTTCCTCTGATCAACGACATTTTGTCATGCGCACAGAGGTAAAACCAGGCCTAGAGGTGATTTTTTAGGGGCAGAAGGACTGGATGACTTATTTTTTGGTTGAAAAGACTGGAATTCGTCAAAAAAAAGGACGACTTGCCAAAATTTTTTTTGCGCAGAAATTCTCAAGTTTTGCCTATGCATAGCAGTCAGACCGAAGACGATAAAACAGATAACACCGTTGTGGGCTTGCAAGTCGGACTAGGGCCACGAAACCCCTAAATCGGCCCTGTTTCTTAACAATTGAATTGATTATTTTTTGTGACTTCAAGTTTTTTTTTACCCTTTGATTCCAGGGGCCTGGGCCTTCAAAATTGGGTAAAATAGCGACATTTGGAATTTGTTTTATTTCAAACTGGATATTTTAAGCTCAGAAATTGGGAAAAATGCCTGTTTTTTAGCATTGGGAATGGGGCCGAATGTTGGCCCTGGAGAACCCCAAAAATAATCCCTGGACTTGATACTTAAAGTTCTTTACTTAATTATGTGTTTAGATTTTGTAAATAATGCATGTACCGGTATCAGCGAAGCTCAAGTGAGCTTAAAAAAAGTATGTCGTCTGGCATAAACTTTTGACGTTTTTGACATCTCCTCTGGAACCCCTACGCAGAATTTCACAAAACCTTACAGAGAGCAAGTACTAAGGTCCTCTACGGAGTTTGTGTTTTTTTGTGTCAATCGGTCAACAAATATGGCAGCCAATGGCTCTGTTTGGCTGACTCATTTTGGACATCTCTGTACAGAATTTCACCAAACCTTACAGGAAGCAAGTACTCAAGGTCCTCTACCAAGTTTGTGTTTTTTGCTTCTATCGGTCAACAAATACTGCTGCAGAGGGCTGTGATTGGCTGACGCATTTTAGACTTCTCGTCTGCAACAGCTGCACAGAATTTCACGAAACCTTACAGGAAGCAAGCACTGAAGATCCTTTACCAAGTTTGTGTTTTTCGTGCCGATCAGTAAACAAATATAGCTGCCGATGGCTCTGACTGGCTGATGCATTTTTGACTTCTCTGAAACCACTGCATAGAATTTCATGAAACCTTACAGGAAGCATGTACTCACGGTCCTCTACCAAGTTTGTGTTATTCCTGCTGATCGGTCAACAAATATGGCCGCCGATGGATCTGATTGGTTGAAGCATTTTCAACTTCTCCTGTGCAACCGCTGCACAGAATTTCACGAAACCTCACAGGAAGCAAGTACTCAAGGTCCTTTACCAAGTTTGTGTTTTTCATGCTGATCCGTCAACAAATATGGCCTCCGAGGGCCCTGATCGGCTGACACATTTTCGGCTTCTCCTCTGCAACCGCTGCACAGAATTTCATGAAACCTTACAGGAAGCAAGTACTCAAGGTCCTCTACAAAGTTTGTGTTTTTCATGCTGATCCATAAACAAATATGATCACCAAGGGCTCTGATTGCAGACATGGTTTTTCTCCGCCTTAAAGCAGAATTCCGCTACAAGAATTGGTAAATTCCGCTCGTTTATATAATTTCCGCTCTTTTGTAAATTCCGGAATTTGACAAATCCGTTATAGAATCAATGTTTTACCTTTGCCGTTTTGCGATGTGTCGTGATTTCTATTTGGTCAATAGGCAATCATTTGACCAATCAACAATTAGTATTCATCCGAAACACGTGTTCCTTGCCAGCCAGATTGAACTTTCATTGTTTTTTTTTGTATTTGAACTTTATGATGAAAATTGTCATTTTTTGCCGGGGCCTACGACCCCCTGGTCCCCCTGATATAGGGGCGCTGCCCCTATACACCCCACTGGGGGAGGACGCCCAGACCCCCCTTCAGTTTTTTTCTTTGAACACTACATGTAGAATCATGTCTGTGATTGGCTGATGCATTTTTGACTTCTCCTCTAGAACTGCTGCACAGGATTTCACAAAACCTCACAGGAAGCAAGTAATGAAGTAGCCAAGGTCCTCTACCAAGTTTATGTTTTTCATGCTGATCAGAAAGCAAATATGGCCGCCGAGGGCTCTGATTGGCTGATGCATTTCGACTTCTCCTTTGCAACCGCTGCACATAATTTCAAGAAAACTCACAGGAAGCAAGTACTCAAGGTCCTATACCAATTTTATGTTTTTTGTGCAGATTGGTCAACAAATATGGCCGCTGAGGGCTCAGATTGGCTGACGCATTTTTAGCTCACCTCGACGAAGTTGAGATGAGCTTATGCTATAACCCCGGTGTCCGCGTCAGCGTCCCCGTCCGGTTAAAGTTTTTGGGTAACTCAGTATCTGACAAAGTATTGATGCTACAGTAACCAAACTTGCACAAGTGATTCATCTTGGGATGCTGAGGTGAACCCATGCATCGGATGCTGCATCTGACCTACATTTTCCGGTTGAATGACTTTGTCAATGTCTGGTTAAAGTTTTTGGGGTAGCTCAGTATCTGACAAAGTACCGATGCTACAGTAACCAAACTTGCACCAGTGATTCATCTTGGGATGCTGAGGTGAACCCATGCATCGGATGCAGCATCTGACCTACATTTTCCGGTTGAATGATTTTACCTTTAAAGGCCAATATTGAGCAAAGTATAAGTGCTACATAAACCAAACTTGCATATTAGATGTATCTTTGATCAAACTTTCAGAAAATGACCTTGACCTACTTTTTCCGCTTGAGTGATTTTGCCTTTAAAGGCTAATATTGTGCAAAGTATAAGTGCTACATGTACCAAACTTGCATATTTGATGTATCTTTGATCAATCTTTCATAAAATGACCTTGACCTACTTTTTCTGCTTGAGTGATTTTACCTTTAAAGTCCAATATTGAGCAAAGTATAAGTGCTACATGTACCAAACTTGCATTGTGGATGTACATTTTGTATCTTTGATCAAACTTTCATAAAATGACCTTGACCTACTTTTTCCGCTTGAGTGATTTTACCTTTAAAGTCCAATATTGAGCAAAGTTTAAGTGCTACATGTACCAAACTTGCATATTGGATGTATCTTTGATCAAACTTTCATAAAATGACCTTGACCTACTTTTTCCGCTTGAGTGATTTTACCTTTAAAGTCCAATATTGAGCAAAGTATAAGTGCTACATGTACCAAACTTGCATATTGGATGTATCTTTGATCAAACTTTCATAAAATGACCTTGACCTACTTTTTTCCACTTGAGCGATTTTTCTTTTAAAGCCAATATACATGTACCTAGAGATATGTTTTAATTGAATTTTGCTGCCGCGAGGTGAGCTTCGTAATCTTTGATTAAACTATGTTTGACTTCTCCTCTGCAACTGCTGCACAGAATTTCACAAAATTTCACAGGAAGCAAGTACTGAAGTAGCCAAGGTTCTCTACCAAGTTTAAGTTTTTCGTGCTAATCAGACAGCAAATATGGCCGCTGAATGCTCTGATTGGCTGACGCATTTTCGACTTCTCCTCTGCAACTGCAGCACAGAATTTCATGAAACCTCACAGGAAGCAAGTACTCAAGGTCCTTTACTAAGCATCTGTTTATTGTGCTGATTGGTAAAAAAGTATGGCCGCTGAGGGCTTTGATTGGCTGACGCATATTCGACTCCTCCTCTACAACTGCTGCACAGAATTTTACAAAACCTTACAGGAAGCAAGTACTCTAGGTCCTCTACCAAGTTTGTGTTTTTCGTGCAGATCGGTCAACAAATATGGCCGCTGAGGGCTCTGATTGATTGACGCCTTTTTGACTTCTCCTTTGCAAGCACTGCACAATATTTCTCGAAATCTTACAGGAAATAAGTACTCAAGATCCTCTTCCAAGTTTGTGTTTTGTTGGTGCCTTGGTCTAGCAGATAGGGCGTCGGGTTAGTAATCTTAAGATTTAATTTAATGAAACCTTGTAGGAAGCAAGTACTCAAGGGCCTCCACTGAATTGTCTACTACCATTCTTTTGTTTGCAACTCAGGTGAGCGATGTGGCCCCCTTGGGCCTCTTGTTTCTTGTATGAAAGTGGAAACGCACATATTTTTTTTTTTGGCCTAAGAATTGATTGCGTGCACTGACAATGATTTCACTTAGAGTTATACCAAAATTTATGACCAAGCAAGATCTATTGAATGGTATTACTTTCACTTAATTTGTTCTATGATAAAGTAGTCAAAATCGCGTTTATCCAGTTTCGAAAGTGAGCTGCGCGGACAGTAGTTCCTTTCTACTCTCCTAAATCCCCCTATATTGTATTGTACCCTTCTACCCAAGGTATTAAGAAACACAATTAAAAATGGGTCCGCTTCAAAAAGTTTTTTCAACATTGTTCGGGCTATATGTATTCAACAGAAAATAAAACACCTGCTTGTAGATAAATGTCCAATCCTTTGATTACTGGCAGTCATGACTGCCGGTATACTGTAATCAATCGTGACATACTTGCACGGATAAAATAACTCTTGGCAATATGATTGGTATACAATTACAAAATATGCAATTATTCGTCAAGGTTATTCAGAATCTGTGCATAAGATACTTTCATCAGGTCGGCTCAAGAGTCTAGATGACTTGACAAATAAAAAGTCATATCGTATCAGTGCATTTTCATCTGAAAGATGCATCGAAAAGTCTTTGTACCGATACGTCCTACAACAATCACAGATCCTCGGAAATTTTCGTAGCTTGAATCGGAAATAAAAACGGAAAAGCCTGGAAATGTGCGATTGGTCAACAAGAACAAAAATCGTTTATTCCAATTTTTTCTTACTAGTATTTTACAACATTTATTAAATTTATGTCAGCTAACTGCCGGCAAGCTTTTTGTAAAAGCTAATACCTTTGTACTTGTACCTACCACAAAACATTCAAAATGATTTGATATGACTTCAAACGCAAATTTAACCTGTGCAGCCTGAAGACAACTTGCCGGCCAGTGCACAAATAAAAACTCTTGAGAGATGCTGCATGGTTGTAATAGTATCTAACATAGGATTGGCTGGCAAGTTGTCCTCTAGCTGTACAAGTTCACCCATTTTATAGTCAAGGAGTTGTGGGATATTTTGGTTTGTAAAAATAAATCTTAATTGACTGGCGTACATGCGTAATACTGTGTTTAAGCCATTAGTGTACATGTAGGCTTTTTATGCCCCCGGAATCACAGATTCGGGGGAATATAGTTTTTGGCCTGTCCGTCTGTTTGTCTGTCTGTTTGACAAACAATGCCCCTGGAATCACAGATTCGGGGGCATATAGTTTTTGGCCTGTCCGTCTGTTTGTCTGTCTGTTTGTCTGTTTGTCCGAAAATGAAAACTTTTGAATGGAAGATGATAGAGCTTTCATATATCACATGTGTATTCCTTGTGACAAGACCTTTCCATTGATACCAAAATTTTTGACTTTGTGACCTTGACCTTGACCTTTGACCTACTTTTCAAAAACTTTAATATTGGGCATAACTTTTGAATGGAAGGTGATAGAGCTTTCATATTTCACATGTGTATTCCTTGTGACAAGACCTTTCCATTGATACCAAAATTTTTGACCTCGTGACCTTCACCTTGACCTTTGACCTACTTTTCAAAAACTTTAACATTGGGCATAACTTTTGAATGGTAAGTGATAGGACTCTCATATTTCACATGTGTATTCCTTGTGACAAGACCTTTCCATTGATACCAAAATTGTTGACATTGACCTTTCACATACTTAACAGAAAATGAAGTTTATACACCGGGGGCATTCGTGTTTCACAAACACAGGCTTTATTTGATTTAGAATGTGAGAAAATTAAGAAGTTGTGCATTTGCTCTTAACAGAATAGACCTTCTTCATATTACTGGTAGACTTGCATTTAAGACACACATAGACCCGGCATCACTACTTTTGACGTTATTTGTCATTGTGATGTCATAAATCAGATACGATGTCACACTCACAGGTAAAAGTTATGTCAAATCTTGTGATGTCAGGTCTTTGGATGTGTAAAATACATTATTCAAGTCAACTGCGGTAATATGAAAATTGTCTATTGTAATGTCTAAGTGAAAATTTGATCCAAGACCAAAGGTTATGACTTCAGGGATTTTTTTTTTGGCTCACCTGAGCGAAGCTCAAGTGAGCTATTGTCATAGTGCGGCATTCGTCGTCTGTTGTCCGTCTGCCGTCTGTCTTTAACTTTTTAACATTTTCGACTTCTCCTCTGAAACCGCTACACAGAATTTCACGAAACTTCACAGGAAGCAAGTACTCAATGCCCTCTACCAAGTTTGTGTTTTTTGAGCCAATCAGAAATCCAAGATGGCTGCCACAGGCTCTGATTGGCTGACACATTTTCGACTTCTCCTCTGAAACCTCTGCACAGAATTTCATTAGACTTCACAGGAAGCAAGAACTCAATGCCCTCTACCAAGTTTATGTTTTTCGAGCGGATTGGAAATCCAAGATGGCAGCCACAGGCTCTGATTGGCTGACACATTTTCGACTTCTCCTCTGAAACAGCTGTATAGAATCTCTCGAAACTTCACAGGAAGCAAGAACTCAATGCCCTCTACCAAGTTTGTGTTTTTCGAGCCGATCAGAAATCCAAGATGTCCTCCACAGGCTCTGATTGGCTGACACATTTTTCGACTTCTCCTCTGAAACGGCAGGATAGTATCTCTCGAAACTTAATTCACAGGAAACCGCTGCACAGAATTTCGTGAAACTTCACAGGAAGCAAGTACTCAATGTTCTCTACCAAGTTTGTGTTTTTCAACATATTTGGAAATCCAAGATGGCTGCCAAAGGCTTTGATTGGCTAACACATTTTCAACTTCTCCTCTGAAACTGCTGCACAGAATTTCACGAAACTTCGCAGGAAGCAAGTACTCATTGCCCTCTACCAAGTTTGTGTTTTTCAAGCTGATCGGAAATCAAAGATGGCCGCCACAGGCCCTGATTGGCTGACACATTTCTGACTTCTCCTCTGAAACCGCTGCACAGAATTTCACGAAACTTCACAGGAAGCAAGTACTCATTGCCCTCTACCAAGTTTGTGTTTTTAGGAGCCGATCAGAAATCCAAGATGGCCACCACAGGTTCAGATTGGCTGACACATTTTCGACTTCTCCTCTGAAACTGCTGCACAGAATTTCACGAAAGGAAGCTTCACAGGAAGCAAGTACTCATTGCCCTCTACCAAGTTTGTGTTTTTCGAGCCAATCGGAAATCCAAGATGTCCTCCATAGGCTCCATTTGGATGACACATTTTTAGCTCTACTGGTCTCAGACCAGTCGAGCTTATGCGATACCCCGTCGTCCGGCGTCCGTCTGTCTGTCCGTCTGTCCGTCCGTCCGTCCGTCCGTCCGTAAACAATTCTTGTGCTCGCAACTCCTCTGAAACCATAGGAGATAGAAAGTTAATTCTTTTTGCATCCTACTTGGTATGTGGTCTAGTTGTGCACCTGACATTTGGTTTCAGCCCCTGACCCCCAGGGTCTTAGAAAATGGGCGTGGTCATGAAAATCTATGTAATCTTGTGCTCGCAACTCCTCTGACACTATAAATGATGGAGACTTAATTCTTTTTGCAATATGATGGGTCTGTGGTCTAGTTGTGCACCTGATATTTTGTTTGAGCCCCTGACCCCCAGGGTCTTAGAAAATGGGTGTGGTCATTTTCACCTATATAACTCTGTGTAATCTTGTGCTCGCAACTCCTCTGGCACTATTAATGATGGAGACTTAATTCTTTTTGCAATATGATGGGTCTGTGGTCTAGTTGTGCACCTGATATTTTGTTTGAGCCCCTGACCCCCAGGGTCTTAGAAAATGGGTGTGGTCATTTTCACCTATATAACTCTATGTAATCTTGTGCTCGCAACTCCTCTGACACTATAAATGATGGAGACTTAATTCTTTTTGCAATATGATGGGTCTATGGTCTAGTTGTGCACCTGATATTTTGTTTGAGCCCCTGACCCCCAGGGTCTTAGAAAATGGGTGTGGTCATTTTCTCCTATTTAACTCTATGTAATCTTGTGCTCGCACCTCCTCTGACACTATTAATGATGGAGACTTAATTCTTTTTGCAATATGATGGGTCTGTGGTCTAGTTGTGCACCTGATATTTTGTTTGAGCCCCTGACCCCCAGGGTCTTAGAAAATGGGTGTGGTCATTTTCACCTATATAACTCTATGTAATCTTTTGCTCTTAACTCCTCTGACACTATAAATGATGGAGACTTAATTCTTTTTGCAATATGATGAATCTGTGGTCTAATTGTGCACCTGATATTTTGTTTGAGCCCCTGACCCCCAGGTTCTTAGAAAATGGGTGTGGTCATTTTCTCCTATTTAACTCTATGGTATCTTGTGCTCGCAACTCCTCTGACACTATAAATGATGGAGACTTAATTCTTTTTGCAATATGATGGGTCTGTGGTCTAGTTGTGCACCTAATAAGTTGTTTGCGCCCCTGACCCCCAGGGTCTTAGAAAATGGGTGTGGTCATTTTCACCTATATAACTCTATGTAATCTTGTGCTCGCAACTCCTCTGACACTATAAATGACAGAGACTTAATTCTTTTTGCAATATGATGGGTCTGTGGTCAAGTTGTGCTCCTGATATTTTGTTTGAGCCCCTGACCCCCAGGGTCTTAGAAAATTGGTGTGGTCATTTTCACCTATATAACTCTATGTAATCTTGTGCCTGCATCTCCTCTAACACTATAAATGATGGAGACTTAATTCTTTTTGCAATATGATGGGTCTGTGGTCTTGTTGTGCACCTGATATTTTGTTTGAGCCCCTGACCCCCAGGGTCTTTGAAAATGGGTGTGGTCATTTTCACCTATATAACTCTATGTAATCTTGTGCTCACAACTCCTCTGACATTATAAATGATGGAGACTTAATTCTTTTTGCAATATGATGAGTCTGTGGTCTAGTTGTGCACCTGATATTTTGTTTGAGCCCCTGACCCCCAGGTTCTTAGAAAATGGGTGTGGTCATTTTCTCCTATTGTACTCTATGTAATCTTGTGCTCGCAACTCCTCTGACACTATAAATGATGGAGTCTTAATTCTTTTTGCAATATGATGGATCTGTGGTGTAGTTGTGCACCTATTATGTTAATTGCGCCCCTGACCCCCAGGGTCTTAGAAAATGGGTGTGGTCATTTTCACCTATATAACTCTATGTAATCTAGTGCTCGCAACTCCTCTGACACTATAAATGACAGAGACTTAATTCTTTTTGCAATATGATGGGTCTGTGGTCAAGTTATGCTCCTGATATTTTGTTTGAGCCCCTGACCCCCAGGGTCTTAGAAAATGGGTGTGGTCATTTTCACCTATATAACTCTATGTAATCTTGTGCTCGCAACTCCTCTGACACTATAAATGATGGAGACTTAATTCTTTTTGCAATATGATGGGTCTGTGGTCTAGTTGTGCACCTGATATTTTGTTTGAGCCCCTGACCCCAAGGGTTTTAGAAAATGGATGTGGTCATTTTCACCTATATACATTTAACTCTATGTAATCTTGTGCTCGCAGCAACTCCACAGACACCATAATTGATGGAGACTTAATTCTTTTTGCAATATGATGGGTCTGTGGTGTAGTTGTGCACCTGATATTTTGTTTGAGCCCCTGACCCTCAGGGTCTTTGGAAATGGGTGTGGTCATTTTCACCTATATAACTCTATGTAATCTTGTGCTCGCAACTCCTCTGACACTATTAATGATGGATACTTATTTTTTTCTGCAATATGATGAGTCTGTGGTCTAGTTGTGTACCTGATATTTTGTTTGAGCCCCTGACCCCCAGGGTCTTAGAAAATGGGTGTGGTCATTTTCACCTATACAAATGTATTGTGCTCGAAACTCCTCTGACACTATAAATCATGGAGACTTAATTCTTTTTGCAATATGATGGGTCTGTGGTCTAGTTGTGATTCTGATATTTTATTTGAGCTCCTGACCCCCAGGGTCTTAGAAAATGGGTGTGGTCATTTTCACCTATATAACTCTGTGTAATCTTGTGCTCGCAACTCCTCTGACACTATAAATAATGGAGACTTAATTCTTTTTGCAATATGATGGGTTTATGGTCTAGTTGTGATTCTGGTATCTTATTTGAGCTCCTGACCCCCAGGGTCTTAGAAAATGGATGTGGTCATTTTCTTCTATATAACTCTTTGAATCTTATTTTTTGTGTCATTGAGCTAGCAGCCCCTGGCCACTAGGATATTGAAAAATGGTCATAGCATTCTTTTTTGAAATATCTTATCTGGGATATTATGAATTCCATGAGTGATATTCTAGTTGCAGTTTAATGGATATGTTGTTTTGTTGTGCAATGCTCCTTATAATTTGTTAAAGTGCCTGCTTCCTTATAATGGTCTTTGGTTTAAAAGAAAGGAAATTGATCTTTTAAAACAAAACAACCAGGAGAGCTACAGTCTCGTCAGAGACTTCTGGTTTACTTATCCCCTTAAACTACTTCACAGAATGTCACCAAACTTTACAGGAAGTAAGTACACATTGTCTTTCTCAAAGCTTCACTAAAAGCTATTTCCTTCAGGTCTTATACTTTGATTAAAAACATACATACAGTCTCCTCAGGTGAGCGATGTGGCCCCCTTGGGCCTCTTGTTCATAATACCTTTGGGAATTTCAGAGTGATTTTTTGGGAAAAATAGAGGAAATTTGGCCTTGACTTCACTTTTGAATATGGTACAAATTTCATTTCAAGTGTTTGTCTATCTTGATATATTGATTCATAAAAAAAAACCAAAAACTTTCATCAGACAAAATCATTGGGAGGGCCCTTCATTACATTGTCAGTGTTCTACATGTTGTACATGTGCATCCAACAAACATGGCCACAAAGGGCTCTGATTGGCTAGTGCATTTTGACTTCTTCTTTGCAAGCAGTGCATACAGTAGAATTTTACAGAGAGCAAGCAACTTCTATCTGGCAAATTTGTGTTTTTTAAGCATACAGATCAACCAACATCATGAATTTGACTGCCAAGGGCTCTGATTTGCTTACAATTTTCCACTTTGTTGCAACTATTGCACTGAATTTCTCATGAAATCTTACATGAAGAGAGTCCCCTACAAAATAAAATGCTTTTAAAAACTATAATTGAGCAAAGTATAAGTGCTACATGTACATTTTACTAAAATTGCATATTGGGTGTACCGGTATCTTTGATTTATCTTTCATAAGATGGTTTCAACTGGAGTGATTTTGCCTTTTACTATAAAGCCAATATACCGGTAGAGTGAACTATGAGTGCAACATATACCAAACTTGCATGTTTGATGTATGTTTTATATAACTTTTATAAAATGACCTTGACCTACTTTTCCGCTTGGAAGATTTAGCTTTCTAAAGCTTATATTGAGCAAAGTATTAGTTCTACATGTACCAAACTTGCATGTTAGATGAATCTTTGATCAAACTTTTATAAAATGATTTTGACCTACTTTTACTGCTTGAGTAATTTTGCTTATAAAAGCCAATGTTGGGCAAATTTTTAATTTTTACATATAACAAACCTACCAGGTTTGTGTTTTTTTTAGCTGTTTAGGCAACCAACATAGTGCTCAAGGGCTATGATTGGCTGAACATTTTCGACTTTCTTGTAACTACTGCACAGAATTTCATGAAATTTTACAGGAAGCAAATACTGAAAATTTTCTATCAAGTTTGTGTTTTTCAAGCTACATGAACACTAAGGGTTCTTATCATGATTGGCTTCTCCTGCTTATGTTTTTTTTTTGTTTCTCAACTGATACGGTACGCCAGGGCATGTTCCAAATACAGGTATGAAGATTTCATCATTAGAGCCAGACGGCTTGCAAGTAAGCTACTTGTTCAGGGTTATGATACACAATGGCTGAAACCATCATTGAGGAAGTTCTTCGGTCGCTAAGGGGATGTAATAAAAGCATATGAGATTCCCCTTTCCAGAATGATCAGTGACATTCTACATTGTGATTGAATGGTTGTCACCATCACAAAACAAGATATACTTACGGTACCTGATGTGTACATCAAAATGTACATCGGGACAATCACCGAATTTGAAGGTTTCCATGGAGCTGTTGCGACGGGTGTTGCATGCAATCAGGAGACGCTGACTCTCCCCGGGCACCTGGCCTCACTTCGGAATTTTGTTCATTCCGAGGTTCGCAACCGTTCCTTTGGAAAATCTAATGATTTTGCCTTGCCTTCTCGACTATGAGACTGAGTAACTGATGGGAACTTCTGTAATGTTTATTTGTATAAACACAACTGATTAGAGACTTTGTTCGCTTAATATAACACTTTTTGCCAACAACAGTTTTGCGTGTGTTGCAGTTTCGGCTCGGAAGACGTCAAGTTGTGCTGCTGTGACGCAATAAACCGTCCAATATCTACTTGGGTTTGGTCATCGCGTTTTACAATTCTTTATGCCCTAGGGTGGGTGTGAGGAAGGGAGGGGGGCATATGAACAACATGTGTACAAGTCATTCGGGTCGGTCTAGAATCAAATACTATTTCGAAAGAGCGCGTAACGAAAGGGTGTATGTGTCGTGCATTTCATAAATATATATATATATATATATATATATATATATAAAAAATTAAAACAATAATAAATATGATAACATTACCCTTAGAAAAATGACAAAGAAATAAGATTCCCTGTTTGGAATATTGCGTGGTAATGTCCTCTTTTAACTCTAAAAGCCCCTAGCTGACCTGAACTTCCTATGTCTATCTAGATAAAGTGTGCCATAATTTTGAACCAAGGTCATATTCAAGGTCACATTTGCATAATGTGGTTAAAATAAAATTGTTACTGCCCATACAGATTTCATTTGTATCTGAGGTCATTGTAGATACATGTACTAGGAAACACAAAAGGTTGAAAGGTCAAGGTTACTCCATTAAATTCGTTTGATACTTGTCTGCCGAAATCTCTAATGTTTGACTGATTTTTGCCAAAGACACAAGGATTATGCCATAATCCATATGTTCAGGGTCACAGTAAACATTGTTAATAATGACTTCAGTTTCGGAACTTTTATTTCATGGATTTGAATATTTTACAGAATTGACCAGAATGTGCATTGACTTTGAACAAACGAGCTTATTCAGGAAAAAGTTTAAGAAGATGTCGAATTGTCAAGGAAGTGTTTCATAAGCAAATTTGAATAAAATATTGACACGGTTTTGTATAATGTGGCGTTTATTATAAATATTGTTCATTTTCATTTGACTTACCTTTCCGAACTCAAAAATCGTTCGAAAGTTAGTAGGTATCCTAGTTCAAACACCATGCTATCAAGCCTTCTAGATATAAATCTAATGCTTTATAGTATACGTTAAAACTGACAGGTAAAACTGCTGAAACTGCAATAGCATTTTGTCTAGACTATCCTATGCAATTATTCTCGATTTTATTCACAAAAGTATGAATAGAAAAGCTCAGTTTGGCATTATGAATCTGAAAAGAGATTTTCATTGATTTCTTGTCCATGGTATGCGCACAGGTGATTCGTACGCACAGCTTTTCATCTGAAATGCTTAATGTACATTTTTATTTGTACAAAGGGTGTTTATATATGCAATGTAGCCTAATGCCTTAGGTGCATGATGAACGAAGAGGAAAACAAATGTTTACTCATTCTCAGTTTTATTTTTAGCATCGTGCTTCACCTCTGTGAGGCACAAAATATTCCAGAAAAAAACTCTTTCACTACGATGATTTTGGAATCTTTGGAACTTGATGTACTCATCTAGTTATTAATCTGACAAATATGTTCTGTTGTTGCCCAGATGAAGTTGATTCAGACGATAATAATATATTTCAGGACAAAAAATCCCAAGAAAATCCGACTGATAACGGAAAACTACGAGAAGACAACAACAAGGAAGTCCCCAGCGAAATCAAAGAGGTTAATAATCCACAAACAGAGGAAATTCAGGAAGGAAGTTCAAGTTTGGATTCATTGAGGCCCATTGAAGGGAAATTGGACACTCCTTGCCCTAAAAAGGACTCCATAGAGTTAATTAATCAAGAAGTTTTGATAGAGGAAGAGATAATGTCATCCGAGGCGTTGTCGTCTGCTGTTAATCGTCTGGAAGCTGTAGCATCCAGGTTAGAAGCTTTGGCGGGAAGGCCAGGAGGGCCCTCAAGGTCATCTTCGGTAGCAGAAGGTTAGTGTCACAGAGAGGCTTCCATATGATTTCAAACCTTTGTTTGATATTTGCATGCAAGGTAAAAAGTACTAAAAACTAAGAAAGGCTATTTGAAAGGTGGTAGTTGTTGTTTCGAGAAAGTGTAGGAACCAGCGGCTATACAGAACGGAGGGAGATGATGGATGGTTCATATATCAAGGAGGAGGGGTTGATTTGATGGGTTTCGGAGGACTATATATATAGAAAGTTATAGACTGAATAATCCAGTGTCTTATTAGATTATTCAGTCTAAGGAAGTTGTAAGGAGGGTATAATATAACCAGGATGGGGGCACAGGATTTTGACGTCACCGACCAACAATTAAGGAACGGGTTTTGATGAGGTTCATTGGCGTCGATCTTCTTTCAATAGCTAATTCGCTAGTAGATGTGAACGTTTTCAAGGGTACACGTGTATATTTTATAGTTTACCTAAGTGACCCGAATGGGTAAATCAGAAATCAAGTTAAAATAGTGGGCGGTATCTGATTACATGCTTACATTGCATGTCAAGTGTGATTCACACGATGTTTACAAGAATATCGTTAGACTACATTATTAAGGACCATTACGGATCCAGAGAGGAGATTGGGAGTTTTAGATGAGTCTAGATAACAATTTCCCGAAAGTTTGCACATACTTCCGTCAAAATCACTGACTTGAATCCTCCCCTCCCGAGGGCCATCTCCCCACCCCACCCACCTTGCTTGGCGGAACTCAAGCATCTTCATGAGAAAAAAAATCGAGATCCAAGCAAGTTTGGTGATTGCAAATCAAAACGAATCAATCTCTCATTGAATTTAATGCTCCGTATTATCGATATTACTTTAATTTGATATAAGAAGGTTCACTTCAACTGAAAAAATACATGATGACATACTTTGAATATGTGAATACATTTAAGAAATGACTGTCTTACTTTTGGTGTTCATGGGTGTATAATTCTGATTGGGCACGTGCAAATTCCGTGAATCGCGAAGCGATTCTCGGAAAATTTGCACGTGTCCAACCAGAATTATACACCCATGAACACCAAAAGTAAGACAGTCATTACTTATATTTACATTTATTCTAATTATAGGTCATTTTTATTTGCATGAACATCGCACATTTTGCCTGTAACAGCGTCAAATGTATCTTAATTTTGGTAAATTCTCCCTACATGCAATACCTGAACGTGACGTCACAATATCAACCCAAGTTATTGGAATATAATTCTAGTTGCCTAATGGGCGTTCAACATGGGGAATCAACTAGTTATGTAAATATTCTAAGATAGTGTTATGTACCATATGCACATTTCAACAAATGATGTTTCATCTACATACAATGCTCGAAGCCGGAATAGAGAAAATCTTAGAGTTTAATATAAATTAAGCTTGAAGTTAAGTTGATGTCGCATCGTTTTTGTACAACGCTCAACAAAACTTGCACCAGTAAACTGTATTGGACCCATGCATCAGTTGGTGCATCTGACCTACGTTTTCTGCGTGAGCGACTTGAACATGTGGTTTTGAAAAAGATATACGCAAAGACGGGGACATTTGGTAAATCGGAATTTTTTGATTTTTAAAATTACAGGGGGTTTGGTTGGGTTGGGGTTTATTGACCCCTCTAACCCCCCGGCAAATCTGCGCTTGAGTCTTATCGGAAAATAAATAGCTGTCAAACAGTCTTATCGGAACATAAATAGCTGTCAAACTAAATATTTCAGTAGTTCGTCCTAGGACACAGGAGCTCGATGCCACCCACCCTCAATCACAGGCACCAGATTCCTACAAAGAAAATTAAAACTCAATCTTCAACACCCGTTTCTCTTCTCTTTACTCTCTCTTTAAGGCACGACAGCTTCCATGTTTAAACGCCACCCCCCTCTTTACCCCCTCAATATGGTAAGTTTCAAAAGGATTTCTTCATAAAACTACATATCAGTATTTTCTGCAGATATTTTTCTTCACGATCGTAACCTACTTATCATTTATTATTCGTGCATTTAGCCACAATTAATCCAAATACCTGAAATGGAGTCGAAACCTACACTTTACGCTATTCTTAGCATGTGCATTACCGTTAGTTTGAGTTGTCATCCTTGCCGCAAACGGTAAAGTGTAGGTTTCGACTCGATTTAAAAGATGGGAGCTGTCATACCTTAGAGAAAGGTAAAGAGAAGACAAACGGGCGTTTAAGAAAGGGTTCTAGGAATTGGGTGCCTGTGCCCTCAATGACACCCTTCCTCAATGACACTCACCCCTTCCCATCCCATCCATGTAAGAAAATTAAAGGCGGATATTCTTGTGGACCCCTGTGTCCTAGGAAGCCAAGGTGGACAAAGAAAGTTCTAATGGTTTTGTAAGGACGCATTAATTTGACTAACCGAAATGTACTTGTCCTTTTTAGCTCGCCGGGACGAAAAAGTCCGGAGAGCTAATTACCTTTTGTCCTATTGACCATGACCTTGTAGTTTGACCTACTTTTAAAAATACTTTAACCTGGGCAATATCTTTTCAACTAAAAGGATTAAGGCTTTGATATGTAACATGTAGATACCCTCTGACGAGATCTTTCATCTTGACCCAGTGACATTTACTTTGTGCTTGACTTACTTCTTACAAACTTTAACGATGAACTACATTGTATGAGGGGAAGAGCTTTGATATTTCACATATTATATACATTCGGATACCTTGTGGCGAGACCTTTCATTTGAGACTATGACCTTTAACTCTGACTTTTTTTTCCAAACTTTAACCCTTGCTAGATCTCTTGAACTATAAGTGGAAGGCCTTGATATTTCACATATAGATACCTTGTGACAAGACCCCTTATTTGAGAGCTTGACCTAGTGACCTTGGCCTTGAAATTCGACCTTTTCAAAAACTTTAATTCGACCTTTTCAAAAACTTTCAAAAACTTCAAAAACTTTGGACTGTATTTTGTCAACTCTAAGTGACAGGGCTTTGATATTTCACATGTAGATTCCTATTGACAAGACCTCTCATTTGAGACCATGACCTTTGACCTAGTGACCTTGACCCTGAGCTTTGACCTACTTTTCAATAACTTTGCAATGGCTGTTTAAGATCTCAAAAGGTTATGACTTATATTAGTAATATTACATATATATCCCCCTTTCCAGGATGATCAGTGACATTCTACATTGTGATTGAATGGCTGTCATCATCACCAAACAAGACATACTTACCGGATCTGTACATCAAAATGTACATCGAGACAATCACCGAATTTGACAGGTTTACATGGAGCTGTTGCGACGGGTGTTGCATGCAATCAGGAGACGCTGACTCTCCCCGGGCAACTGGTCTCACGTCGGAATGTTGTTCATTCCGGGATTCGCAACCGTTCCGATGGAAATTCTCACTATTTGGCCTTACCTTCTCGACTTTGAGACTGAATAACTGTTAGCCACAGTTAGGTATTTATTTGATTTTTATACTGATATTACGTGTATAGGCTCCTTTTGGATCTTGGATTTCATTTGCTTCTTTACAAAAAAAAAAACCCCTGCTTCGGCGAGCTATGTAATCTTTGATTTCCCCTGGAAGTTCTTTATTTACGTAGTATGTCGCTTGCAATTCAAGTGTGACATGGAGGGATCACTCTGTTCAGCTGTCTTGTATTCATATCAATCTGCAGCATACTTCTATCACGTTTGCAGGGATGGTTAAGGCACGGTCCATTTGATATTCTTGGGGGGGGCTTGGGTTTTTTTTCGAAAAAAATAATTTTGCTCTGAATTTTGATGAAAAAAATAAATTTGCTTATGGTGTGACAGAAAAAAAATAATCTGGCTCTTACAAGTAATCTGAATTTGAAGAATAACCATAAAATTCGCTAAAAATTCCTGAAAATTTTTCGGCTCGCTTCGCTCGCCGCATTTTCACTAGTTTTCATTTCTACATGTAAAAACTTGTATCAGGCCCTCTTACATGTTAAATGACCTTATATACATTTTGTCATACTAAAAATTATATATCGCATATTGTAAAGATCTTTCATCTCTCCCAGTTTAGAAGTGAATACAAGTTTTACATAAAAATAATGTTTGGAGTAATTTAAGTAAATCTAAAGAATTTCTATTGAAAAAACACAAACATTCTTAATATTCACATCAATTCTTATAAAAAAAATCCTTGCTCCAACTTTGCAAGAAAAAAAAAATTTTGCCCCGGTCTGGGGCGAAAAAAATAATCTTGCTCCGACAAAAAACCCAAGCCCCCCCCCCAGAATATCAAATGGACCGTGCCTAAGCGTTATGAGACTCAATATCCAATGGCGGTCAAGGCCACCTTCAAAATAAGGTCACATATTAGGGGTAAACATGCGACAGGCGACGAACCTGCTCATAAACAGTGAAAGTTTCGGAATATAAATTGCTAGGGTTGAGCAAAGTATAAGTTTAACCTTGAACTTTGAGAATTTTCTGTATATTGCTACTTACTATCAAACACCAACCAGCGAGCTATGCTGTTTCTCTGACAAGTCTTTGGGTTTATGTAATATTTCAGCACGTCTTGGCCAGAGACACCGTGAGTATTGCATTATGAAAATGTGTCAGGGTTTGAAATATTTGAAATATATCCTATCTAATCACATCTTGGCACTTACTAGTAACCCAAAGTGACACCTGATGAAGACTGAGTTTGCAGTGTTGTATGCACTTTATAATAGAAAATGATAGCCCACCTCTGTTAACTTATCATGACCTTATGAGACTTATCGTTAGATTAACACAACTACTCGTACTTCGGATCGAACGATTGGTGCTAGTTATATCTATGTCTGACTCTTTGTATTTGATCGTATCTGGTCGTCATTTAGCGTGAATCATGATGCCTCCCCAAACTGGAGGAGACTATTTTGCCTTCGTGTGTCTGTCAGTCGGTCCGTCACAAATCGTTCAGTTCTGTATCTCTTGAAGTCTTTACCGGATCACTTTTACACTTTAGAATGTTTTAATCATGGCCAAATAGATTCCATGTCACCTTGAAGTCAAGGTGATGGGACAAAGGTTAATGTTATGAGACCAAGGTCACATAGTGCTTTTAGGATGAATCATATAATCTTATTGTATCTCTAGGACCATTTACCTGATCACTTCCATGCTTAGTACATGTACTTTGTTGCTCATGGCCCAAAGGGTTCGAATCAACTTGACCCAAGGTCATGTAACCTAGGTCAAGGTAACTTAGTACTTTTCAAACGATATTGTATATGGTAGCCTCGCCTGTGTTCTATCTCTTGAACCGTATATCCAATCACTTTCATATTTCAGCATGTTGTTGATTATGACCAAAAGATTTCACATGACTTTGACCAAAGGTCATACGAATAAGATCATGTCACTTTATACTTTAATAATGAACTTATATGCTAGTTACGGACTATAAGGCCAAAAGAAAAAATACCTTTGTTTCCCATCACCCGACCGACCCTACTCAAAGCTGCCGACCCTAATGTTTTTTCCCGATTTTTAGTTGCATTTAGGTTTTTCGCGCCAATTTTATGACCGTCACGCTTTATGAAATACATGCCAGAAATGTTAAATCTACCGATTTTGGTGTAAATATATCTGCCTTTTAACATTATCTTTTGCAAAACCATTCATTTTCATTCTTCCACTTTTTTAAATTTTGTAAAAATACAAAGCAATCTATAATTTCTCTCTCGAAACGCTACTTTATATTGTACGGCGCTACCGGGTTGGTTTCTTTTTTTCCCACAAAAGGATTAACGCCTGACAACGTTTGTACTCACTGATTGTCATAAAAACGTACAGTCTGACTCAGGGTTCTCATTAACTCAGCCGGCGACCTTCGATATCTCATCTCCTACTTAGGGTAAAATCGCCGCCTTCTTTCGTAAAAAAATATTCGTCGTATCTCAATTTCTATTACAGGTTAATATGAAAATTGAATGTGTTCAAAAGGAAATTTAGTTGTCATGTAAAATCTGTTTTTAAAAAAACCTGTCCCAATACAAGGTACGCGATTAATATTTTGGTAACTATACAGTGCGTTAGTTGTTTTCAACGCAGCGCGACGGGTCATTTTACAGCAACGTATGTTAAAGAAGTACAATAGAACGATTACATCTCGACATTTTCAATCCTGTAAATAAAGTTTTAATACGGAAATTGTATACTATTGAACACGCGCCTCCATGTCGGTCTGAATAGGGATAACGTGCTTCTGACATTACAATGTATGTTTGCGGCCGGTAAATGCTGATTTTATGGTCGCAAACTGAGTCTTTTTTGTAACACGTTACTGGAACCAGAAAAAAACCCGGATGTTTGAACCGTAAAATCAGCACTTACCGGCTACAAACTTAACGTCAAATGCAAGTTACCGTATTCCTATTTTGATGAAATCTCGACTGACGTTAACCGCGAGCATGTTCTAATTTTACGGCCGTACCTGAGGAGGGAACAACCTATGAAACTCGGCTCTTATTTGAGACATTGCATTAAATTTATATGGTAACTCGACAATATAGGGATCAATATGGAAGTAAGCCCATCGATTTTGAGGGAAAGGTCAAATTTGGCGATATGCTTATAATCAGGAGGAGAAGCCTTTTGATTTTGGGTAAACAGGTCAAAGGCCATGGTTACTTTCAGGAAAAACCATTGGGTTCTGTATAGATGATAAAAATGCAGATTCAAGGTCACCATGCTTGGGAGGCCAGTTTTAAAATGCACAGTAACATTTATAAATATTTTGCTGTTTGCCACGGATTACAGACACAAAATGACCTCCCCCCTTCTTTCTACGTGGTTTAACATGTCTGTGTTTACTGATGATTTCTCCATCTATTTGACATACAACACATATTTGAAGGTCATGATTCAATGATACCTTTAAATCACATTTAAAATGGTATTATAAACAAGGCTACAAAAGTAGACCAAAAAAAAAAAAATTCAAAAAAAAAAAAAAAAAAAAAAAAAATCCGACCGACCTACCCTATTTAATTTCAGCATGTTATGGGAAACACACATATTATTTTTTTAGGCCTAATTAACCGTATTCAACATCACATTGACCCGAGGTCACATGACTAAGGTCAAGGTCACTTTAATCTATCCAAACCAAATTTGGATTTATGATAACAATAAGCTTATTTAATTGATTATCAAGGTCACTGTCAGGGAAAAAACACTTGATTTATAATCTGGAAATTATGATTTTAAGAACCCTTTCAATAATCCAAACCAAATATTTGATATATGCTTACTTATCAGGAGAGAAAGAAACCTGTTGATCTTGGTGTCAATTTGGTCTAAGGTCAAGGTCACTGCTAGAAAAATACATTTGAAATAATAGTATACAGATGATAAATCAAGAACACATTCACCCATCCAAACCACAAGCCTGTGATTCTTGGGGCAAAGTTCAAGGTCACTGTTTAACTGTTTAGAGAAATAGACATCATTGATGGATTCCAGATTATACCTCAACAACTCTATAACTTATAATATTGTTTGAACGCTAAACAAACTAGAGGGTAAAAAAAGCTGATTGATTTTAATGTCAGTAGGTCAATGTTATTTCTTCCTTTTACTGATTGTTGTCGTATGAGTCACATTGTTTATTGGGGGCATATGATTCACAAACAAAATTTGCCTTGTTTTATGTTGTTTTTTTGTGACCAAAAAGTTTCACATCACCTTGACTCCAGATTGCGTGACAAAAGCCAAGGTCACTTAGTATTGTAGTATTACTAGTAAGGGCATATCTCGTGAACTGTATCTCCAATCAATTTGAAATTTTTGTATGTAAAATTTTGACTTGACATGTTCTTTATCCGAAGATTTCACATGTAGACTAATGAGGCACGAGTGAAGCTACATTGTAAATGCATCATGTTTGTAAAAGGATGTGGAGAGACATACGTTTTTTCTTTTAAAAGCATTTCAGTGTAATAACTATATTTGTATGCATTGAGTGTCTTCCCATATATTTTGTCAAATGTTCATTTATCTATGCATCTATGTTCTGTTCATAAGCTGTTGTAAAAACAATTACATGTTCGTATGTTTTGTTTGTCTATCTGTATGTGTAGTGTGTATGCTTGATTCCCATACTGACATGAAGCCGAGGGTATTTTTGGTTTCCAATCTGTCTTTCTCGCAGACTGTCATTCTGCGAACACTTTCTGCAGGATACTTGAAGCATAGCGACACTTAGGGATCACTTTGTCCGTCTGTCTGTCACATTCTATATTCTGTATTTTATATAACATTAATTTTGTATATTGAGCCATATTTTTTTTCTCGATTCTCTTTTTGTTAGTTCATGATCATATATTAAAGCGTCACGGTTTAAATAGAGTCGTTTCAGTACCAGTAAGGATATTCTGAACAAAACCTTTTCCGTTCCGATCATTATATTTCACAGAATTGTGGCCTAGGACACATGATTGTGTCATAGACCCTTGAAGCAAAGTCAAAGGTCTATATCAAAGGGTATTTGATAGGAAATTTCTTCTTTTCCTCTTCCTTAATTTCAATAATACTTTAAAAAAAATGTTTGCTAGGACAAAAGGTTTGGGTCCCTGTAAAGTGCGAAACGAAACAAATCGGTTCGAAACAATTCGAAACGAAACAGATCGAAATAAATGAAACAAAACATTTGAGAAAAAACCATTAAGAGGAATCATTGCTGAGAACAAAATATCTGCATGACCATAAGTTCTAGTGGCTGGAGGATATATTGAAATAGTCGAAGTTGACATTTAGAAACATAAATGTTAAATGTCATAGATGTATTCTAGGGGGGGGGGGATATATTACCTCGTCATGAGACCGCAATAAGAAAATATATTGGGGGAGCACATTTCTCACGGAAAAAATCTTATCCCTTTTCAAGGAAAATATGCCAACCCCCCCTCCCTCATTTTTCTTAACAATTTTTTTTAAATCTGTACTAGGCTCCTCAATGCTAAATAATATTTTTCATCCGCCTATGACGAAGTCTTCTATCCTCTCCCCAGTTTAATCCTCTCAAATGCAATAATATTATTTACCAGAACATTTATGTTTAAACGTCAACTTTTACTCTTTCAAGAAATCGTCAAGTCACTATCTAAAACTGAAATATCAAAAGGCCTTGACTTTTACGTAATATTTCCTTTCCTCTAAGTTCTTAAGATATATGTTTTGTTTCGTTTCGTTTCGTTTTTGTTTCGTTTCGCACTTTACAGGGACCCCACAAAGTTGTGTCATGCCCTGAATCAAGGTCCAACTCAAGGTCGAAGTACATTAAATCTATTTTTTTTTAATAATCCACAGAATTGTTGTTTTAGATCCAAGGATGTGTAATAACCATGAATCGGTGTCAGGCGTCAACGTCACAGTGTATTTGGTTGATAAAACTTTGCATTATCTTTCCATCCCCTTTCTCCTTCAATAATGTTTTACAGAACAATGGCCAGCCGAGAGTTTAAGAGACGCATACATCACCTTGTCCTTTTACCTATTACTTCAATCTTAGGTTATGTGACGTCCTTTGGTATCAGGCAACAATTCATTGAAATACTATCGAGGTCAATTGAACGTCGAATGTAAGTAAGTAGGAGAGGGAGAGGGGTGGGGCTGGTCGCTGGTATACGTAAACCCTCATATTTTGGGGTTTGCACCTTATTATGAAGGATCAAAGTGTAAAACATGTCTTGGAATTCCAAATAGTGAATTACAAATGTAAGTGATTGACGAACATAGAACGACGTAATATAGTATTTTTCTCGACAATTGTAGCAAACTTGATTTTACGACCAATGAGCGATAACTCCTACTACTTTATATATGTAGGTATATGTAGTTAGTTTGCTATATGAAAGCAACAAACCACTTCGGAATTTAAAAGCAATTAAAATTGTAATTAGAGGATGGATATCATTAAGAAAATTGATACATACATCAGGAGTGAAACATCCCTCATTTACTGAGCTTTTAGCAAATTTTAAAGTTTGCTAATTCAATAAAACTGTCTGTTTTGATATCAAATGATTTTAATCTCTGTTTTCACGGTACGAAATTTAATTTGCACCTGTCATGGATTTGTTTTTAATTCACACAGTCTCCTAATCAAGAACTTGAATCTTTGTTAAAGGAAGCAACTTTTCAGACCTTTAAAGCTGCAACCAGCCGTCAAGGGAGAAAAGCCTGTAAATAAATTTCGTAATATGTTTTTAAGTGAAAGACCCGACACATTGATTTCCCCTTTGCAATTTGAAAGTAATTAATTGTAAATTAGTGCTCCCCGTTGCCTACCTATCTGTATAGAGGGATTAAATTGGCTACAGACAATTTCCTACCTTTGTAGACGACCTTGATCCTTTAAAGTTAATATTTCGTCACTATCTTTGTGACGGGAGAATAGAAACGGTGATAGGGAAGGAAGGAAAACAAACAATAAGATGATTTAATCTCAGAATTCAAGGCTCTCCAGCAAAAGTCATTCTTCATTTTAGTTCGTAGATAGAACGTGTACTGGTATCCCCTAAATCTCTTTTAGAATTACTCCAGAAGCATGACTGACTTTTGAGGTTGACGGACATGCAATTATTTTGATTAAAGTTCTTTTACATGTAAAGTTAAACGAGTATGTATGGTTTATATGGTAAAGTGGCCCCCTAAAATCGACTTCTCCAAAATCAAATTTTGTTGTCATTTTTAGAAAGTTAGATATCTATAATTTGAGAAATCTAGTAACAAAACCTACTCCTCGATTTGTAAGACATTGTAAATTATGCATAAATATCACGAAAACCAGTGATTTTGTCAATTTTTCACGAAAAATAGCATAATTCTTGATTATTTTCAATAAGATAACATCGAGCGGGATCGTGAACAACTTTTTCCTTTTGCATGCACTTAGAGACGTACAAAAGTAACAACATTTCAAAATATAAAAGTTGTTCAGAAGCCCGCTCGATACTAACTAATAGGAAGTTTGTCGAAAATGAGTGCCAAAATGATGTTTTCAAGAAATTAGGCAAAATATACCAACTTTGAAGACAAAATTCTACGAAACTGTGAAAGGAAATTAAAGAATATGTATCATTGCATAAGTAGCCTACATTGTAGAATAAATATTGGTACAAATTCATTACTTCATGAACACTTCAGATTTTGCCCTGAAAGGGGGCCACTTTACTATATAAACCATATATAGTCCTTTTCATGAAGCTACATCTGCTACACGTGCGTCTGTGAGTTTGTTTGTTTGGTCAGGAGACAAAGCAATCATCATAGAAACGTCAAACCTTGCTCACATGTTCCCGTAAACCTATTGATTTTCAAGGTCAAGGGTCAAAGGTCTAGGTCACTGTGGACCATCATAGCATCATGAGAACTTCCACGTACATGTATGTTCCCTGTTTGGAGAGGATGAAACCTATTGAGTTTTAAGGTCAAGTGTCAAAAGTCAAGGTCACAGAGGACTTGACTTTGAAATTCTTTAGCCGATAGCATAGAACATGTAGTTACAAGGGGATGCTACGCTTGGATTCGATTAGTGATCACATTAATCAAAATATCAATTATGTTATGGAAAAGATTGGATTACTAAAAATCCATACTAGTCTATTCAAAAAGTTAATTTAGTTATTTATACACGTCCGAAGTGCAAGGAAATGTGAACGGGGATGGACAAAGAAAGATAACTCTAATTTTGTCTTGTGACTATTTGAATCTTGTTTCATTTCAGACGCCTTGTCTCCATCTGTCATTGCTTACGATGGAGAAATCAACGAACCACTCGGCAAATTTATGGATCTCAGTAACCAAATTGGTGGCGATGTTAAAACTATGGCAAGTATTAAAATTATAAAAATAAATGATATACGTGTGCCTCACCTGAAGTTGGATGAAGTAAGGTGCTAAAGTTTGGATTGAATTTCTATTGAACATGTCATTACTATAATCTTTGTAGTCATTGTCGTCTTCGTTCTCCTTTTTGTGGTCATTAACACCACTTTTCCTGTCTTCCAAAACATATGTTTTCGTAATCAGCTACATGTAGCTGTACAGTTGATGCTAAAAAACTAAACACACGAAGAGATCGCTCCGTGTTGAAAAGTCAGTGACGCGCGAGGTCCTTGGTTGCCTTTTGTTTTACTTTGGGGTCTTTTAGGCCAATTTCAGTGATTATGTTAGCATACATTGCACACAAAACTTCTGTGATCTTTCGCTTCCCATTACATATGATCTTTTAACCACAAAATTGAATGCTCTAGTGCCGACTATTGATTGCCAATTAGCCTTGCTTTACTTTTGTCAGAACTATTTCAAAAACAAAACCTTTCATTTCTTTTTCTTTCGCTGAAGAAATAAAAATAAAGTCTTGGCTTTACTTTGAATGTTGTATAGAGAAAAACATACCACGAGCGAGTTACGTATATAGGGGGAAAGGGAGGTAACCTCTAAGTTTTATTGCTTTTCCAAGCATCCAAAAAACTGCATTGAAATTGTTTGAAAACTAGACAGCCGCGCGTATTTTACTTCCAAGAGTTTACCACTTTCTTGAAGTTTGTGTATAAGAACAAATTATTTAACTGCTTCTTAAGTGACCTTAGATCATTGTTAAGATAAATAAAACTTGTTTCTTTCAAGGCAGGTTTCAAAACCTGAAATTTTGTTTGTAAAGACGGAAAATCTTTAACACAAAGAGGCCTTAATTTAAGCTTTGTACCTATTATTCTACTTTCATTTCACAATTACGATCTTCATTTCCGTTTGTCTTTCTTTGAAAATTTCTGTTTAAATCGGAAGATATGTATTACTTTCAGTGTTCTCCTTGCGTACTCAGTTCATATATTTTGAATCCGTCCGTCTGCAGGTTTTTATTTTTTGTTATTTTGGGGAAGGTGCCTGTCCCATTTGGGAAAATTTGCGATATTTTGCAGAAATTGGGAAAATTTAATACAAATTCTCACAAAAGTATAACCCGAAAGTATCATTTATTGACACTGCTAATCCATTGATTTGCTTGAACTAAACAAGGAATGAATAAAAAAAACTTCAAAGTGCACTTAGAAATAGGACTTTTTGTGCTCAGACTTCCAGATTTTGAGTCTTATTTTCTCAGATGATTTTGAGTCTTATTTTCTCAGATTATTTTTTCATAATCCCTCTTTGGGAATTTCAAAAGTGATTTTGGGGGAAAACAGAGGAAATAAACACTAGTCTGTCTGTCCATACGCACTTGTAACAAGAGATATGTTTTATTTTACAAAAAAATCAACGTCTGAAAGAGCATAAGTAATACCAGCAAGTATATATTATAGAAATTAAATACGCAAATAAATTATGACCATAACGAGACAATTACATATGATCGGAATGTCTATGAAAACCAACGACATTGGGATAAATATGTCCGGAGTCTGACCGTCATTCAGTAACACTGTCTTTTTCACATTGGTAGCTCCAATAACTTCATGATATTTCTGCAATAATAAGTATATGTTGCTCATGTATAGATCCAGTAAAGATCAAACTAACAAAATATAGAGGTTATTTAATTTTATTTATATATATATATATTTTTTTTTCATCAAGGTAATGATTTAATGCAATGATTTCAAACAATAAGACATGTCTTGTTTACCCCTTTCAGGCCGGCATGGTACAGAAGACTTTTTCGTCCGCCAGAGACATTCTAATTATAGCATCAAAGTCCAAGAAACCCGATGACGTAAGCAAAATTGATGTAGAATCAACTTGCATATTATTTCAGCATAACAGCAATCAGCATTTTAACGAAAATCAGTGTCCTCATTCTATAAATTGATTTTTAATTTTTTTTTAACAAATTGGTTTTTTTCAAGTTTCATATAGCATATTACCAAATCTATTCTGAAGGGAAAAAATGCTGTCATTGGATTGATATTGAAGTTTTTTAAATTAGTCAAATGACATGACATATTGAAATTTACAAAGAAATGTGATAATTTTTTCACAAATATTGAAAATTATTTCAGGATTTGTTAGGTAAACTGTTGAAGCCACTCTCAGAAGCGATTAATGAAACACAGGTATGCTTTAAGATTTTGTCAAATTTCACTTTTCTTGAATTTTTCATAAACGACAAATTTATCAAATTTTACTTTTCTTCATTTCTTGATATTTTTTTTATAAACGACGAAACAGTAGACTGCAGCATTCATTAGATGTGGCCATCATGGAGGGTAAATAGTACTATAGATGTATAATTTTCCTTCGTCAGGGCGTGGCAAGTTGTCACATTTTTATCAGATCATCGAGTACAAAATGTAAAAAAAATATCATAATTGGCAAGACAATTCAAACCTTATGCTAAGTGGGGTTTTAGAAAGTTTTTTCTTCGTCTTACTCCCCAGGTAAATTCTTGGACTTATTTTCTTTCTTTGCCGTCTCATAAACGTTCTCTTTTGATGCGAATTCCAAACAAAAATTTCAACTTTCCTGTGGAATTTCCATACAGGAGTTAGGTATCTTAGAAATTTTTCATTTAGGTCAGAAAATTGCATCCGCACATATGGAGTGTATAAGTTATAGAGCAGTAGCCCGGTTTACCAGTAATTAAGAAGCAAAATATTGCATTATTCAATGATGGATAGAGGAATTCTTTCTAATGTTTTCATCTCTTCATTTCTGTGTTTTATTCCCAGTTCCGACAGTTAGACATTCTTGAGGTACAGTTTCTTCGAGCAGCATTGCAAAAATTTATATTTTCTTTTTGACTACAAAGTGTGGGCGAACTGAGCTTAGCAGGTTAAGGTAGTGCTTTTCCCCCTAATTTGACAAAATTTAGTCTCATTTTGTCCCGTGAGTTTTGTAAAAGTAAGCACTGACTTAGATTTTAAGGTGTGTAATTCGATTGGTTTCATAACGGAAGGCTGAATATATAAATTAAAAATACACGAAGGAAGAAATCAAACCCTCTCAATACAAAATATAATTAAAAAATACAAAATGAACTTATTTGTACATTCTTGTGCTAAAATGATACGAAGTTGTTCCCCCACCTGCACCTTGCCAGTAAAAATCAAAGCAGACGATCGCCTTGTCGTTTGGTTGTCTATAGCAGACATGCACACATGCAATCTTTGATCGTCTGCTAATATATCTCCCTGTGCGATGCATGTTATTTTGGCCTGAAAGCAGGACTCATTTGTATTATGATGCAGTTTTACGATGTTTTCTTTAGCACCAGCTGCGTTGACTTGACATAGTGTGTTTATACTTCCTTACCAACCATCGTAAGAAGCACTGTACATTTCTTTAATATACCTTTACCAGTATGAATACCCTTTGTAGCTTTATGACCGTATTTCCGTCTGTCTTTACTGGTGAACTGCACAGCTTTCCTAATCTGTGGATATGTCATTGAGTACTACGTAATTTTAAATGTACAGCGCCTAAAATGAGTCCATAAATTTATACAAATCTGAGGTCTTGATTCTATTTCAGCAATATTTTTGAATACTTCGGATTATTTAAAGTTTCCAGAAAAAATCAGAGGGACAAAAAAAAAAAAAAATATGAATAGATTGGAAAAAAGATTTAATAGACCATACCATAATAATCGGAAAAAAAGGATTAAACAAAAATGAAAACCAAAAGGAGCTGTTAAGATAAGGGCCGGATTTAGCCCTGAAATCACTCGACTGTTTCTCGTGCGCTGCCCATCCAATTTAGATGAAAGTTGGTCAGGATAAAAATATAAAGTATTATAAGACTCATGGTGGATATTTTATTTAAATAAATTAGGTGAAAGATGTAATAATTACGGGTTGCAGAGGTAGGGGTACAGATGACGGAAAACGTTGAATATCGATCGAAAATGCACAAAAAAGCATTATTTTACACATTTTTACGTTTATTATGCTTCTGTTACCTTTCTTGTCAAAATTGGATAAGCAAAATTAACTTTGAGGTTATTATATCTATATAATCGGCAAACTCTGCAATCCGGAAACTGAAAAACGGTTTTATTTCGTTCTTCTCGGCCACTTATGTATCTTTCAGGCGCGAAATACACACGGTGTAGAAATAGACAATTTTCTCGTTTATTTCCTTCCAAACGGTTACATATTTGATTGGAACACACTCTGAATAGATTGCTCCGTGATATAAAACGAAAAAGATGGCAATATAACCTACTTTATCGCTCTAGAGGCAAATTTAAAAATTGTCATCCATCCCCCCCTTTTTTCGTTTTTCGCTTGTGGGACATTGTTCCCCCCCTCGCTTCAGAACCCCACTTGGCCAGAAAATGTGTTTTATTGATATACACCTTTGGTGAAAGTGGCATCGTAAAGCGAGGGGGGGGGGGGGCGATGTTGTATAAAACTTTTCCGTTTTCCATTGATTTCTGTGTAAAAAACGCTTATTTTGACCCAAATATCGGTCTTATTTTGCATAAATTATCCCATCTGACAGCAGATTCATATGCGGACCAAGTTACTTGAAATTTCTACCGAAATAGATTCTCCCATTTTGCATTTTAAAATTTCGACTTTTCAGGGCAGATTCTACGCCTTATCTTAACAGCTCCTTACTTGAGGCACATGGATATCACAAACTTATCTAAATGTCGTTCCATTCCAATTTTATGATAATGAAGGTTGGTTTGGTGACAATATTCTTACATTTGATCAGCAAAAATTTTTACAGTAACGAAGTTTTCAATACAAGTAAAAATCAGATTATCAAAAATGTTTATACATTTATTCAATTTTCGTCCGAATTGCAGATAATTCTGAACTAGTTTTTTCTGCAACGCTTAATTACTATTTTTACAAGTCATTACTTTTTCTCTCTCGTAGATTGACATACCTTTCGCCTTTTCATGAAATAATTGGCATAAAATTGATTTTAGTAACAAGTTCTCTCTCATTGTGGTAACAAGAAAATTGCAGACACATGAAAGAAGCATAAAATTAGCCGTTTATATGCAAGCGTTACGAAACTCAGAGCTATACCCACGCTTTTGCATACATTGTTCGGTTCCTAAATATACTGCGTCATTGTCTTTTCATTTTTGAGACGGAATTGTCGATCTTTATCTCAGATTCTAAAATAAGGAGAAACTACATAAATTTGACAATTTCTGGCATCTCGGATCTCGAAAACTTATCTTTGAACACAATCAGAATTTTGATCTTTTATTACACATACGTTAAAAGGAGGATAGGCAAAATACCCACCGGAATTTGAAGTTAGCAACAAGAAATTACGAGGTCAGAATGTAACGAACGACGAATTTGATCTGAGATGCAATAATTCTCTTTTTCTGTGAATTGTGTCAGTCTGACTTTACGATTCTGATACGCTCTCTCAAGTTGGTCATAATAGTAAAAGACAAGGTTCAGTTCAAGTATCTGTACTCAGATCATCAATACCTCTCAGGAAATATATAGTTTACAGTACTTACCAGGCATTGCTATTTAAAATGACTTTTTAAACATTGTACAACTGACCAACGCGACACCATTGCAAGACCCAATAAATAATTAAAAACTCCAAAAGATCTCAAACAAGAGTTCATTGATCACAGCGGAGCACGTATGTACGAACGAACATACAAACGAACAGGTCAAAAACTATGTATGTCCCCGAATCTCTGATTATGGGTGAATAGACATAGTGACAACGACCATAATATAGCAGCGAAAGGACGTACGATCAACACCTTAAAATTATACATAAACACGAAAGAGACTAATGTGACGCCAAACAAATCGAGGACTATGATATCTGGATAGTAGTTTGGATATGGCTTAATAAAAACTTGTATGATGATAGAAAATATTCTCAAGTTTAAACAATAAAATGATAAACTAAACCCAACTTTTTTTCAGCAATTCCGAGAGAAGAATCGCCCAAGTCCCCAGTTCAATCACTTGTCTGCTGTGAGCGAGGCAATCCCCGCCATGGGATGGGTGTCGGTGGTAAGTTTATGTCTAGCTTCACGTCCTTCCGTTCGTCCATCTATTTGTGTTCTATGTTCCATAATGTTCGTATTTCAAGCGATGATGACCTTTCCGCCGGGCCATAATTTATATCCATAGTCTTAATGCAGAGAAAGTGGTGTTCTAATGAAGGGAAGGATGGGGACACAAGGTTGATCGAGGTCGGGAGAGGGGGGGGGGGGGTGTTAGGGATCGAACATTACGATCTAACAAACCTTTTATTTAACATTTCAGGCCCCAACACCAGGACCTTACGTTAAAGAAATGCAGGATGCTGGAATGTTCTACACAAATAGAATTTTGAAAGAATTCAAAGAAAAGTGAGTACCTCTTACAAGAGAGATGCTTCTTCTTCTTTTTCTTCTTCCTGAAACTAAATAGAATATTTGTATCTTTTCAAGAATAAATTGCAGAACAATATCAATGCGAACTAAACAAAAAGGGAAACCGAGCAGCCAGTGTACTTTGTTCGAATAAAAATTAATGGTTGAAAAAATCGTTGAGCGAAGTTCCATGACATGAAGTCTTAACGCGGACATACTGTCTTAGAATAAAGTTCATTGAATTTTGGAACCATCCTTTAAACCAACAGTGTGCACGTGTTTTTCATTGTAGATTTTTATCATTTCTTAATTATCTCTCTTTGTAATTTGAAGAGGTTTCTAGGACAATTTCTCAAGTAGAACGTTCGGCATTCTTGCTGGAGTTCAACAGGCTCAAGTGTGCGCATACTTCTCGCAGTTTGTAAATTATCAAATTTTGCAAATCCTCTCAACGTTTCAAATCAGTTGATACTTATAATACAATGGTGGCCATGCCATTTTAGATGCTTTCTTCAAGTCGCTATGAGGTGCCCAAGGACTTTTGAAGTCTTTTGCGTCTATTTCATTTGTTTTATGGCAAAGAAAAACAACATACAAATGATTTACATATTTACACAAGTTGAAGAACAAAAGAGCATTGCGAAGTACTTGGTACAAAATGTGGATGAAATACTTCAGAAGGTGTGAGCCTACGACGAAAATTTATTTTTATTACATAAACTTGTAAATTGAATAGATGATTATGATGTAGTTATGGGGTTTTAAGCAATAGCAAGGCGTTGGAGTCCGTTTGGGTCGTGAAAATGTATGATTAAGTCATGAAAAATCAAATGCAAAAGTCTTGTACATAAAAAATGAAGGAGTAAATATTACTAGAGTTTCAAGTTGGAAAACTCGAACACTTGTAAAACAGTACGAGGTTTTGTAGCATATTCTTTGATACGAACACTCGCCTTTCTACACGTGACAAGAGGGAAGGAGGTAAAAAAAAGTGACAGAGCTGATGAGACTTTCTTTTCTTCTTGTTCTTGTGTTTAGCCTTATTCCAGATTGTTTTTGAATAACAAATGCAGTGATGAGTCAAAAAGATATAAAGACAGAGAAAAAAAGATCCTGCGAATTCCAATTTTCTGAAATTGATGACTTAATCTGATGTTTTTTGTTGAACAGTTGAAGACTGCCCGAGACAAACCCCATTTCTGTCGACAAATGTACAGTCGAAGACAAGCAATTTGTTAAGATTTGTGTGTTTCAAATTTATTAGGCGCAACATTTTGAGCAGGTGTCGAGGAAAAATCCTTGAAATTTGATTAAAAATAGAGAGATAAAAGACGGAGCGAGAACTTTGTTTTTAACCTTTCTCCACGGTTTGCATTTGTTACCCCGTCCAAACCTGCCATCGTTAGCACGATGCAATTTTTTTGATGATCATACAAATGTTTTAAGAGTGGGGAAAACAGGTAGCATTGTCAAGTTTTTATAGGAGCTTGTGAATTCATCAGTATACGATAACAGCAAGCAAAACTTCACTCGTGGCATCTGTATTTTGCTAATTATTTGATAAAAAGACTGCAAGTACGTCAAATTATTAATTGAAACTTTATTTTCATCTGAAATTTTGGAAAACGTTGCATCAAGCCGATAACTTGAAAATATTCTCTCGGTCACCCCTACCCAAAAGTACGATCAAATGTTTTCGCGTGGGGTATCTTTATAATTAAATTAAAAAGGCAGATAATTCGTTTGGATAACTCGAAGACAGTTCAAGAGTTACTTCGATGAATAAAAATTTAATTGAGCAGGTGTTTCAGAAAACAGTTGGATTCGTTTTCTACGCCGATGACGGACGGGCCCTTTTGTTTGCGGTCTCAAATGTAATTTTAACAAATTTCAAATGATGATATCACTTTCTCTGACACTGAGTTATCATTGTCCATTCCTGAAGTCGGGATTAAATGTTGAAAATAACAAGGTGTGAGGTGTGAACGCTCTTTTGAGAATTTTATGTTGTCAGATTAAAGATTAGCGTGGCAAATTTACCGCATGTACTTTCGCTTTTATTTAGGATTTAAGAAGAAAGCGATCACATTTGCCTATAGGATTCAAAGATAGAATGTTGCCTAAATATTTTTATGCTGGCGACTTTCCTTAATTATTGATTTGGTAGAAGTAAAGATTCAACAGTGCAGTAAAATCTAGACACTTAAAATGCCGAAAAATAAACATAGTTTTATCAAAATCATTAATTTTGAAATCTTGTCGTTGATTTTGCCAAATTGATGAAAATTCTAAGAAATTTAGCCAAGTCTGTCTCTTATCATATACGATTATGAATAATGTATTTATGAAGGCCAAAATCTGCATCATTTCAACATTTTTAAGTTTATGATTAGGGCAATTTTATTCGTAAAGTTAATCTGTAACTTTGAGTTGTTAATTGCATGTTGTCGATATAATTTCGGAGCGAAAAATTTTATTTAAAAAATCTATGTTTTCAAACCCTTTAGTCCATTGAAATATGAATAATTTGTTTCAAATTATTTTATAGTTTGTTTCAAATTATTTCAGAAACGATTCTTTACGACTCCCTTCAGATATATGTAGCGTATCGAAATTTTAAATTTTGATTATTTTTTTAGCTCACCTGAGCCGAAGGCTCAAGTGAGCTATTGTCATAGCGCGTCGTCCGTCGTCCGTCCGGCGTAAACTTTCACATTTTTGACTTCTCCTCCGAAACCACTGAACAGATTCTGACGAAACTTGACAGAAAGCAAGAACTCGACGTCCTCTACCAAGTTTGTGTTTTTCGTGCCGATCGGTCAACAAATATGGCCGCCAAGGGCTCTGATTGGCTGACACATTTTCGACATCTCCTCTGCAACCACTTCACAGAATTTCATGAAACTTCACAGGAAGGAAGTACTTAAGGTCCTCTACCAAGTTTGTGTTTTTTGTGCCGATCGGTCGTCAAATATGGCCGCCGAGGGTTCTGATTGGCTGACACATTTTCGACATCTCCTCTGCAACCGCTACACAGAATTTCATGAAACTTTACAGGAAGGAAGTACTCAAGGTCCTCTACCAAGTTTGTGTTTTTTGTGCCGATCGGTCAACAAATATGGCCGCCGAGGGCTCTGATTGGCTGACACATTTTCGACATCTCCTCTGCAACTGCTTCACAGAATTTCATGAAACTTCACAGGAAGGAAGTACTCAAGGTCCTCTACCAAGTTTGTGTTTTTTGTGCCGATCGGTCAACAAATATGGCTGTCGAGGGCTCTGATTGGCTGACTCATTTTCGACATCTCCTCTGCAACCCCTGCACAGAATGTTATGAAACTTTACAGGAAGGAAGTACTCAAGGTCCTCTACCAAGTTTGTGTTTTTTGTGCCGATTGTTCAACAAATATGGCCGCCAAGGGCTCTGATTGGCTGACACATTTTCGACACCTCCTCTACTACCGCTGCACAGAATTTCATGAAACATTACAGGAAGGAAGTACTCAAGGTCCTCTACCAAATTTGTGTTTTTCGTGCCGATCGGTCAACAAATATGGCTGCCAAGGGCTCTGATTGGCTGATACATTTTCGACATCTCCTCTGCAACCGCTGCACAGAATTTCATGAAACTTTACAGGAAGGAAGTACTCTAGGTCCTCTACCAAGTGTGTGTATTTGGTGCCGTTCGTTCAACAGATATGGCCGCCAATGGCTCTGATTTTCCGACACATTTTCGACATCTCCTCTGCAACCACTGCACAGAATTTCATGAAACTTCACAGGAAGGAAGTACTTAAGGTCCTCTACCAAGTTTGTGTTTTTTGTGCCGATCGGTCGTCAAATATGGCCGCCGAGGGTTCTGATTGGCTGACACATTTTCGACATCTCCTCTGCAACCGCTACACAGAATTTCATGAAACTTTACAGGAAGGAAGTACTCAAGGTCCTCTACCAAGTTTGTGTTTTTTGTGCTGATCGGTCAACAAATATGGCCGCCGAGGGCTCTGATTGGCTGACACATTTTCGACATCTCCTCTGCAACTGCTTCACAAAATTTCATGAAACTTCACAGGAAGGAAGTACTCAAGGTCCTCTACCAAGTTTGTGTTTTTTGTGCCGATCGGTCAACAAATATGGCTGTCGAGGGCTCTGATTGGCTGACTCATTTTCGACATCTCCTCTGCAACCCCTGCACAGAATGTTATGAAACTTTACAGGAAGGAAGTACTCAAGGTCCTCTACCAAGTTTGTGTTTTTTTGTGCCGATTGTTCAACAAATATGGCCGCCAAGGGCTCTGATTGGCTGACACATTTTCGACACCTCCTCTACTACCGCTGCACAGAATTTCATGAAACATTACAGGAAGGAAGTACTCAAGGTCCTCTACCAAATTTGTGTTTTTCGTGCCGATCGGTCAACAAATATGGCTGCCAAGGGCTCTGATTGGCTGATACATTTTCGACATCTCCTCTGCAACCGCTGCACAGAATTTCATGAAACTTTACAGGAAGGAAGTACTCTAGGTCCTCTACCAAGTGTGTGTATTTGGTGCCGTTCGTTCAACAGATATGGCCGCCAATGGCTCTGATTTTCCGACACATTTTCGACATCTCCTCTGCAACCACTGCACAGAATTTCATGAAACTTTACAGGAAGGAAGTACTCAAGGTCTTCTACCAAGTGTGTTTTTTTTGTGCCGATTGTTCAACAAATATGGCTGTCGAGGGCTCTGATTGGCTGACAAATTTTCGACATCTCCTCTGCTACTGCTTCACAGAATTTTTATGAAACTTTACAGGAAGGAAGTATTCAAGGTCCTCCAACAACTGTATGTTTTTTGTGCTGATTGGTCAACAAATGTGGCCGCCGAGGGCTCTGATTGGCTAACACATTTTCAACATCTTCTCTGCAAAAAAAAAAAAAAAAAAAAAAAACGCTGCACAGAATTTCATGAAACTTTACAGGAAGAAAGTACTCAAGGTCCTCTACCAAGATTGTTTATTTTGTGCTTATTGGTCAACAAATATGGCCGCCGAGGACTCTGATTGGCTGACACATTTTCGAAATCTCCTCTGCAACTATTGCACAGAATTTCACGAAACCTTGCAGCAAGCAAGTACTCAAGGTCATCTGCCAAGTTTGTGTTTTTCTTGTCGATAGGTCAACAAATATGGCTGTTGAGGGCTTTGATCTGTAGAAGTATTTTTGTGACTTTTAACCCTTTATCTTCAACTCAGGAGAGCGATGTGGCCCCCTTGGGCCTCTTGTTTCTATTCCCTGTTGATTTTACATGTTCACGAATAAATATGTTTTAACTAAATACATAATATTGTCATGTAAGCATGTCTTTATTTCCCCCGTCTATTTAGCTGCTTTTATTGGCATGATAGTTTAAGTTTATGAACGTTTAGTATGAACGTTCATGATGTAAGGATATTTGTTATATGAATGGGAATTTCTCCTTTTCTGATTGGTTAAAACAGCCGCTCGGTGAAACGCGACGTCATCCCGGGTAAATATAAGATTTCAACAGCGCTATGGGCTAAGAATAGATCAGAGAGGCTTTTATAGTCTTGTATTATATAGATGATTGTAACTACATGTAATAAAATAACTATTTTACTTTTACCATGGTGAAAGCTCCCCTCGAAAACAATATTCACCTAGCACTTCGGGCTCTGTGGGTAATGTCTTCTCGTGGTCCGTGGAGCTAAACCATTGCATTTGCCGAGGTAAAAGTAAATAATTGTATAATGTTGAAGGTTTCGTGACTTCTTAATTAAAACAAATACTATACTTCCAGGGACCAAAAGCACGTAGACTGGGTGAAGGCGTGGATGTCTATATTTAGAGTTCTGCAGGCTTACATCAAGGAACACCATACTACTGGACTGACCTGGAATCCCCAGGTAGGCCAACGTTTTCACAACAACAACCCCTAAACTCTCCCAACTCCCCCTAAAATCTCCCTACTCCCCCTTTACATAATCCATCCAAGGTAGTAGCTTGACTTTTTCTTTTGGCGAGGAAAAGGTGGTGTCCGAATATATTCTGTAGTACTGCATCAAATCTAACTCATCAGTACATCTACATCGCGAATATGTTTAGATGTGATGTTAAACATGTTAAAGGATGAAATGATTCCCTCATTTTCGATCGCAAAGTTAATGAGGTTTTTTTTCGACACACAATTACTAAATGCTGTCTCTTCCAATTTATAACGGCAGCAAAAAACTGTGTCGGTCACACAACAGTGTGTCACTTAGTCCGTTACAATTATCAGGAACAATTTGTGTTTTCGCACTATCTTTGTGATGAAGATGTACTCGCTAGTATTGAGCGTCATGCAAAACTTATTATATATTATGTAAGCATACATACAAAAGTATGTATGTCTCACTGTCAGAATTCTACAAGGACAGCTATAGTTTTAGTGATGAAGTCATGCGTTATTCTAGCTCTATTACATAGGATAGGACGGCGGAGCTTACTTCAGCACCCCATAGACGCTATAGCATTAGCTCAGCCGAGGGAAAAACAAAAAGATTTTATTCTTGACAGCTACCTTTAGGAATGATACATCATTGCTTTTTATCGGAATTTGTACTTTTACCTACGTTTTGTGCGGGAAAAAAGATTCCATTAATTTTCAGAAAAAGAAGAAAATCTCCAAAGAATGAGACTGCGAGCCGAAATGTACGAAACCATGGGGGGCCTTGTTGACCTAAGATTTGTGGAAATGAAACAGCGGATAAATGAAATGATAATACTATATTTTCAAATTTGTCTAAATCCTGTGGTCTTTGTCGTAAGCTGAGGTCGTATAGAAATAGATGTAGAGATCACGAGTGCAAGCCGATATTCTTACATTTTGACTTCAAAGATTAGTAGATTTTCAGTAAGGTCGTATTCAAACTGTTTTCATAGGAAGTAAAACACTGCAAATCATAGGTAACATTGCATCGGAACACAGCCTGTCGATGTTTTCTTTGTAAACTGTAAAATCACAACAAACTGAACAAAGCATGTGGTATAGAGCTCTATTGGGTGGTAATGCCCTCGCTCGCTTTTATTTAAGCCGCAAAGAATCCAAATTGTTCCTCTAAGTTTGTTAGAAAGGCAATTTACAGACCTGTCTCATGGAAGATTCTTTCACAATGAGCCGTCGGGGAGTAAATTGAAATCCCTGTGTTCTTTCAAAGTGTTTTTCTCTCTTTTTCTCCTGGGGCTGATGAGTTGATCTTTAAGGAAGAACACTTATGAAGTCTGTTGTAATACTTCAAACAAGAAACTCAATGCCTTGTTGTCCCAACATCAGATCTTAACGAGCGGACAACAACCTTGTAAAGGAGGCCATTTGTAATGAAAACCACGATTTGATGTTTTAGTGCAAGCATTTCGTTTAGTAGTTTTGCTGTCCCTGCTGGACATTAAGTTCAGTCCGTCAGTCTGTTTCTATCTTTCAGTCTGTCTTTCACAAAAACTTTCTAATTTGGGCATAACTTTTGAATGGTTTGTGAGTGGCTTTTGATTTAACATGAATTCCCTGTTAGGTGGCATTTTTAGCTCACCTCGACGAAGTTGAGTGAGCTTATGCTATACCCCCGCGCGTCCGCGTCCGTGTCCGCGTCCGTGTCCGCGTCCGCGTCCGGTTAAGAAGTTTGGGGTAGCTCAGTATTTGGCAAAGTACTGATGCTACAGTAACCAAACTTGCACAAGTGATTCATCTTTGGATGCTGTGGTGAACCCATGCATCAGATGCTGCATCTGACCTACATTTTCCGCTTGATTGACTTGGTTAAAAAGTTTGGGGTAGCTCAGAGTGGCTTGGTTAAGAAGTTTGGGGTAGCTCAGTATCTGACAAAGTACTGATGCTACAGTAACCAAACTTGCACAAGTGATTCATCTTTGGATGCTGAGGTGAACCCATGCATCGGATGCTGCATCTGACCTACATTTTCCGCTTGAGTGACTTGGTTAAGAAGTTTGGGGTAGCTCAGAGTGGCTTGGTTAAGAAGTTTGGGGTAGCTCAGTATCTGACAAAGTACTGATGCTACAGTAACCAAACTTGCACAAGTGATTCATCTTGGGATGCCAAGATGGACCCATGCAGCATCTGACCTTCTTTTTCCACTTGAGTGATTTTGCTTTTAAAAGCCAATATTGAGCAAAGTATAAGTGCTACATGTACCAATCTTGCATATTGGATGTATCTTTGATCAAACTTTCATAAAATGACCTTGACCTACTTTTTCCGCTCGAGTGACTTTGCCTTCAAAAGCCAATATTGAGCAAAGTATAAGTGCTACATATACCAAACTTGCATATTGGATGTATCTTTGATCAAACTTTCATAAAATGACCTTGACCTACTTTTTCCGCTCGAGTGATTTTGCCTTTAAAATCCAATATTGAGCAAAGTATAAGTGCTACATGTACCAAACTTGCATATTGGATGTATCTTTGATCAAACTTTCATAAAATGACCTTGACCTACTTTTTCTGCTTGAGTGATTTTGCCTTTAAAAGCCAATATTCAGCCAAGTATAAGTGCTACATGTACCAAACTTGCATATTGGATGTATCTTTGATCAAACTTTCATAAAATGACTGACCTACTTTTTCCACTCGAATAATTTTGCCTTTAAAAGCCAATATACATGTACTAAGAAATATGTTTAAATTGAATTTTGCTGCCACGAGGTGAGCTTCGTAATCTGTGATTCCCTATGTTTTTTTATATGAATGTTTTTACCTTGTGACCTTGACTTTGTTGCTGCTAATGACGACGACGACGACGTTGTTGTTGTTTTTGGTAAAATAAAGCAATCGCACTTTAATGTAGCTCTCAGCATTTCGTCAACACATTTCCAAGTACAGTTTTTTTTTTCAAATTTGATAAATGTCTGACAAAAGGCTGAAAATTTTTGCCCTAAAATGTTTGTGTTTTATTTCAATAATTTGACTGCCCTTTGTAATGAATATGAAAAGATTTTTAGGTAGTAACTCGTACTTCCGGTCAAAAGACTTTGATAACTTTTTGGGGAATTTTCGTGCTTATCATCTTTGAACCTTTTATAAAAACTTTTCAAATAGACCCTACATTGTAGGGATATCTTTGTCGTCTATACATTCGAATGACCCCAGTTTTATCATTACACCAAATGAAAAATCCGAAAATTCACATTTTTTTACATTGTAGAAACGTTTTTTAACCAAAAATATATTTGAAACCTGTATTAGCTTTACCCAATGTGCAATAAAATGAAAAGAAAATATGGGGTATCCCCCATGCATTTATTTTTCTTAAACGATTACCACCTGTGCTTCCATCTAGCGAGTAAAGATAACCTCTGGTGTGTAAATTTTCATTATTTTATTAAATACTGGTTAATTGCTTTGGCATCTCACCTTAATGGCTTTTCGTAAATCATCAAAACATGCCCCAAAGTTTTCGTGTATTGTCATAAAATGCATCAGATAGAAAGCTACGCGGCTTCAAAATATATTGTTTCGTAATTTCTTCGTTGAAAAAACTCATAGATAAACCTCAAACCGTCGTAAAAGCCTCGGATACAAACACATATTTCACTTTTGGTGGGTATTATTTTCTAACATTAGTAAGCCGTAATAAATGGTTTTGGAATTTTATAACTTTGAATCTAGTTTATATTTTTGACACATGGTAAATTTGAACCACGTTGTTTGAGTTTAAAAGAACTCATTAAGCGATGTTGCTTTGAAAAACAGATAGATTATGCCCGCTCTTGCCAATAGTCAGAACCATATGTTTTGAAAATCGTGAAAATGAATCTTAATTTATAAAGAAAAGCTTTCTTGTATCTTTTATTATTGATTAATGCTTCTGGTACTTATTTCGTTCTTTTTAATTGCAAAATAATGACTTTTAAATGAGTAAAATGACTGCTATCTTTTAAATTCAAAATGCAAAACGCCCGATGTTGAAAATAATTGATTTATAAAAGGTTAAGGTACTGGGAGAGAGGGAGAGATGAACATCTTGATTTCCCCCTGAAGTTACGTTACTGAGCCCACGATCTCAGAAGTCAGTATAGTACAGTTCTTAGTTTGAACACCTTTCTGAGAAAGTAATTTGTCTTGGTATAAAAATGGAATCGCCCTTGCAGTCTAGTATCGTCACGTTTTATAAAAAAAATTGGAACATACACTAGTACTCAAATAGAAAAAAGAGACTGTTGCAAATAAATAGAACTTTTTAAATCAACTCTGTTCAGGAATTGAAAACAAAATTTGAGAGCGTTTCCCTCAAATTCCAATTTTCATACATACCAGTGTCTTAAATAAAGGGCAGGAATAAATCCCAAGGTCAAGGTCACAGCACTTCATAGAATGCAACAGTACAATGATAGCAAAAAATAAGTGCATTCTTAAAACAGTATTTGTTTTATAATCAATGATAGGAAAACATCAAATCATTGCTGTCGTTATAGTAAAGCGTATCGTGATAGAGTGCAAGCTAGAAAACTTTTCGAGAGAACTCTTGGCCGAATCTTTCAAAATATTCATCAAAACAAAAACTCCCCATCAAATGTACGTTTTGAGCCAGTCAAATCTCCTGTCAATACTTTTAGCACCTGGAAGGAGCCTTTTAAATCTTTTAAAACATTTCCATGGTAACTTGAGCGTGGAAATGATTTGATTTCCATTCGCCGCGATTCAATTTTTTTCTTTGAAAAAAGTGAAATATTGTGGAATTGGTTTGAAGAATTTTGCAAAATATCTTTTTAAAAAAGACGTCACGCGGTGTTTTTTAGCCCGACGTTTCGAGCGGATTGGCGAGGAACTATTTTGATACGAATTTAAGCATATTTCATCTGCGATGTGTATTAAATGAGAACAATACGAGATAGAATCGGATAAAATTCTTTTTTGATGAAAGTGAAAGTTGGCTCAAATTCTTTAGAGATAGAACACAGGGGGTTCGATCACGTGACTTTTTATCAAAATTATATGAAACATCTTCCTTTATGCATCAGTGTGTTGTCTTATGTGTCTTTACATGGGGATGTACGTAATTGTTCTTGGGGATGTCCGTAATTGTTCTTGGGGATGTCCGTAATTGTTCTTGGATGCATATACTGTATTTTCTGATGTCTCCTTATACTACATCTTAAGTAAATTTCCTGGAGATAGGTCAACATCTTCTTAATAAACATCGTCCTGGAAAAAGCAATCAAAGCCCAAAGCATCATGACCTCATGGGATGTGTTCTATAGAAGTAGAAAGGCTTGTACAACAATATAGGTGGTGAACACAAAGAATGACCCAGAGAAAAGTTCCATAAAGTGGGTCGGTGACTACTTCGCCTTTGAAAAGATTACCTAGCTTCTATGTGAAATGAAAATCATATTGCTTTGAAAATTTCAAAGATGTAAAGAAATTTTCAAAAAAATCCCAGTTAGATTCGGGTCATTTCGCATTTTGCAAAATACAACGAAATGCACACATGATCTATCATTTACAAATATTTATAATTCGCCGCCAAATCTGAGTGCAGAAATCGTATTAAAATTCACATCTTGTACCGCAAATTATTCTTTTAAAAGAAATCTGTAAACAGTATTAAACACGAATTCAATACCAGTTTCTTTCTTTGCATATGCTTAGAATGATAAGTCAGACAGAATTAAGGATTATTTGTTCAAAGATCGATAGCATCTTCAAATGTTGAAATGAAAACGCGTGCAATTAGTTGTAGATTACAAAGAAACTACAAAGGGCGGCCGACTCTTTGTTGTTTATTCAGAGATGAAATTGCAACAAAGCAGCCAATTTATTAAAATTTATATACCCCTATCTTAAACCATCTGTTGTGTGTGAAACTCCAAGAACGATAAAAGCTTAGTGAAAGAAACATTTTTTTCTAAGAAAAATTTAATCTTGTTTGTTTGTAATTTACACCCATCCATGAGCGTTCTGTTAGAGTCATTAAGTTGAGGAAATGTTAAATTTAAGCTACTCCAGTAATAATTGTTAGACCTGTCTGAAAACGCTAGGCTTCAATACTTTCATCGTTGTTTCTTCTCTTTTGTACATTGAAGAAAAAGATATATTTAGACTAATGCAAATTTTATGAAGAATTTTAATTATCGTACAGGATCAAATGTCAGCAGTTTCAAAAGCTGATACTGCAATAAAAATTTCTTTAAAAATGAAAAAAATCATTAGTCACAAATTACAAACATAGTTTTGGAATATGGATTCAAAGATTTCTAATCTGTTATTAATTTGGAATTTTGATAGCCTTCACCAAGCTAGGGATTCCACTTGGAAGAAAACAAAATTACGTAAGAAAAACATGGATGGTCCTTAAATGTCTGGATTTATATCATGGTACATGTACTTAATTTGTTTTCCTAAGCATATAGAATGAAGAAAAAGATTATTATTTCTAAGAAAAGGTGTTACGTATACGCCCGATCGAACACGCCTATCGTATGTAGTGAAATTGACATGTCAAAATAAATGTACTCCATATTTTATAGCTTACTAATGAAGACTGTGTAAATGTGTCATAAAGCTAACTCATTGTCTCTCTGTCGCATATATTAACATGCAACGAGCATCTTCTGGCTACAATGGAAAATATCAAGAAAGATGAATCAACCTCACCGGAGAAAGGGGTGTTAGGATGTCCCATTCGAACACGCCTAAGTCGTCAGAATGACGTAGATTGGAGACAACTATGTGTTTCATCACTTGAGTTAGATGATATAGATTTATTTTCCTTACCGTCGTTATGGCCACCCCCACAGGTATTTCATTATGTGGTAAATATTTACCGAGCATTTCTGAGCTAATGGAAGGGAATAATTCCCCTTAGTTATGTCTTGAATGTTACATAATGGTGACAGTGAACGTGTTTGTACTTTTAATGTTAGTTGGAACAATATGAGGTCAAGGAAAGCCCTATGTTTTATTGTACTTTCGAAGCTTTATTTCCAAAAACTCAAAGAAGTCATCTTGGCAGTCGGTAAAAATGAAACCACAAAATAATGAGATTATAGGTAAGGCCATAAATGAAAGTAACATTTAATTTTCTTAATAGAGATCAAGTCATGGATGACATTCCAAAAGTAAAAAAAAAAAAAAAAACATGAAGTACAATTCCAGAGCTCACTCCCCATTGGACTGATATACAGATCTGTGGATGATAAGCTTTCCCATTACGCACAATCTTCATCGCTGAATGAATTTACGTTCGAAAATATTGTGAAAAACATAACTTTTCAGACACACTATGAAAAGGAATGCGGACAAATCACAAATATAAGCGGGGTTTTTTTTTTTTTGCAAACGCGAGATCCATATTCAAGATAGCCTAATCACATTTCAAAAACATACCAGATTGGTATATTTTTGTTCCTCCCACCTGACCGATCTCAATGGGTATTTTGGCGAGTTGTCACATTTTATAACCGATCTGTATATTTGTGTACTTAGTCATAAAGCGTCTTAACGTATCTTTTTTTTTTTTCGATGTTTTAGTCCGGAATACCAGATGATCATTCCGTAACGTAAACAAGCGTATTCACTAAAGAGAGACTACGACAATTAAGACATGTTTCGACAAAAACCATTGTCATCTGCGTAAGTAACTATTGGTGTCACCGATATGCACTAAGTCACCGTCATGGAAATCGTCAGAATCTATTCAAAAATGTACCTTGGCTTCTGTCAGTGAGGTATTGGATTTGTCGTAAGAGATGATATGAAAACTTGTCATCCAGTCCATTTTCTCTTTAATAATAGAACACATTTAAACTAAGAAGTGATGGGTGTATGTGACAAATAAGGCAGGCAGCCGATGCTTACTCTTTCCAGGAGCTTTGTCTCGCCATTTAACATTGAGGGATCCGCATGTTTGTCAATGTTTATGTCTTTTCGCAAAAAACCCCACTCGAGTTTGCTTTGAGCTATATGTTAATCCAATAAAGAATATTATATAGTTGAAGAAATTTACTGGTATTCTGATTTGGATAGACTTGTTTTCTCTTTGTTTCTTTATCTCCTTTCCAAATTTATCAGAAACTTCAATCAAGATAGAAGTTATTACTTGAAATGCATCCTTCACATTTCTGTCCTCGACTCTCACGTCAAAGAAAATTATCCGAAGATCATTTGTAGAGATTTTTTCAATCAAAGAATTAGCGAGTATGTTATCGCGTGATCTAATCTGTTATCACGTGATAATCTGTTATCACGTGATCTGCGGGAGCTCTCATTGTCCTCCGGCGCTGATTTTACCTCAGCGATGGTCTGAGCTTTCGTCACTTGTAACTGCTATCAGATCCTGCTATTGCTGGTGGCGAGTGATGATAAATTTTGGTAATTACTTTGCAGCCTCCCACTCACCACATTAAGAAGGTCAATTCGGATAAGAAATGAAATCAATTTGAGATATTTGAGAATGCGAAATCTCACTAAACCACTTCTAGCAAAGAATTTATTGAGAGCGATCGCAATTTTCTTTTACTTTGCCAAAGAACAGAAGAGATGAGATTGCTTTGAATCTTAGAAAAAAATGAGAAGGAATTGGGTGTTGACAATCGAATTTTTGAAGCCATAGCGGCATTTATATGAATGATTTCTTTTTATCTACATCCGTCTCTCCTTCCATTCACCTGTGACACTTGTTTCTATATAGCTACCCTACCCCGGCCTGCACCCCCCCAAAAAAAAAACAAAATCAAAAACACACATACGTCAAGTGTGAACAATAAGTGAAGTGTAGATATTTTATGTTCTGAAAACTTCCCAATGGATGTCGAATGATTTTGAAAAGTCCATTTAAGTTTAAGGTTTTCTAACAAATACTACGAAAATCCCGCAAAATCTACATAATACGTTGAAAATCTGTGGTGGTCGCAATTGGCTAAATACCACTGATGCATTCGAACACTCTTTTCAAGACAAGTTGAAAATTGCTCAGCGACCACATGTACCACGACTGTAAAGTATTCTTCTCCCCGAAGTGCAGAATCTATTACCTACTGCACTTTCATAGACAATCGCTACCATTATTCTTAACAAAAGAAGAAGGAAAAAAACTTATCGCATCTTTTAAATTGGGAAGATCGATGAGAGCATGGTGTGAAGTTTTGATCAGGCGCGTAGATAAAGCAGTGCTTTCAAATGTAAATATAAGATACGAGATAATTAACCGGCCTCCCACTCTACACCAGGATATAATCCAGGGGAATACTGACAGGCACTATAAGGAAGGATGCATTCTATTGGTATTCATAACTTTCAAATGTCAGTTTGGGACGTCCTCTAAAGCAATGGCAGGCTTTACAAACATACCATTTCTGTCGTTATTCACAAACAAAAGTTGAAAGGCATCATCAGTTAAGATGAGTACCAAGTAGTTGGATACGATACTGATATCACTGTGATACTTCAGTTTTTGAAAGTACAGAAAAGACTGTTCATTAATTTAGATTTATGTAAACTATCTGTTGTTTAACGATGTCCTTCTCTGAGTGTGTTCCGCTGTGGTTGGTGCATGGAAGTCTTGGAGATCTCTTGAAAATATTCAACAGACGCATGTGCCTCTAATTTTACAGATAGAAAGTCTGACAAACAGACAGACTTACAGACAGGAAGGAAGGGTTGTAACACATATAAATGGAGCACGTTCGTTTCACATGAAGACAGGACGTTTCACAATCCTATATTTACTGTTATATGTCAAGTAACAGCAGTCTTCGATCATTTTAACAATATGTTGATAGAAAACCCTATTCAACACGTATCTTCAATTATGGCTTAGTTAATTATACGACATAATCCCATTAAACAGATCACAGCTAACCAAAAAAACAACACACAACATGCGCGAGAACAGTCAGTTTTCACCCTTACTGGTTTACATTCGAAAGTGCTGCTCTTTGAAATTTCATTTTTTTAAACTCTAGACTAAATCGCATTTCTATTTTGTTTTTGTAGTGCAGATTAGAAAAATAGTATCGGTTTGAACTGGTGCACTTTTATCAAACATGAAGTATTCCATGTGCACTAGTTTTGCATCGTAGATTTTGAGGGCCCTAGGGTGAAGTTTCAAAAAGAGTTAGACTGTTGTAATGATACAGAATGATGAGGGATACAGCGGGGGAGTGAGGTAGATTTATTTGATGTATGGTTTGATACAATCTTCTTTTATTCTGTTTAAGAACATCTGCATAGCAAAGGCAAACCCTCACAAAATAACACAGATGAAATAACATAGCATGTAAATCCTTCTCCCGTGTTGGGCGGTCGGCACTGAAAGTTACGTTTGATTATATGAGTTGTATAGTTTTATGTCCGAACATGTAAGGAAGCATAGGCCATTGACAGAATAAATATAAATACATGTATGTAAATGACCACCGAATCATTGACAGCCAGACTGCCTGGATGGGATCTTTTTGGTGACCTTCTATGCGTTGTATCATGGTTGTGTTTGCTGTTTGAATGCCTTGTCTCTAGACGCTGCTCTGAGTTTTAGGTGGAGATCATTCCTTTCCATTTGTTTTACTACAACAAAAGATTTTCTGTCCATATCAATTCCTCTGCATTGCGTTTTATCAGAAACTGCATTGCGTTTTAGCAGACTTATTTGTAAGATGTGGGCGCAGTTGGATAAACCTAAAGTTAAGAGGATGATCCCTCACGATTTCTTGTTGTTTGAATGTACGATATACGACTGGAAAAGCAGATAGCAACCTCTAAATCTTAAAGATTTGTCACTCCACTAACACGGAAATTGTGATACGGAAGGTCGCGAACTTTGAAATGAATTGATATTTTTCACTGATAGTAAAATATTTTTATGGATTCTGCAGTTAGACTTGTCAAAACGAACCAAATGTTTTTTTCTGACACGCTTGAAATTCTTCAAAACTCCCATGTTTTGACTTCTTGCCAGTTTATGATAGACTTTCTACGTCTTTAATTCACACCGGCAGGCTAAACACGACTCATTTGTCGGTGCAAGTAAAGAAAACATGCTCTTGTATTAGTAGAGGTAACACTTTGTCATTTACAACTTTAAAAATCGGGTTCGGCGTTATATCCCCGCCGACTCCTAGTGTGTTTCTTCTTTTTCAAAATTGAAATCGATCTCCCAAAATTAAAAGCTAGTATTGCAGCAGGTTCTTGAAAAAGGGCAACATATCTTTATTGTGCAAAAACTTGTCAGCTACGATGAAGTTTGGCACACTTTTTGTTTACAACTAACTTTTAACCAATGAGAACTGTTCTTTCTTTGACAGCTGTCAATTCAAATTCTCAACTTTAAAATGCAGCCAATGAGAAACTCTTTTGGAAGTTACCGCGTCAATCAAAATGATTGACAGCTTGTATGTTTCGCTGAGTGAAATTAGCTGTTGAAAAATAGTTTCAGAAGGTTTCGACATATCTCGCAGCATGTGCATCAAAATAGGGAGCACACGACCAAACCGTGTGGTGCATGAAATAATTTGTTTATGTGCAAGAACTGCCTTTGATCATTGAACGAAGAAAAAAGAATGTCAAGAACCAGAAACAGTTTTGTCCAATTCCGTTTTATTCTTAGAATCCAAGTACCAACATGACAGTAGTTTATATGTACAGGGAAATAATATTCTTTTGCTAAATACTTGTAAGAATCTTTTACGATCTCGATAGTGATCATCTCGAAGATCTCACTCAGCCTGAAGGAAGTGTTCGAATTTGAGAAATATGTCGTCAAATGAAACGAGTGTAAGCAGGCACTTCACATAGTAACAATCAAACTCGGATCAATCGTTGATGTTCATTAAACGTCAAAAGACTTGTATTTCTTTGGACAATAAAAGTAATTAAGTATTATATACTGACAAAAACTATGTCTATATGAATTGTTTCAATAAGAGTGTTCGAGTAAGTTGAGTACAAAAGAGTCAACCTTGACGTGTGTTGTTTAGTTCCAGCTGTTTGATTACTTCTGTTCAATCAAAGCAACAAAATATAAGAATTAAAGAACTGACCATTCATTGACCATGCTCAAATCATATTTATGGCTTCATAAATCTTTATAGAGATTGGATTTACTCCAAATTTCCAGAATTTTTCTCACATTTGAATAAAATGTCTATCTCGATATCCCCTTTAGCTTGACTGCAAATGAATTGATATGTTTATATATAAAACTGATGGTAATGTGAAACCATCTGAAAGGTCTATGACTGGTCAGTGATCATGACCCTGGTGTTGTTCGTGTATTTTATTTTTGTGCACGTGTCGACTGCTGCACTATGTCACGGCATCTGTGATTTGGTCTATTAGGTAGTGGCAGACATATATTGTATAATAATGAGCATTATGTAGGAAAATATGTCATGTGATTGGATCAATTTGGATGATACCCAGTTATTGTCATTTGTCTTGATGAAGGTAAAGACGATGTTCTTGTTAAAGCTACTCCAGGAAAATATATGGTGTTTCAAAAGTGTCCTAGTCTAGAAATCTTTTACCGTTGCCATCTTTGAAACATTTCAAACAATGAAGGGAAACACTCTTGTTATACATTTATAGATCTCACTGCACTGTAAAATCTTGGTAATCGGTGTGTCTCGATAGTTTCGTTGACATTAGTTGAAGCTGATGACAACCAAGTATTTTTGAAATGTATATACATGAGAAGAGGAATTGTAACAAGAAACCTTTCTTAAACCCAAAGGAATGCAAAGAGTAACTATTTGTGCCACAGATACCTTGAATATGTCGAAGGCATAGAAATTCCAGGAAATATTTACAATATCTCACATAGGTATTATTGATGGGGGATTTTGAAAAAAAAGTGAATAAAACCTCACTGTGAGAAGGAAAGTCATTGATAGACGATTCGACTGAAAACAAGTCGACACTGCATCGTTTCTGACCGGTGAGATATCTTTGTTAGGCTGCTTATTTACTGATTTAGATGATCACCTTTTGTTGATTGAAGGAAAATGGTGTATGATGCATCAGATTTGAATGTTGATTCGAGAAAGTAAGCACTTCCTCTTAGACCTTGACAGATGGTGTGCAACAGAGCTCGGACAAAGAGTTACCGGGGTACTAAAAACAGCTGGGGAACTGAACCTTACTCACTGGGGAGGAAGTCAAATGATAAACTGCCAAAACCCCTCTTGAAAAGATAAAACGGAAAGCGCTCGGTTCCTTAAATATTTTGGCCAATTAGAAAATCTGCGACCAGTAGAGATATTCAGTCTACGGGATGACAGATTCGCAACAGTTGGTCGAGTTGTCTGGTAGGTTTAAAGAGAACGTATTGGAACTTTGAATGGATGTGATACACAGAGAGGAAATGACCGAGCATATGAAGTCATCAAAACACTTCTTCATTGTTATATTGATTTAAAAAGGAAATGCTGCTCCAGATCTCTTTGATGCTAGGTTTCCTCAAAGAACAGTTTGATGGGAAATTTGAGCACAAAACGTTTTATGATTCTATGGGCTTAGAAAATGTTTTCGATTTGGACTTAATCCTTGGCCATATGTTGTAGAATTGAAAGAATCGCCACCTTAATTTCACAAGGGATTGTAGAACTTACACTTACATACGTGGTCTGTGTTTTTATCTGTGTTGTTTGAGGCAACACTCGGTGTTGAAATTATTTTCTTGAATGCATCTTTACATCGGAGACATGTGTATTATGCCGACATCTGTGTTTTGTCATTGTAATCTAGGTCTCATTACATAATTTGAAGGGGGAGAGAAATAAAAATAAATTCAACTAGGTGCCCTAAAAAGATAAGATTTAAACATTACGAGTTACTGATATGTATAAGGTACCTGCATTCCATAATACCCTGTGGACACGCAGCGCCCACACCGACTTGCTGCATTTCAATCAATCCACGAAGGTTGCCTTGTATTACAGGACTTTGATGATTTGGCAAGGGTTTTATTCGTAAAAAACAAAGGTTGTGCTTTCTGATGTGTGGGTAATTTGGCTTATTATTTTTTGCTGCCATGTAGAAAATACGACTTATCTTCATTGCCCCATAAATCAATCATTAGACGAAACAAGGAAATGTAGCGGAGTGAGAAACCATACGACCTTCTTGTAAAATAATGAAACCGCCTGAACCGTGTAAAAACTCTTGTTTGCTGTTACTTTCGAAAGACTACATGCGTCGAGTAATTCTTCAGTAGGTCCTAGCTTTGTAGAAAATCAAGGAATTACTTTACACAATTAGAAATGTCGCACTATTTGTCGCGAATGAAAGTACATATCATAACAACTATTCAGGACAAGTTTAAGGTGCCATCAAAGTACACTTCATTATAACTATTCACGACAAGTTTAATGTCCTGAATAGTTGTTACGATGTGTATTTTGGTGGTACCTTAAAATTGTCCTGAATAATTGAGGACAACTATTCAGGACAAGTTTAAGGTGCCATCAAAGTGCACATCTTAACAACTATTCAGGACAAGTTTAAGGTGCCATCAAAGTACACATCAAAACAACTTTTCACAACAAGTTTAAGGTGCCATGAAAGTACACATCGTAACACCTATTCACAACAAGTTTAAGGTGCCATCGAAGTACACATTACAACAACTATTAAGGACAAGTTTAAGGTGCCATCAAAGTACACATCGTAACAACTATTCATGTCAAGTTTAAGGTGCCATCAAAGTACGCATTACAACAACTATTCAGGACAAGTTTAAGGTGCCATCAAAGTACACATCATAACAACAATTCAGGACAAGTTTAAGGTGTCATCAAAGTACACATCATAACAACAATTCAGGACAAGTTTAAGGTGTCATCAAAGTACACATCATAACACCTATTCAGGACAAGTTTAAGGTGCCATCAAAGTACACATCGTAACAACTATTCAGGACAAGTTTAAGGTGCCATCAAAGTACACATCATAACATCTATTCAGGACAAGTTTAAGGTGCCATCAAAGTACACATCATAACAACTATTAAGGACAAGGTTAAGGTGTCATCAAAGTACACGTCATAACAATTATTCAGGACAAGTTTAAGGTGCCTAGGACATTCCGTTTCTGAGAAATAACCTTTTGAACTCCAGAATGGTTTCTCTGAGAAGTCCTCACAATTATCGATTGATTTCTAGAGATAGGGAAGAACTGGTCCCCAACAACTCTCAATGACGTCTACTTATATAAATATGTATTGAAAACCTGATCCTATATTGTTGTACGGGTACTTGTTACACACGCCCGTTTTTGTCAATATAGTACATGTATCTGGGGTTTTTTTTTTCATGTTGACAATGAATGTAATGATAAACATAAATCATGTTCCTTGACGATTGATTGAATGATTCATTGAGAATGATAATTGATTTGTTTTCTAAAAAGAAGAGTTTGCGTTCCAAAAGAAGAGTTTTAATCTTTCTCAAAACAGAAGATTTAATCTAATTTAAATTCTTCATTAATAATAATAAAAAAAAAAAAGAAAAAAAGATGGTGACATTCAGAAAGTGATGAGAGCGAATTTGACCTATGTTGTATTAAGTAGGTCGGAATCCTACCATGATCAAACATTCCATTAGTTCACGTCGAAATTGTCATTTATTTGGAGCTCTATAGAAAAGATCGATTTGATTTTCCTAAAAAATTGACAAAGGAGATGGTACTTTTAAGGAACGATAGTTTCCAGACTCCTGTACTTATACAGATGATTAATCAAAAGCCATAATTAAGGTATCTTTGAAAAAAAAAGTGAAATTGCATGTGCATTTATCATGCCGATTCTGAAATGCTCTTGTCATTCGACAGACGTTATTTGCATCAATCTGACTTTCAACGATATTTTGTATTTTTATAAACCATTCTTCAAAACGGTGTTCCACAATATTCTCAAAAATGTTCACGGGAGAGAGATAAGAGCAAAAGGCTCTCACCGGCTCCTCCACACAGTCAATTGCATCAACAGATGTCGTGTGCTAGATCGGCTGCATAGAAATTTGATAAAATGAAAATAATTAAATCCATATTGACGTAAAAAAAGACTCTCGATTTCGGATTTTGAATTCTTGTGATTTGTTATCCATAAGATCACACTGTTTGCCCGAGTTTACTTTTTCAAGCTAAGTTTACTTCGGAGCGTGCTTGTTTAAACTCCTTGGCCCCGGTTGAAGCATGGAATAACTCCCTCACAAAATAATCATCAGATATTTTGTCAAAATTGCTGCTTTAATCTATATTTTCAGCACTCAGAAGCCACAGCAGTTGTAGGGGATACTTGGGTTTAGATGTTAGGTTTTTTGAACGGAAGGTCTCCAAGGATATATGAAACAAAGGTATTGCGATCTTATTAGACCTAGATTGCGTTTCATATACGTCTATGTTCATAACATATTCTATTCTCATTATATGTATTTGTAGATGTCTATGTAGTTGATTCCGATACGATACACTGGTTTCTAATAGTAAAGTTTCCATCTACCTCATACATGTATTTCCTTTTCATTTTTAATGCGACACCTATTTCCGAAATCCAGTTTCCAAGCAAACTAAAGACTTGCATTAATGATACAAGCTGTATATTGATATGTTATATCTTAAAATGATTTTTATCAAATCGATAGAGATCCATCAAGCTCGACTATAAACAAAAACAAAACAAAACAAAAAAACACAAAAAAGCACCCCCGCCCCCCAAAAAGAGAAAAAAAAAAACCCGTTGTGTTTTCATTGGGCTATAATTCATTCTGCGAAACATGCACTCTCTTTTCTGAGAGACCATTCGATTGCTATGGCCTTTCTATTTGTAGGATGGAACCGTGATTTCTGACTTCTAGACAATGACGGATATTTCTACTTGAATGAAAAAAATCTTGAAAAATTGTGTCTTTGGGGCACGGATGCCATAGGAAGGTTTATGAAGACATTTTGTACATTCAAATTCGATGCAAACTTTCTGACTGCACCAAAAGTGAATTTCTCTCTTGTTGCAAAATCCTATAGACAGTCTTAAGTATGCACAAAATTTACTGCCGTCTCGATTTGAAGTTTTTCGAATGCCTCTCGACTGGAAGATAGTCAAGTTTTAATTAAATTTCTGATACACTGCAAAGTAATGTCACTTCATCAAATTTTATAGCATGGCAAATAATGCTCGTTTAATTGATAATTAGTTAGAAATGAGGTAAAAATGTTCAGAGGTGGAACTGTTTTGAATCAGACTTGGTAATTATTCAATACGTATTTTTACATGTACTTGGTTGAGAAGCGCTTGTACTGTCTTTTAAATAGTACGGGATTTATTGTCCCTTTTGTTCCTCTCAATTATACTTTTATGCATTGCCATATAAAATTATTTATAAGGACAAAAAACGTGAACAAAAAACTGAAATAATGCATTGGGGTAATGCAAAGTACAGTTGTTATTCAACAGTGACGTCTGCGAAAAACATCAAGAGTTTTTGCCCTTGATTACTCTCGAGAATTTCCTGAAATTGCAGGTAGGAATCATTTAAACACCAGTTGTAATTTTCACCTATTAATAAACATTTCATCACCGACTCGTCTCCGTGCACGACCAGGGGTGTGAACTCTGGAGCGTTCTGGTACAAGCGCAGCCAAATCAATTCCTTTTTGCATTTTCTTTAAACACGGCTTAGTTTACAACATGTTTGTAATATTTTTGAAAACAAAGCGAGACTTTGATATTTTCGCCAGACGGAAGAATTCGCGAAATTGCAAAATTCGCCATTTGAAATTGTCATTAAGAGCCAAAACGATATGTTTTGGAAAAGATGAACTATTATGGTGTGACAGCGGATATGACGTTTTGAACAATCTGAACATCTTCCAACAGCTGTCAAATTCTAGATCTAATTAGTTTGAATGTATGAAAAACTCGACAAAACGAAAGAAACGAAAATTGAATTCTTGTTATTATTACACTAAAATCATAAAGTACACGAATTGTGTTGGCACAGTTTGGCATGATGAGAAAGCCAGCCGAATCAGAAAATTTTGCGATAAATATAGAAATGTGCATCTTCGAGTTGTGACCAGGTGTGTCGTCTGCAACACGATAAACTTGGTCGTCTGCGAAACACGTGATCATGTCCAGATTGTGTTTTGGTATGTCTGTCGTATTTGGTTTTGTTTGAAATTGATTATCTGTAGAATATAGATTAAAGAGCATTGCATGTCTTCCTAAATGTCATCTAAGCTTTGGATGGTATGGTATTGCAGTTCTCCAACTGTGAATGTCGGAGTCCATGAAATAACATGCTGGGTTACTAGCGGAACTTGTATCTATGGGTTTAAATGCAGGAACTTGTAACTATGGGTTTAAATTCCCCGAATGAATACAGTCTACATCAGTACATGATTGTTTGTCTTCGAGGTTTTGTTTTTGAATGAGGTCTTGTTTTAAATGAATAAAAATCTAATACCTGAAAGCGAAAACATATACTTCTTCAGAAAGTGGCACTTAAACTCTTTGACGACACATTGAATTTAACAAAATAGCAATGAAACATAAAAAGAATCTGTGAAAGGTGCGCATTTCCTTGAACTTATGATGATAGAAATTCAATTCTCTGCATACAATGGAAAAGTACACTGAGATTAATAGACTTGTATGCGTTGGTGTAAGAGAGAAAAAATATGTCTGTTTTAATTAGCATTGCTTACATTTTGTCCATAGTGCACATAGATTAGCTTTCGTTTACCTAGCGTCATTATCCTGAAGGCCTTTCTTATGGGGCAAACAAAAAAGATCTTTGTTCTGCAAACTGATTTCTTATCCTCTGAATTTTTTTTTAACATAAATGCATTAAGTAAAAAAAAGCCAATGGATATATTTATGAATATTCTTACCATTTCATGACGTTTTAGTGAATTTTGCTAAGTATTCTGCCTATTTGCGTTGCAATGAACCAACCTTACATTGGCGACGTGGAAAGTGCTATTGGTTTCTGACGATGACTTGTTTTGAAGCTTTTTGCGGAGAGCGTCTGTATGGTCCATCTTCTTGTACAATAATTACGGACTAAAATTCTAAGATGACATTTATGGATAATGAACATATCCCGATACACAGTACAAATTCAGAAAATCATAAACCGAAGGCGTAAAAAATCAGGATAAAACAGGAACCAAAGCAAACAAACAAAGACATTCACCACATGAAAAGAAGCGAACTCCCAACATGGGGGTGAGATCAGGTGCCCAGGAAGAGTCATCATCCCCTGCTTGCATGCAACATCCGTCACTTTAATTCGGCAGAAATGTCACATCCGGTTACTTCCATTTCGGAAGATACAAGTATATTCTGTGGTAGGATGGTTCAAATGGTCTAAGACAGAATATCACCCACCTTTCTGGACAATGGGACATCATAGTGTATCACGAGTCCCCGTATCGACCGTAGAACTTCTTCAGTGACGATAACGTATCCTTGCCTGAGAAGCTTATCTGAAAGACGCCTAGCTCTCAGAACAGAATCTGTATATTTGGTACTTGCTTTGGCATAACGTATCAATTGTGATATGAACACGCCGTAAGCAGGCGATGAAGGGATGTGGCTACTCAGAGAAGGAAAGTTTGTGATGCTGAAGTTGAAGTCGTCGCGTTTGTCACATGTGACCATCAGTGACATGGGATGACATTATATCCAAATAGGATGCTGAATTTAAGAGCACGGGTAGACATGAACAATAGTCCCGTATTCGTATACATAGTATAGTATATGATTGTAGTTAACGTTCAGTTTATCTTAAATTGTATGAAAAAATGGTTTCCATGAGGAATTCTTTGACCTCAGTTTTATGAAAACGTTTACATATTTTCTGTATTCCAAATTGTTTTTCCTCTGACCATCTGTACTTCCATTCTCGTGTTCTATACATCATATCTGCATGTTGGCGTATTAATAGATTATATCAACAATAAATGGTCACAGCGGACTCTATAAATAAAAACATTACTGTTATTTAGTCAATTTTCCCCTTAAGTTTGTCTCGAAAGTTCTTTCAGTCTTCATTATTTACTATTATTTCATTTTCCCGTAAAATATGTTTTGTGTGAGTTTTTTTCCTGGCTTGGCCTACAGACAGATACAAAATTATTTTTTGGGGAAAAGTAATTATTCATATACATCTAGCTGAGATGCCATCGTGTAAATTGGAGTGAGTTAAGCTAGGGAGGTTGTCAGTTACATTGTGTTTTCTGTTTGTAACTATATTTATTGTATGTAAAGAAAATATTCTCTCTAGGTCCTGGATTAAGTGATGAATAAGCTTTTCTTACTCTGTCAATTTCTTACTCCTACCTTGATCTTCTTTTACCGGAAGTCAAGGACATGTAGTAGCAGTTATCTTATTGTGACAACAATTATTACAGCAAAATTTGCTGTCAAATGTCGTATAACTATATGTCAAGAAGGCCATATGTTCGTCGGGATTTCCCGTACGACTTTTCGCAAAATCCCAAAATAGATTTTTGTAAAAAGAATTGTCATTTCCCGCATCCGAATAATCTTCTGTCTCAAAACAATTATTTCATTCGATTCGGTAGATGAAAACCTTCAACAACCGTTACCGATATAATATTTAGGCGTATTTTGTGCTTTTGTCTCACAAAAAAGCAGGTTAGTAAAACACTTGGATTGCTCTCTCTTGCTGACAAATGCAAACAGTTCTTGGGGAACAAAGTTTGTTGTAACGTTCGGACGGTTTTGATAAGTTTTCAAGTTACTCTAACAGGGACGCCGATACCCGGTATTTTACTTTCGCTTTGTGGTACTCCTACAAATAGATTTGAATTTGTTTGTACTCGCGAACTTCTATTGAAATTCCTATTTTCTTTCCCTTGTTTTGTACAAGAAGTACTCATAGAAGATGATTTATTTGAAAAAGATAAATTTGAAAATCATTTTAAACATAATGAGCTTGTATTTATTCTAATGGGAAGTATTGCAGACACTTGTCAGATAATCAGATCTGGTTTGTGTCTCTGTCATATTTCTATTATAGATTACTGGTGCAAAAAAAATTCCCATAATTTTCGTGTCAGAAGAGTCTTTCTAGAAATCAATTACATAATGTTCAGTCTGTCAAACGGATGGATGGGGGAGACAAATTGCAAAATTGTTACAAGAAAAATGGCATTGCTTTAAAGTCAGAAAAGTCATGCACCGGGGAATAACAACTAGTTCCGCCGATTTTCAATTAACATCACCGAAGGTAACAACTGTCAAATAGATCCAAGAAAAATACTGTATGAATGTCGTTCTCGCTGAAAGTATTACTCTGCGTGCTCGTCAATTTGCTAATGAGACTGATTTTCTAGAACACCTACTGTCTAATTGAGTAACAGAATACAAGAACACAAATTCAGTCATTATAGCAATTCACTTACACAACGGAAGGCATCCGTGATGACGTTTGTAACAGTAGCGCAATACGCAAATAGTAATGCATGATTGTCTGCAAAAAATCGGAAGCAAAAGTGAAAACGTCCACAAATTTTGCATCCAAAAAAAAAAAAAAAAAAAAGACCTGAAAAAGAGTTGACACAGATGATAATAATTACAAAATTGATATTCTTGAGCAAGAATGATCATCATTTGTGCAATATGGAGACAATCTTTTTTTTTTTCTATTTTTATTTTTTTTTTTCCATTTTTAGCTCACCTCGACGAAGTTGAGATGAGCTTATGCTATAACCCCGGCGTCCGCGTCCCCGTCCGCGTCCGGTTAAAGTTTTTGGGCAACTCAGTATCTGACAAAGTACTGATGCTACAGTAACCAAACTTGCACAAGTGATTCATCTTGGGATACTGAGGTGAACCCATGCATTTGATGCAGCATCTGACCTACATTTTCCGGTTGAATGACTTTGTCAATGTCTGGTTAAAGTTTTTGGGGTACTTCAGTATCTGACAAAGTACTGATGCTACAGTAACCAAACTTGCACAAGTGATTCATCTTGAGATGCTGAGGTGAACCCATGCATCGGATGCAGCATCTGACCTACTTTTTCCGCTTGAGTGATTTTGCCTTCTAAGGCCAATATTGAGCAAAGTATAAGTGCTACATGTACCAAACTTGCATATTGGATGTATCTTTGATCAAACTTTCATAAAATGACCTTGACCTACTTTTTCCACTTGAGTGATTTTGCCTTTAAAGGCCAATATTGAGCAAAGTATAAGTGCTACATGTACCAAACTTGCATATTGGATGTATCTTTGATCAAACTATCATAAAATGACTTTGACCTACTTTTTCCACTTGAGTGATTTTGCCTTTAAAGGCCAATATTGAGCAAAGTATAAGTGCTACATGTACCAAACTTGCATATTGGATGTATCTTTGATCAAACTTTCATAAAATGACTTTGACCTACTTTTTCCGCTTGAGCGATTCTGCCTTTAAAGGCCAATATTGAGCAAAGTATAAGTGCTACATGTACCAAACTTGCATATTGGATGTATCTTTGATCAAACTATCATAAAATGACCTTGACCTACTTTTTCCACTTGAGTGATTTTGCCTTTAAAGGCTAATATTGAGCAAAGTATAAGTGCTACATGTACCAAACTTGCATATTGGATGTATCTTTGATCAAATTTTCATAAAATGACCTTGACCTTCTTTTTCCGCTTGAGTGAATTTGCATTTAAAGGCCAATATTGAGCAAAGTATAAGTGCTACATGTACCAAACTTGCATATTTGATGTATCTTTGATCAAATTTTCATAAAATGACCTTGACCTACTTTTTTCCACTTGAGTGTTTTTCTTATTATACATGTACTTAGAGATATGTTTAAATTGAACTTTGCTGCCGCGAGGTGAGCTTCGTAATCTTTGATTACACTATGTTTTTACATATATATGCAATGCATGTATACACCATTTACACATTATTATAATATGTTATTTAAAGTTTTAAATAGTTGTTTGCTACATATCTCTCTCTTTCTTTTTCTCTCTTTATCTCTCTCTCTTTCTCTCTAGTTAACAATACAATGTAAGTCTTTGGTGTTTATCATAAGTTATGTTTATTTCAAGACTTACAAAAGTAGGAAATAATATGGGAAAATATGAACAAAATACCATACATACACACTCATACTCACACACTTTCATACCACGACGAATTATATAATCATGAAAACAAAAATCAAACATGACAGGGTTGATCACAAGCAACCTATTGTAGGCTAGTACAGTACTAGAACGTGTCTCAGTTCACTGACAATGGTTTAAATGCAGTTTGTTGGAGCTAGGGATATAACACCCACTAGAGGCATTCTATAGTGGTAAATCATAAATATGCAATGGATAAATATGTATAAATGTCTTTAAATATAAGGGAAAATGAAAGATAAATACCCCTCATGCTTCCAAACAGAAAGTAAATCACCCTACCGGATGTTTTCGAACGAAGTCTTACGAGTAAACCGGAAGTGCGTCAATAGTATGTTCGGAGAACGAGACTTAACGGAGATCTGGCGGGGAATTCGAATTAGAAAAAAAGATAACTTTTCTTTTTTTACAAAAGAGACCTTTTTATCATCTGGTTGCCTCGTCTAAGAAAGAAGTCAAACATTTTCATTTATTTCATGCATTTTAGAACTTCTTCTGCAATCTCAGTTATAATGTTAAATCGACGCGGTCCAAGCTGCTGCCCGCTATACCACCGTGAAATTACTAGCGCCACGTTCTTTATGTTACGATCCTGGAGATATTTTAAGAGTCTTTTACCGGCACCAAACTCGGAGTCGTCACAGAAACCTTCTTCCTCAGCCGTGCGGTACACTAAGATGTTGTGATTTGCTTTAGCGTACTCCTTGTTATGAACGATTTTTTTGTACATCTCTCTGACTTCCTCTACCGTTTTGACTTTCCTTCCGTTTCCTTTGAACTTGTTACCACTTTCGACAACACTCTTTGCCGTGATAATTTGTATGTTATTTAGTTTCTCCATCTCTCTGTCGTCAATTTGGAGTACGTCCTCTACCCGTGGTGTGCTGACTTTGTCTCTATAAAATGTTCCATCTTCGAAACGGAGCTTATTTCCGACAATTTTTGTACGGATCCCCTTGTCTTTATATTTTGCCCCGACCATGACCAATTTCTGATGTTCCTCTGCCATTTCTTGAGGTGACTGTGGTGTGATACTGAAAGGGAGCCTTTTCCCTTTCCTCCTATTTGCGCTCTGGGCTGAAAGTAATTCGAATTTTTTCTGACGATCTACAAGTTTGCCAGTGATCGATCTTGGTTTATCTGATCCTCCTAGCGTACCATTTCTGTGAATGCGGACAAATTCGACGTCTACGCCCAGGATTTTTTTAATGTCCCTTGGGACGGAAATCTCTAAATTTTCGTCTGCGCTTTCTGAATAGTTATGGATCAGGATATTATCACGCATTGAACGATTTTTGAGATCGGTGATCTCCTTGCCCTGGGATGTTATCCTTCGGTCCATTCTAATCACTACTGATTTCAACAGATCGATTTCTTGACGAAGTTTTGAGTTTTCTTGTCTCAATTCACGGATGTCCGACTCATTATATTCACTCTGCTCCGCTACTTCTCTGATCTTTACATCAAGGCCGTCACCGCCCCAGATATCGGCTTTAGTATCCTGGACAATTTGCTCAACATTGTTTAATTTTTCAAGTTGACCTTTGATCTCACTTAGTTCTTTTTTTATATCAGGCAACTGAGCTAGAACTATACTCATGTCCGTGTTACTGTCCGTGTTATTGTTTTTCGCTCCAATGACGCTGGGGTATGTGCTTTTAAAAGTTTTTTTACCTTGTTGTCCGCTCATCTTTAATTTTACGTGCCTTCCAACGATTTATACTAAACTCTGTTCACAGACGAAGACACCAGCAGACACATATGGTTGTTACAGCCTCACGAAGAAAGTTATTACAGTTTTATTCCCTCTCCAAAATTTCTGCGAGTGGCTAGTTCGCCATTTGTCACGTGATCATATGGAGACAATCTTAGTACCAGACGATCATCTGCTATGCTATGATGGCTTAGTAACCGGAAGTCAAAATGAAATTCTGCTTCTCCAAACAAAAGTTGTCATAAAAAGATATGATAGGTTAATATTATAAAGCTTAAAATTATTAGAAAAGTAGGGACTATTTTGTTCTAAAATAACGTCCGTCTGTCTGGTAGAAAAAAAAACTTTCTTTCTAGTCAAACTTTCACATATTATAAAGATTAGTTGACAAGCATTATACATGTACCTCCATTATTTTACATAAAAATTGAGCGTTCTTCGAGACCATTGGGAGGGTTGTGCGCACGTAATCCTGATTAGTACACCAAATTGTTTTTAACGAGGCAGATGACCACCTTAAGTCGGCACTGGTTGCCCACTTGTCTCTTTAGTTTAGTGTAGTGTTTTAGTGTATTGGTATCGTATTTGTGTTTTGGTCCCCTTGTCCTTTGATATCTCTTGTTGTGCTGGTCTATTATGTATTTTCGCATTTGATTGTTTTTGTTTTTTGAATTTTTTTTTTTTTTTTTTTTTTTGCTTCGGGTGCTACAACCGAGTTCTTCTGGAGATCACCTTCAGTTTCTTTTCATCAAACTTGCAGCATGATGATCAAGCATGATGAGACTCGAAACCCAGTAAGTAGAGTGGACATGTCTGTTACTGAGCACATGCTTTTTTTTATACAATGCAAATTGAAGACAATTAATGGCGGCGTGTGCAACCCACAACCGTGTATCGGCTGTTTAATTTAAAAAACGAGAGATCTTAGTAATATGAAATTCCATCTTACAATTAATTTTAGTTTGTAATATGTGCATGTAGTCTTGTTTGATCTTAGAATACCAACAGTTAACCCCGGACACGTCATCGGGTTTCATATGCAGAGGAATTCGATTAGGACTATTTTATCTGAATTTACTTTCATTATTCCAGATAATTTAAACTTTAGATCCAATATTCAGACCTGATTATGGAGTTATATACGGACAACGCTAGTGTTAATTAGTGTGATTAGTAATTAAGCATGCAAGCGTTGGAGGCGCAATTGCTCTTTGAATAGTTTTGAAAAAATATGGACGAATTTCTTGCTCAAAGCATCGCTAATTACACAAGGTACGAAATCGTCTGGCAGCCATGAAATGATATTAGGGTGAATTAAGGAAGAAAAGTGAATTACAGCAGGTTTGAAGTCCCTCTTGTTCCTCATCTCAAAGTGAATTATTATTAGAGCAGTCTCCAGTTTTGAATATAAAACATGTCTATAGAAAAACAAGGGACGTCATTTCAGGAAGAGTCCTTTTTGATTAACTGAATACAAGGGACGTCATTGAGGAAGAGTCCCTTTTTGATTAACAGATAAAAAGATGTCAAATTTCAATTATTTATTTGCTTTTCTCTTCTGTCGTAAATGTTGTTTCCCTACCAGACGTCTCGTAGGTTTTGTTCCTTATGACTTACAAATTGTCTTGCGTAATTTTTGGCGATAATTTACAGAGTAGTTTACGAAGACGCTTTGACAAGGAATGTTCCGCTCAAGGGCACCCGTTTATATTCTTACAACTCTAAACGTCCAAGTTGATTAATTTCAGATGGGTTTTCACTACCATACAATGTAAAGATAGAAAGAATGTGCTTGGTAAGTTTCTGTGAAAGAGTTGAAGGAAGGATGCTCAACAAAGACCAATGCGACACAGACGAGGCCATTTCTGCATCATGGGTTTTTTAGGAGGGGGGTGTCAGTAACACATTTTACAAAGTATGCTCGCCACTGTATCTTTGATATCCATCGTTGTCGTCCAGCATGTTATTATTTCGCAAGTTAATGGATCCTTCAAGTTCGATGATTTTTGAACCATTTGAAAAGACCAACTTGACACTATGCCAACTTTTGTATGTCAGTATATGTGAATTTTGTTCTCTCCAAAGTCCTCTTGTTTCTTTGATGTTGTAAGTTCTCTGTATTTACGCGAGTGATAATTCTGAATGTAATAGTAATTATTTGTTATGTTCATAGTTGCCTTGATCTGACCTTGACTTAAAGTATAGTTACCAAGGTCAAGGTTATCATACATTTTGTAAGTACGGGGATGTCTTTAAAAGGTCTTTAGGTCAAAAGACGGTCTGATGTAGCACTTTTAGAGGTCAAAAGTAGATTAGAGAATTCCAACATCTGAGAATGTTTTCATTTGTTTCCTACATACCATTTTATGAATGGAAATGCCTCTTTCTTTTACTTATTATTTTCAGAAATTTGACCTCTTTGCACTATTATTCAACAGCACCCCCTGCTCCGAGAAGATGGGTTGAAAGAGCAGGTGATCTGTCAGATTTTCAAATAGAAGATAAATACCATTTTTAAAGGCACACTTTCTCCGATAGAAGTTTGTTTTAGTGGCAGTTTTCTTCACTAAAGTTGGGAAAACAACTGTGGAGTTTTAATTTTCAGAATAAAGTGAGCGATGCCGTTATAAGCTTGGAGTTCATTAACTCAGTAGGCGCAAGGCGAAATTCCTCATTCTGACTCAAACTTCTCGTTAAAATTAAGTATTTTAACGATTTTTTCAAAAGTCTAGTAATGAATTGAAATATGAAGGCACTCGTTCCGGACTGTAAGGAGTCTATAGGGTTCCTCCACGTGGAATTAGAATTAGAAACATGCTAGGGGCACCTTGATTTTACTCAAGCTGGAAAATTGTTTCAGGCAAATTTAATAAGAATTTCATAAATTAATGGGAAATTGTTGCTTTTGTTTGAAGGTTTTTGTGTCGCCTGCAACGCACATCTTCTCGAGACAAGTGTACGTAATACCTTACTCCCCCTTGTCGGATGTCATACAGGACGACTTTCTTAGGGACCACTCTTTTCGGTGTCCGTCTGTCTGTCCGTCTGGTTATAAATTGATTGATATACGTTATCACAGTGGGGTATCATGTGATACACAAATGATATGTTCCACGGGAATCCCCTTTGATTGAACCAAGTAAATACTGTCTAAATCTACTTTATATGAATTTATTTTAGGCCTATCATATGGTCATTATTATAAATTATATGATGGTAATTTATTCTGGTCAAGAATAGGCGTATATTTGGAGAACACTTAAACAGAAAATTTTGTATCTGTCCGTGCACCATATCATAACAAGTGGCGAGCATTGAAAAAATTCTGTTTAAGTGTTATCCGAATACAATTCTATTCTTGACCAGAACAGATTACCATCATATAATTGATAATAATGACCATATGATAGGCTTAAAATAAATTCATTTAAAGTACATTTAGACAGTATTAACTAAGTTCAATCAAAGGGGATTCCCGTGGAACATATCATTTGTGTATCACGTGATACCCCACAGTGGTTATATTAACATCAAAGTTGCAGGTATGATCAGGAAATGAGGGTCAATCTCACAGATTATGATGCTTCATTTGCTTCGTCTTTCTGGGCACGAAACAAAAGTTGATCAAGCCCTACATTGCTCGGATGTCAGATTTTAGAATATTTTTATACTATTAATTCTGTATCCCACTAGCTCATTCTTTGAATAGAAAATGTAATTGAAAACAAAATGCTTGATCACGATGATTTATAAAACGCAGATATAAACGATGCATGGCATGTTTGTAATTTCAAGTGTTGAAACTTTCCTTCTTGCCTAAAAAGTTATGAAAGTTAAATAGGTGCTTAAATTTTGAATTTTAGCTTAGAAGTGGGGCAGCTTTAGTATTCAACGTTATGAATGAACGAAATATAAATGTATTATACGGTCATTTGACTGTCTGTTCGTCTGGTGGTTGTTGTCTGTTCGTCTGGTGGTTGTTGTGTCTGTGAAATTACGTCTTGGTCTTTGGTCACACCCTTATATTATTGTAGTACTCGTAATACGAATTACCGTCAGGTATAATGTGACCTCCAACTACTAGGAACACGGCCCCATGTGTTTAAGAGGGGGGGGGGGGGGGGGGGGGGGGGCGCTAAAGTAAATTCTGAAGACCACAGTATTGCATGACATGGCATGTCAAAGTTCAAATCCAGTAGTCTGGATCATTCCTTTCCTTGCACGCACACGAGTACAGAAAACAAAGACCTCTGAACAAATTACTATAGTTTTCTACATACAAAAAGCACTGTTCCTTGTTGACTTGTGAGGTTATTTTCCGGCTCTATAATAGTACAAATCTAGTTTTCTTAGCGGAAACAAAGCTTACTACGGAAAACACATGGGTAATCTGCGAAACAAAAGAAAAAAATACATCTAGGTAAAATTCCAACTAACGTGAAAACACATGCTATATTGTAGCATTTTGCCACCCACATCTGTACGTACAGGCTTTATTACTTACTAAATCTAATGCATAATTTACTGTTACGGCAAATTGCATCGTATGGTCATTGATCCAGCCATAAGGATTTACTGAACCCGTCCATGGTTTTACGTCGGGCGTGCCTTTAATGTCCTATGCCATGTTTCTGATGTTTACATTCGGGTACTGTGTTCATGAAAATAGAAATGCTGTTTTCATTATCTTGACACTAAAACAGGCATTCTAAAGAAATGGATCATGAAATTTATATTGACCCGAAAATTCAGCGAAGATCATAAAAAGTTATTGTTCGCAAATTGGGAACATTCCGTTGCTGATTGCAAAAGTTTGTATGAAATTATTTAACTCTGATATGTGGCCAAAGAAGGATAACTCTAACACCATCTTTGATCTGGCGTTGATGAATTTGATTTTTTTTTTTTTTTTTTTTTTTTTTGCATTTTTATTATGAACTTGACCAGATGTTTTAAGTTAAAAAGACAGAATGCTACCGAGCATCCTTAAACTGTTATCATGGGTTTCCAGTAGCCGATTTCAGAGCTTTGTTGAGGGATTTTTAAGGAGAATAAATGTAGGGCAATTGTAGACCATTAAAATCATGAAAATCCCAAAACTAACTCGTAAACATGTAACGCCTGCTTTTGAAAAACTTAAAACCAATAAAAATCCCAATGGTAACATATCACGTCTGTCTAAGACTTGCTAAAATGCATCGTAAAACTTACACACTTAAACAGAAGAATACAAGGCAGTATTTGTTTTATCATTCTGGTAAAATAAAACACCTTGTTATTCGCACAAGCTGGCTAAAATATTATAAAGGAAGAGAAATTACCGGTTCATAATTCAAATTCTTCTGTTGCGGGAATGTCTTTTGGGAATGAGAAAAGATAAATATATGTAACAACATGCATCAGGCATCTTTGAAATATTCAGCATGTAGTTTACAAATTCCAATATATTTAGAACGGCGCTTATGTATGTATGTCTGTCTGTCACTTCGTCTTGTACTTACATTTTCATTTTGATGTTTGCAGTTTTCTTATCTTGAGGTGCCGTGACATGTATTCATTAAAATGAAGTTTTCCAATGCAAGAAGATAAATTTGTAAATAATGAAAAAGACCTTGAAGTGACCTTGACCTAGTTGTGAGATGTCTTTCAATGTATAGAGGTCATTGAGGAAAAAACCTTTAATTTGGGCAGTATCTTTTAACTTTGATCCGAGGGATTTGGCCTTGATATTTTTGCATGTAGATTCATCGTGGCTTGAGCTTTTCTTTGACACCATTACTTTTGGCAAAGTGACCTTGGCGTATGACATCCTTCTTAAAACACGAAAAGTGTTTTCTAGATGTTGCTATGTATGTATATTCAAGCAAACACCCACCTAGCGAGTTGTCTTTCTGGCAAGTCTTGCATTTTCATAATATATTTTAGTTAGTTCCGCTTCTGAAAATTTTGACGCCTTGTGCCATTGAAACTTGACGTATACTAAAGTTTATAATAAGCCCCTCGAATCACACGTGGAAAAAGTAAAATTAAAACAGGAATTCCTCTGTTCGTGGGTCTGTTTTGAATACATTCAGTAAGCACTTATGGCATTCGTGCTAACTTAACGAGAGCAACTGCTTACAATACAAGGAGTAATTGGAAATTGAAAAAGAGGAGGAAACGATTGTGTGAAAATAAAAGAAGGTCAAGAAGTGGGAATGATAATCCGAAAATTTGTTGCGAACAAAAGTCTTCTCAAGTTTTGTTCTTTGACTAAATTATTTCCGTTTTGTGTTGATGATGGTTCAAATAAATCTTCTTTATCAAGTTTTACTGCTACACTCTTCCCCATAATAAGTGGCCGACTCTGAGAGCAGTTCAATGGAGGCATGTTGAGAGAGCCACTGTATTGGAAGTTTATTTATTTTCCTAATTACTTACATATTCAGACTGACGTAAATTTGAATCTCTTCTTTGAAGATTCGATGACATAAAAATCTAAATATTACTCGATACTGCTTTGTAATGCAAATTTATTTCCAGTAATTAAAGGATGCTGAAGTGAAGACGTTTATATTTTTTTCTGGAGATGGATGTTTGTATTACAAGTGACTTGGCATTTGAACCAAAGACTTTTAACGCTTATTTATTAGGCTGTATTTGCCACGAATTTGTTTCAACGGGCAAATGTCGGGTTTTCCCACCATAATCCTGTTTTATAACATGTTACAATACTTTAGGTACTTACAAAACTTGTTTGAAATAAGAATATTAAAAGTGATATTAGCCTATTATCTCTGAGTGTCGTATAACGAGGTAGATTTACCAGTATTCGTCATAGTTCTGCATAATTTGATTTTGAGGTAGGCTTTGAATCGGTTTTTTTTTTTAGAAAATACTTTGAATACAATATTGAAGAATTTTCGAACGCAGCATTTTTCGTTTCCGTTTGGCCATCCGTATGTCGATCTTTCTCTTTAATATTGCGTTCTTTACATTTACTTTACACTTCTCGCATCTTTTAGTTTTGTTTGTTTTCAGAACGTGAATAAATAAAATTATCCTAAAAGCTTTATTATATTAATTTCTGTATAACTCATTCTGCAGGAATTTGAGGGCACCTGCCCCTCGTACGCTCTTCTTCCCATATGTTAACCTGTACCGTAAATATTTAGCAGAAAGCGTCCACGACAGATGGTTGAATTAAAAAATATAGGTCTGCCAGAAAGATGGTGTTATCCCACATAGAACTAAACAAATAATTCTGATGCAAATTTTCTCGAGAACTAAGTTAATTGACGGACAATCTGATTCCTATACACTCGTTCTGAAGTTTTGAAGTTAAGTTTACGTTGCTTTCTCAGATAGTTTTGAAGTTATGATGATGTGATTCAATGAACCGTTGTTTCGATAGGTTTAGATAAAATAGTATTAACAAGAGCTCAATTTCAAGCCTTAATTATTGGCTAAAGGGGTTTGACATTTTCACTATATTATAGTCTAAAATGGTATCTTAGGGCCGTATACTGACCAGTGCTTGGAATTCAATATTTAGCAGAATTCTTACAAAGGACCGAAAGAAATGCGACTCGACCTTGAACCCAGGCCATTAATGTCAGATTGCAATGTAGGTAAATTAGTCTAGTCCGACTTGCAGACCTACGACGGTGTTATCTGATTTTTTGTCTTTTCGACGAAAAATCAGATAACACCGTCGTAGGTCTGCAAGTCGGACTAAAATTAGTCTATATCGTTATCAATGTTCCAGTAAGGACATATAATGGTTATTCAATTTTAGAAGAGATCGATATCCTTTAGATTTGAATCGGGAACTCTTCGATGTGAAGACTCAAAATTTTGGGTGCCGGATATGTCCTTGACCCCGTATACTGTATTTCTCAGAATATTGATGCTAAGGTGCAACGATATGTCTTGAACGAAGAAATAAATGTCGTGTAGCAAATTATATTCTAACGTATAAGCTATAAGCTAAGAATACCGAGATTGAGCACTGATTGATCATATCTATACAACTGAGACGATCATGTAGTGAGAACCAAGATGTTCTTAGAATTGAGTGAACAAGGTATGTTGTGCATACGAACTTGAGTTTTTGAGAAGTGAGAACTAATTTCTAAAAGTACTAAGAACAAAGAAAACAAACGCACCAAGAGAAGAACTAAATCATGTTAACATGGCAACCATGGCAAAGAATATATTTGAGAAAAGGGAGAGACTGAGAACCATGAGAGCAAGTTTGGGACTGATTAAAGCGAAATGTTGAGGAAAAAAGATTTTTAAAAGTGAGATGGCCAAAAAAGATGAGATGTACCGTCAAACCTCCGGTGATACATTAAGAATTCTTAGATGATACAAAAGTGAAAAATGGGCCATATTTCAGTTTAACTTCCAAGAAACACAGATGGTTTTAAAAACTTAGAAATTTCAATCTGAGCATTATGTGCACACGTAAATTCATGTCATATTTTGAGTAATCTATATACCACTTTTAAAATATCTTGTATTGCATTCATCAAGTTTATTACTTTTCTCTGTGAAAAGGATACCGAGTTAAAGTTTTTAGAACACGTTTTCCTATCATTATTGGAAGTCATAAAATTTTCACAACGCGATATAGAATGATGGATCTAAATTTGAATTACTATCGAGGAGGTGTTGCAATATCTCTGAGATCAAACCGTCCTCCCTGCATCTAAAGATTCAAAATTGAAAAAGTTTGTGCGGGATTTTTGGAAAAAGAACTTTTTATAATGCTTGTACAAACTGCTTGCAATATTGCAAATTTGCTTTGAAGTCTTTTAACTTTCACCAATCTATTGAAAAAATTGCGGTATAAATTTTCTACAAAATTGATTTAGATCAGCATACTTTCATGCTATATTAAAATCCTCTTTCCGTCTGGCTTTAAACACATGTTTTCTTAGCCAAACCTTGTTTCTTACTTGCAAGTACTAAATTTGATTTGTCAGTTCAGAAATTATAAGCACTTCAATTTTGCGTCAAAGAAGTGGCAAAGAGTAGGCATAAATCGATGATTATAAACATCGAAGATGAAAAGTTTTGTAAAGGATGATAAGGGAGGACTAACACTTTTATCGCGAAAGAAAAACGTTTCTAAACAATTTTTTTTTCAATTTCCGCAAGTTGTGAATTCCTTTCGACTCCTCTTCTATGTTATGCTGTCTTGGAAAATTACTATCAAAGCGTGGGTATATTTTCTCAAAGAATGTGCTCTCTATGCACTTACAGTCATCTCAATAAAGAGAATATTCAAGAATATACCTGTATTATGAATGGAACCGTTCTTTCGTTATTGATGTTAATAAAAGTCAAACCAACAAAGACAGTTCAATCTCTCAATATTCATGATAGTTCTGGAACTGAATGATATTATATGTAAAGGGAAACAAGTTTTTATCATCGTTGAATAAAGTAAAACTAGGGCTTCCTGAACATAAGAAGCACTAAAGGAGCTGACAAAATACTAGAAATCAAAAAGACTGGTCTCAACTTAAAATCTTGAATCTGAAATACCGTTGTATTTTGTATTCATTGGCTACAAAGTAGGCATCTTACCGCGAAGTACACACTGTGTAGAAAATTCCCAAATCTTGTGCATGTTTAGAATAAATAAATGAATGACTGTAAAAGGGGAAAATGAAACTTTGCTTATATTATGGCCTAATACACAGACTCGTAAAAAGCTCCCCATCCTCCCTTTTCTAGGGCATCATTCCACCCCCCCCCCCCCTAGCTACAAAGCCCCACTTTGTCAAAAGATGTGTATTAGTGATATACACCTTCTGGAAAAGTGGCGTTCTGTAGCTAGGGGGGGGGGGGGTCAATGTTTTAAATAACTTTTATGTTTTCCATTGATTTCTATAGAAAAAAGACATTTTGTCCCAAAATTTAGGAAAACGATGCACGATAAATCTTATCCAGATGTGAATTACATGTATGATGAAACCAAGAACTGGCATCAATTTTGTGTAAGAATTACCTTGAAGTTCCCATTTTGAAAATTCCACTTTTTCAGGGCAGATTTTACTCCTGATCTTATCAGCTCCTTTTGATACCATGACATCATTTCTCTGCTCCCGGTTATCATTAATGTCTAAAAAAAGGTGTTTGGTCTCATATTTAAAAGAAGTAGAAGTTCTTTTTGTACAAATGAAATGAAGTAATATATGAAAATTCCCACTGTATATTATGAGCCATATGTGATATAAATGAGCCATATGTGATATAAATGAGCTATATGTGATATAAATGAGCCATATGTGATATAAATGAGCTTTATGTGATATAAATGAGCTATACTTTTAACATACATTTTACGTTCCATTTCATATATTTTATTTTTACCAGGGTGGAGTAGCAGCTCCTGTGACAGCGGCTAAACCGTCGGCAGGTGGCGTCCCAGCCCCTCCCGGCCCTCCTGGTCCCCCTCCTCCCCCACCCCCACCAGTGGCACCACCAGCGGATGTTGCCCCCACCGCCAGCGGGGATGACTCCTCAGATAGGTCAGCACTGTTTGCCGAACTAAATAAAGGCACGGACATAACTAAAGGTATATATAGACAATGATGTCTGTCTCTTTGAAACTTTGACTTTTATTAGTAATACGCATTTCATTAGAACGGAATGTGATACATCGTCGGAAACTCACGCTCGGTCTCGCTAGCTCACCTAGCGAGACGGTCAGACCGAGCGTGGGTTTCCGACGATGAAGGTGATATGGCTGTCATATTGCACGTGGTATTCCTTGTGACAGAACCTTCTTTTGGTACCATGGTTTGACCCTGTGACGTTGACCTTGAGTTTGGCTTAGCTTACACACGAAATATAGCCGTTGACGGTGGCCCGATTTCTGCTTCCATTGTTTGAATCTTATAGCAAAGTACAACTGTCTCTTTTTTGTGAAACAAAAAGAAAATAAAGCATAGTTCCTTCTAGAAACAGGTCAACGATTCAATGTGTTTGCATTGTCAGGTAAAATGTTTGAAATGCTCAAGGCTCGAAAACGTAAAGCATGTGTAAGTTGCGTAGCTATTGATTGAATAGATAGACCCGGTCACTTTAAAAAGGAGTAATATTATCTACACATTTTTCGGTGGAAGTTTTAGATAAAGAGGTATGTTCAAACACGGTGACATGATATCAGCAACACAATGTGAGGCAATTTGTATAAATTTTAAAATACATTCAATCTTTGGATTCAGGTAGGACTTCAAACTTCAGTTAAAAAAGACAACTTTTGTGATTGGTATGGGATATTCATATCCATTGTTTGTCTGATCAAAGGTCTGTGTGTCCGTCTGTCTGTCCATGATTAAAGCGTGTAGGGTAGGTCATATGGGGAAATGATAATGAAAAACGTATATTGGTGCATTTATTGTCATGTATATATGAAATTCTCCATTCCAGGGCTAAAAAAAGTGACAGATGACATGAAGACACATAAAAACCCCACCCTGAGACAGGGACCTGCTCCTTTCAAAGCGGCTAGCACCACATCTACCCCTAAACCATTCAGCAAGCCTGCACCAGCCAAGGTGGAACCTATACAAAAACCGCCGGTGTTTGAACTGCAGAATAAGAAATGGGTCATTGTAAGTTGTTGTTTCATACACTACCAGCAATAAATAAAGTTACATAATGACCATTCCTCTTCTAGGCTCCTGCCGAAAATGCAATTTCTTGGTCGTTTACAATTAAGTACAGTATAAGACAATTGCTGCATTACTTTAGATTTTGTGTTTTGTTCGACTTGAAATATTGCTCCTTAAAGGTGAAAGACATTTGAAAAAGGCAGTATTTAAAGAAAAATAATCAAAAAAGATTAATCAGTCTGTTAGTGCATTGAAACATCTCATCTACGAACAAATTTAGCAAAAAGTAAGATAAAATGTCAGATTTGATAAAGCGCAAGCTCATTTTGGATGAAACTTTACTTTAACATCAACATGATCAGTGACTGAAGTTTTTATTATTATAAAAAATCATACAAGAAGTAGCTTGAGCAAATTTTGATATAAATAGCAGCACTTCAGCTTGAGAAAATTTCAAGGCAGAAGTTTCATTTGCAGAAATGCCAACATCTCGTATAAAAGTTAAAAGTCAAAGATAAAGTCAGGCAAAATTTGTTTTCTGGGACACTATAATTTATTATAGTTAATTAGACACAGCATCTGTCAACAATTTTAAAAAATGTGCTCTTAGGGAGTAACTTGTTAACCATGGCTATTTAACTGTCCATCCATCTGTTCAGCTGCCCCCCCCCCCCCTTTTTTTTTACATCATATCAGCCATGATGTACACATTACCTTTTACCTTATACATCTTTAGAAGCATTATTATTAGTCCCCTACCGGCAACGCCGAAGGGGACTCTTAGTTTTTATGAATGAAAGTTCAGTTTTAAAATACATGTATTGAATTTTTTTTTTGTCCTAACTTGCATTGCAAACAAAATAGAATTATTTTCTGATGTAGTAAATAGAGTTGTCTCTCTTTGACTGCATATGTATCTCTTTACAGGAATATCAAGTAGGAAATAAAGACCTAGTGATTGATAATACTGAGCTGAAACAAGTGGTTTACTTGTTTAAATGTACAGATAGTGCTCTGGTGGTTAAAGGGAAAGTCAACTCTATAATCCTAGGTGAGAAATATGGAAGAATTACACAGTATGATTCTACTAGACTAGTAAAGATGGAATAAAATTTCAAATACTGATTAGATATTGTGCAATTTCAGTCACATTAAAGAGAAATGTTTTACATTGAAAGTAACGCTAAACTCTTATTTCATTTCTATAATAAAACATGTACCGTAACATGTTTCATTTCAAGTGGCATAACAATAACAAGGGAGATACTTAAGCTAAAAATGGTACAAAATTGAAATGTTAAGTTTGATTTAATCCGAGTGGTTTCTCATTAGAGAAAGTGTCAGATTTGCTTCAGTCATTTTAAAAATTCAATCATTATTTTATTTACATGTAATAGGATTCTCAGAAAGTTCTGTTTCTTATACACACATAGTAGTAACTTAATAAGGCATTTGTGTAAAGGTAATGCAATACTTCTTATTGTCAAAATTTCAAGTAACGATATTGTTCACCATCATAATGTTTCACAGATAGCTGTAAGAAAGTGGGAGTTGCCTTTGATGATTTAGTGTCTTCAATAGAGTTTATTAATTGCCAAAGCGTTAAGGGTCAGGTAAGTTGTCCTGTAAAATTCAAAATAATTAAATAAATATTTAAAGTAGGTGCTTAATAATCTACTATAATTTATATATTATATGGGTAGTTTATGTTACATATCATACTTTTGTACGTACCTGCAATACTTAACTACATCTTCACTACTGGGGAGATAGGTATACATTTAAAAAGCCGCTAGCTTGCTTGTGAAATAAACTTTAATATTCAGATATAATTTTGCAGAAGACCCAAGTTAATCAGAACATGTATTAAGATTTTAAACCACCAAATCTGCTATTTCAAATACTGCACATACTGTAACGTCACTTCATCCCTCAGACTTTAAAAAAACAGTGCGATGAGATGTGTGATTCCAATGACAAGAATGAATTTAAATTTACATAAATGTTATGATATCATTTGCATTTTGAATGGATGTTTTTAGGTAATGGGTAAAGTCCCCACAGTGAGCATTGACAAAACAGACGGATGTCAGATGTACCTCAGCAAAGACTCCTTGGACGTAGAAATAGTTACAGCAAAATCCTCGGAAATGAACATGCTTGTACCACAAGGAGACGGAGATTATGTGAGTATATTCCGTATTTTTGAGGATCGGAGTTACTTCCCATTTCGGACAGTATCTGACGTAGACTAATTGTGACGTTATTAAATTCTATGGAAAAGTTCCTAAACTTTGGAAAATGACTGTACAAAATCAATGTTATACCATTTTCATTACATCATCATTGTTTTACGTCAGATACCATCTCAAATGAGAAATAACTCTGAATTCCACAAAGACTCATTAATTCCTCATTTCTCTTTGTGAAATCTCATTCTTGACAAGTTTTCCATATCAGTAAATTTTTCATCTTCATAAGCAAATAATGAAATAGTGTCCTCCGTAGGGAAGTTTAATATAATAAATAACAATGAACACTCTCTATCCACAAATTTTCGGCCACTCGGCCTTTATCAAGTGGAAAAGTACAAATACAAAAGAATTCTACGTAATATCCATATCTGCTGGTAAACAAAGCCCAGCGTAAAATCAATTTTCCCTTTTACGCTTTTTCCCAGCGTAAAATGAATTTTCCCTTGTTTACCAGCAGATATGGATATTACGTAGAATTCTTTTGTATTCGTGCTTTTCCACTTGATAAAGGCCGAGTGGCCGAAAATTTGTCGATAGAGAGTGTTCATTGTTCTTTATCACAAGCAAATAGTTTAATTCTTCACTCTAATGAAGACTTCTAGACAAAAGGTGCATGTCTCATGGCAAATATTATCAGGGTTTACATGTATATCATCTCTCATTCAGAATCTGGAAATGATGTGTAAATAGGTGTGTATGACATATGTAGAAACTGATTGATAAGCGCGTTTTCACAAGTACTTCTTTGCCTCATTTAGAATTATTAGCAAGGGTTGTCTTTCCTTCCTCATGAAAAAAATGACTGTCAAAAGTTACGAATGAGCTTCAAAATTTCAAAAGAGGTCAAAAGGTGAAATTTAATGTCAGGGTCTTTTAGGATTGTCAAAAGTTACGAATGAGCTTCAAAATTTCAAAAGAGGTCAAAAGGTGAATTTTAATTTTGAGGTCTTTTAGGATAACCAAATGGCTAACTACCACTTTGCTCGAATTTAAACACTCTTTATACCCCCAACAAACGATGTTTAAAGGGGTATATAGGAGTTACCATGTCCATCTGTCCGTTCCTCTTTCTGTCTGTCTGGTTAAGAAGTTTTGAAAACAGATTTTTTTATACTATTAATGGTAAGCCTTTCATATTTCATACACATGACACTCACCATAAAGAGCACTAAATTTCAGTACCATGACTTTTGACCTTGTGACTGTGACCTTCACCCTGTACAACATTTTAGGTTAAGAAAATTTGAAAGCAGATTTCTTTTATACTGTCATTGGTAGGCCTTTCATATTTCATACTCACATTCACCACAAAGAGTACTACAGTTTGGTATCATGACTTTAGACCTTGTGACATTGACCTTGACTATGGGTTTATATGTTGCAATTTTTGTTAAGAAGTTTTGAAAGCAGGTTTCTGGTAGGCCTTTGATATTTCATACACACATTCATCATAAGGAGTACTACATTTTGTTACCATGACTTTTGACCTTGACCTTGACTTTGGGCCTTTATTGCATTATTGGTTAAGATTTGAGAGCAGATTTCTTTCATACTACATGTATGAATGGTAGGCCTTTGACATGTCATAAAGATATTTACCACAAAGAGAACTACATTTTGGTATGATGACTTTTGACCTTTAACTTTGGGCCTATAATTCGTCCACATTAGGGCAGTTCTAGTTTTGTATCTCGAGAACTCAAACTATTTCAAGTCCTGACATTATAGGCAGATCTGAATTTTCCCTTTTTTTTACAGGTTGAATTCCCACTTCCAGAGCAGTTCAAAACTACGTACAATGGAAAGAAATTCACAACTGTCGCCACTGAAAGTGTTTGAAGTGCCATCTGATTAAATTTTTACATACTAGGGAAAGACAACTCATATCATTCCATCAGCTTTTTTTCAAGTCTGGTGCATAGTGATGAAGTATAAAAATATATCCAATGAAAATGCATGTCAGGATATTTGCTACTTACTAACTTTATTTTCAGAATTTGAAAGAATATAGACTTATTATTTCAAAATGATTAATATTTCATTTAGTGCTTTAGTTCTTTGTCTCTTTTACACATTTTATTAGACTTTGTATTTGTCATTGAAACCCATTGGTGCTGAAGTATGTATATGTAGAGTACATAAGCAACACACCTTAAGATAAAGATGGTGATATGTAGATTTATAGCTTTTATAGCAATATCTCCTGTAGGTACAAAATAAATGTCTCCAAAAAATTGTTTAAATAGTTTACATATGTTTTAAAGTAGATGACTGAAAAATTCACAGTAGAGGTAAAGGTATTGTTTCAAATGATTTATCGCTTATCACTTATCTAAGTATGAAAAATAAGGTCATTAAAACTCATCAGAATTCATTTTCTAAATGCTAGAAGGACTTTAAGTTAATTCATGCATGATAAATCTAGATTTACATTATGAAATTTATCTTCTAGGGAAAATTCAAAGTTATTTATACCTAAAGGGAGAATACATAAAGGTCACGTTCAAGTATGAAAATCAGCTATTCAGTGCATCAGCTGTGTGCTAAAAATAAATTTGTACTAAGTCAATACAAAGCCCTGTGCAGGTAATTAGAAAGTGTATTGAAGTCTGATTAGCTTATCACGACAAACATTAAGGTGGAACCAGGAAATTAATAGAAATCTCTGTATTATTGATAGGTGTAATTGATTAAGGCAGACTAGTGTCTCGGTTTAAGGTTTGCATCCCTCACTTGGCACTGTGAAAGTTTTAACTTTTGTAAAGTGCATAATCAAATTAACTTTTTCAAAGTGCATGTATGTATCTCTTATTCCTTTTCTAAACATGAATTTATACCCATATTGTCAGCGAAAAGAATTTTCTATGATATGCCATACAAATACTTCATCTACATTGAAAGTTTTCAAATTTTCATATGGATAAAACTTTGTTCATATATGAATAGTATGAGCATATCTTACAATGCTTTCAAAAATGTTCTTCGTTGAAAATTCTGTGAACGGAGATTCACACGGTCAAAGGAAATATTGAAACGTAAATAACCTTTTAATTATGTGTACAATGTTCTTAGAAATGAAATTTGTTTGTAACAGCACAACTTCTAAGACTGAATACAAATCAACTTATATAATGGATGGGTTAAATTTATTCACAGAAAAATGCATAATGAACTTTGAAGTGTAGATTATGTAAATTGTTTAGATCTACTTTCAAGTTTTTATGCAATTCCAAAGTTCTTGTGCAATATTTGAGGGAAATCTCCAAAGGAAACTATATGCATATGATCCACTCAAAAGCGATGGAATTGTGTTTCTTGGTTGAGAACTTGTATTGTTAGGGAAGTCATTGTCTCGAAATAACTATTATAACATAAGCATGTGATATACATGTATTAGTACTTGTAGCGTATTTTGTCTATTATAGTTTCCCTTGCATATGTGATTTGAACAATTATGCAATCAATTTTGTATTCTATTTAAAGGCCTCTATTGAACAACATAATTTATTATTCATTTGCTGTAAGATTATGAGTGTGCTATAACAGTTTTTATACTTTCTTTTCTTTGTGTATTGATAAAATGTATGATTGCCATTTACAAGGAGACAAAATACTTTCATTGTTTTTAATTATAGGTCATATAATTTGTAACATTAGGCTCAATTCAATATCATTGATGGAAAATAAATCATATTAAAACAATACTCCTGTCTTTGTCATAATACTATAATATTCTGAGGGCATATTAATTGTAACAGCAAATTGGGATCAGTTAGACCTGTATATCTGTCACAATATTATAATATTCTAAGGGTATTTTAATTGTAACAGCAAATTAGGATCAGACCGTATATCTGTCTATGTCACAATATTATAATATTCTAAGGGTATTTTAATTGTAAGAGCAAATTAGGATCAGTTAGACCTGTATATCTATCACAATATTATAATATTCTAAGGGTATTTTAATTGTAACAGCAAATTAGGATCAGACCTGTATATCTGTCTATGTCACAATATTATAATATTCTAAGGGTATTTTAATTGTAAGAGCAAATTAGGGTCAGTTAGACCTGTATATCTGTCACAATATTATATTATTCTAAGGGTATTTTAATTGTAACAGCAAATTAGGATCAGACCTGTATATCTGTCTTTGTCACAATATTATAATATTCTATGGGTATATTAATTGTAACAGCAAAATGGGATCGGATAGACCTGTCTATCTCACGATATTATAATATTTTAAGGGTATTTCAGTTGTAACAGCAAATTAGGATCAGACCTGTATATCTGTCTATGTCACAATATTATAATATTCTAAGGGTATATTATTTGTAACAGCAAATTAGTATCAGTTAGACCTGTATATCTGTCTTTGTCACAGTACTATAATATTATAAGGGCATATTAATTGTAACAGCTAATTAGGATCAGTTGGACCAGTTAATCTTTGTCACAATACTATAATATTCTAAGGGTATATTAATTGTAACAGCAAATTAGGATCAGTTAGACCTGTATAACTGTATGTGTCCATGTATGGTCATCCAGCCTTGGCTTGCGGATTTAATGACATCCAGCAGTTTGCCATTAGTAACATTTTATTATTAAACTTTGGAGGAGAAGGGTTGAAATTGATTCTTCCCAAAATACTCCCTTTGATCGTGTAGCAAATCTACATCATGTACAGCCAAGGTCAACGCCATCACTAGATTCAATACATCCTATAAAGATCCTTCTATGACAAACTTAAATATTTTGCTGGGATGGTGGGGAGGGGAGGGGGGGGGGTGGAGGGTGGAGTAAATGGTTCTGTAACTAAGGTTTATTTTCAAAATAGGATTTTGATCAGATTGGAAATGGCGTAAGGTGTCTAGACATAATTCTTTTAGCACCACTCTCCATATCCTTTGTTACTGTGCACTGTTTTAAAACGTTACATCTGAAATGATGTAAGAATACGCACATATGTTAATGATTTTGGAAGTATTGTTTTCTGTTAATTGAAATAGTCGGCATACTTGTATTAGGCGTTCCCAAGAAATTAAATTTTATTCCATTTCGGATCTGATCTCTTGTACCTATTTGTCCAATGTATTCCATAATGACGAAAATTTAATGTATACGTATGGAAATGTTAACGCGCTGAATGCCTTGTCCTGGATTTTATTGATTGAGTTATTGAGTCATCTTTATCCAACGTCCCTGCAAAGCTACACGTATATTGAAAGATTACATGGAGAGATCAATGTGACACACCCAATTTTACTTCTATCCAAAAAAACACCGTCTAAATGCTTAACTGAGTCGAGGGAAAAAGGGGGTGGGGGGGGGGGGGGTTGTCAAATGGTTAAAGGTGTGTTTAGCATTCATGTAACCCCCTTCCCTCCTTAAAATTTTAACCATGACCTTACCTTGATAAATCTATATTCATCAGATACATGTAATATGAAAATAAAGTGTTATACTTTTCAAAGTCTGATTAGAATTAATGCCGGATGTATTCCATGTAGATGGTGTGTGTGTTGGGGGGGGGGGGGGGGGGGGGGGGTTAACCATATGATTTTGATAAAATTCCGTGGGAAACAAAATCATATAAAATTGTACATATTTCAGGGAGTCTTAATCACTCCGATTTCCCCTCCCCCGGTAGATCCGCGCATGCATTCATCATATGTAAGATCTAGCCTGATATAGAGGTTTTCTTTTAAATCACGTCAGTAAGATTGACAATTTTACGCTTCATCACGATCGCTGTGTATTGACTCCATCCTTGTCACAAACACGTGGATTATCAAATATGAAACTCGTTAAAGATTTCCTTCGATAATGGTATCCGAAATCCTTGGTCGCCGATTTTGATGAAATACACTTATTGCATAGGTCTTGAGAAATACAAGAAAATGTAGAACATATCTAATCAAATGTTATATTTTCTGAACTTGGATCGCATGATGTAAGGAGTTTTACAAACCCTACCTATATATACCTGTAAGGAGGTCATGCCTTTAGAATGACACGAATGTATTGAACCACTTATGTCACGTTTAGTGCGTTGGTCACTATTGGGCAATTGTTAGGTCACACCTGGATACGATCGGTTTAATTACGTTTCCAAGTCGTTCGTATGATCCATGTATTTCCTCATTCATTGCCGATCACGACTTTAAAAAGTGGATGACTGACCGATTGTGAAATACCCTGAACACAGGGATTTATCACGCTAATACCGGTTGCTGTATTAACTATATATATGTGTTAAAGGGAACTAACTCGGCGTTTAACGAAAAATCGACAAGTCATCTTTAAGTCTTCAGAGATAGGCTAATCAATGTCAAAACCTATTTTCTGTGGTATATTTCGATAGATTAATTCATACTGAATCTTCATACAAAATTTGAAATCAGTACCTCCCTTACGAGCCGAGATATGTCCAATACCGCTCTCTTATGAGCGCCGCATTTCTAGGTCGGACAAAAAGGTGTCCGGTGATAAATCAAGCAGTATAGAGAAAATTTGGTTACTGCTTGATCGTTTAAACGTCCGAACACTTCAAAGACATACAACTGCATGATTATCTACTCTTCACATGCTTTTTTACATCTCAAAAATCGCTGGTATATGAAAGTCCCTCATATAGCTACCTCTTTGCATGCACGTATATGTCTTTCATAACTCTGCACATGTTCGATGTTGAATTTAATCTCGCTTAAATCCGACGCTTTTCTTATTTCAAAGTCGTCAAAAAAGACTTTATTTGAAATTGTACTAAGCATATATGGGACTATTTCAAGCAATGTTATGTATTTGAGATGTTCGCATCATTGAATGGTCAAGCGGTGCCTCAAGTTGATCACTGATGCCTGATTATCATTGGACACCTTTTTGTCCGACCTAGAAATGCGGCACTTATAAGAGAGCGGTATTGGGCATATCTCGGCTCGTAAGGGAGGTACTGATTTCAAATTTCGTATGAAGATTCAGTATGAATTAATCTATCGAAATATACCACAGAAAATAGGTTTTGACATTTATTAGCCTATTTCTGAAGACTTAAAGATGACTTGTCGATTTTTCGTTAAACATCGAGTTAGATCCCTTTAACACACATATATACTAAATACTGCAAACGGTATTAGCGTAATAAATCCCTGTGACCCTGAACTATAAGCTGTGTTCATGGAAATGTAAAAACGAGCGTTTCGTTGGTGTCCTAATATATGAACGTATAGTCTTGACATTATTTGTTGAAATTAAAAAAAAGTCTCTTATCCCTACTTTAATAAATACAAATAATAATCGCCGAAAGTCAAGAAAAAGCGTATTTATTATCCACCCCCTCCCTTTCGCTTTATTTTGACGTGTTACCTCCCCCCCCCCCCCCCCCCCCCCTCTTTTTTTTATTTGCACTCATCGGCTGCTTCTGACGAACTCTATCCAGTTGACTCCAAATTTAATGCAAGTAATCTTGATCGCAGCTCTTTCAAGGTTGAGATGGTCAGATGAATAAACCCACATTAATGTACTTTTACCTGTTTCAACAGGTCAAAACCTGATGGTGTCCATTGTCCCTACCTATATATTATATGGTTAATAGTGACATGTACACTGTTACATGATGTAGGTAGGTATAACACGAAAATTGTTACACCCTATACAGATATCCACCAAATGCAGTAGCACGATGCAAACCTTCTGTCATATACTAATGAAAATATTGCATACTTTTATTTTTTTTTACTTCGCAATCAGATATTCGGGGGTATGTAATATTGGCCTATAAATGTTTGTTTGTCCCCAAAATCGTTAACCTTATCGATTTTTGAATGATTGGTGATAAATTTCACATGTGTGCTCCTTGTGACAAGACAATTAGAACAAACGTTTTTTGACCTTGATGCTACAGGTTACATGTATCCGTGTTTCTCAAACACCTTCTTTTTTCATTTCCTCTGAAGGATCGCTCTTCCGTCTGGAACAAGGTCATGGGAAAGAGAGAGAGAGAGGGGGGGGGGGTGTTAGTAGGATCTCTTGTTATTGTATAAAAAAAACAAGCATTCTTTATAATATATACTCAGAAAAAAAAAAAGACTAGCATTCTTTATAATATATACTCTCCGTGAGTGAACCTTGGGATAGCTTTTGATTCCGTGTCATAAACGTAAACGTGACGTCAAGACCTCTAGGTGTCGAGAAGCTATCTCAGAGGATAATTAAGTCACTATTGAGGAAAACTAAGATAAATTCTTCCGATAAAATCGATATAGTTCCCTGAGCATTTACGTCAGAACTTTATTTATCGTGATACCTGTCGTCAACAGAATCGTGCGAAGATGGGGGCGAAAAATCCAATATCACCTAAACAAGTATTGTTTCCTTGAGAGAAATCCAAGAAGAAATGGATATTGGTACATTGTATGGGTTGGGAAATATATATCGACTATCTCTAGTCCAAAAGGCAACATCTCTTAAGACTTTGTTATATTGAATTTATTCAAAACACCACTTTCCTTGAAAGACAAACTCGTGTCTTGCGATGACGAGGTAGAATCCACCGTGCGAGGGCTGATTGATATGTTGTGAGCCTCGATTTTCTGGGATGGAGAAGGTATTCTGCTGATAAATACTAGTATATATTTATCTCCAAAAAGGACAAACAATCTATGCTTCACTTCTGACATTTACGACAAAATATTAAACTTAAGCGCCTCAGAAAGCTCACTAAAGGTGTGTTGTTTTCCTGTTCACAAGTCACTGCCATGGCTGCCATTCATGATTGTGGCTTTTTGATTGAGCATCCGCCTTATTCACCTGATCTTGCTCCATCCATATATTCCCAAAACTTAAAGCAGCTCTTACAGTCCGATGATGACGTCATACTTGCAGTGGATGGCACCGATTGCAAAAGTGCATAGATGCTGAAGGGGATTATGTAGAAAAATAATGCAAAATGTCTGATAAAATTCAATACGAGGCTCACAACATATCAATCAGCCCTCGTAAATGCAAGTCTCGGATCAGTCGGTTGTGTTCCTTTTCAGCTGCAAGAAAACTACCGTAAAAGACCAACCAGTACCTATAGATCTCCCAACTTAGCCTCGTGTGTGGTAGAATATATCCCTCCCCCAAGTTTTTTATGCCCCCGGAATCAAAGATTCGGGGGCATATAGTTTTTGGCCTGTCCGTCTGTTTGTCTGTTTATCTGTTTGTCTGTTTGTCTGTTTGTCCGAAAAACTTTAACATTGGACATAACTTTTGAATGGGAAGTGATAGGGCTTTCATATTTCACATGTGTATTCCTTGTGACAAGACCTTTCCATTGATACCAAAATTTTTGACCTCGTGACCTTGACCTTGACCTTTGACCTACTTTTCAAAAACTTTAACATTGGGCATAACTTTTGAATGGGGAGTGATAGGGCTTTCATATTTCACATGTGTACTCCTTGTGACAAGACCTTTCCATTGATACCAAAATTTTTGACCTCGTGACCTTGACCTTTGACCTTTGACCTACTTTTCAAAAACTTTAACATTGGGCATAACTTTTGAATGGGAAGTGATAGGGCTTTCATATTTCACATGTGCATTCCTTGTGACAAGACCCTTCCATTGATACCAAAATTTTTGACCTCGTGACCTTGACCTTGACCTTTGACCTACTTTTCAAAAACTTTAACATTGGGCATAACTTTTGAATGGGAAGTGATAGGGCTTTCATATTTCACATGTGTATTCCTTGTGACAAGACCTTTCCATTGATACCAAAATTTTTGGCCTCGTGGCCTTGACCTTGACCTTTGACCTACTTTTCAAAAACTTTAACATTGGGCATAACTTTTGAATGGGAAGTGATAGGGCTTTCATATTTCACATGTGTATTCCTTGTGACAAGACCTTTCCATTGATACCAAAATTTTTGACCTCGTGACCTTGACCTTGACCTTTGACCTACTTTTCAAAAACTTTAACATTGGGCATAACTTTTGAATGGGAAGTGATAGGGCTTTCATATTTCACATGTGTATTCCTTGTGACAAGACCTTTCCATTGATACCAAAATTTTTGACCTCGTGACCTTGACCTTGACCTATGACCTACTTTTCAAAAACTTTAACATTGGGCATAACTTTTGAATGGGAAGTGATAGGGCTTTCATATTTCACATGTGTATTCCTTGTGACAAGACCTTTCCATTGATACCAAAATTTTTGGCCTCGTGACCTTGACCTTGACCTTTGACCTACTTTTCAAAAACTTTAACATTGGACATAACTTTTGAATGGGAAGTGATAGGGCTTTCATATTTCACATGTGTATTCCTTGTGACAAGACCTTTCCATTGATACCAAAATTTTTGACCTCATGACCTTGACCTTGACCTTTGACCTACTTTTCAAAAACTTTAACATTGGGCATAACTTTTGAATGGGAAGTGATAGGGCTTTCATATTTCACATGTGTATTCCTTGTGACAAGACCTTTCCATTGATACCAAAATTTTTGGCCTCGTGACCTTGACCTTGACCTTTGACCTACTTTTCAAAAACTTTAACATTGGACATAACTTTTGAATGGGAAGTGATAGGGCTTTCATATTTCACATGTGTATTCCTTGTGACAAGACCTTTCCATTGATACCAAAATTTTTGACCTCATGACCTTGACCTTGACCTTTGACCTACTTTTCAAAAACTTTAACATTTGGCATAACTTTTGAATGGTAATTAAGTGATAGGGCTTTCATATTTCATATGTGTATTCCTTGTGACAAGACCTTTCCATTGATACCAAAATTTTTGACCTCGTGACCTTGACCTTTGACCTTTTAACACAGTGACCTCACATACGTGTACTTAACAGAAAATAGTGTTCATACTTACAAAGATGCCACCGGGGGCATTCGTGTTTCACAAACACAGGCTTTATTTTTCATCGTTTAGCATACACACAAAGAACAATATATTTGACGTCTCTAATTAATACTTGTTTTCAGTTCTGGAGAAATCTGACGGCCCTCTTGAAAATGGAAGGAGTTACAGTATGGAATGCAAATAATGTTTGCGGATGTAAGACACACTTATCGCCAAGTTATCGGCCTTTCCTAGCGTCTTCTTAGTGCCCTTGTTTATTGATTTAGATGTATTGTATATGTGTTTTGTATATGTGCAGCAGTATTTGAAAATAATGTACATGTATGTAATAATTCGGGCGATCCAGAGAAAAATTTTTGAAATGCTGTCGTCAGAATCTTGTCAAAATGAAAGATTTCTAATATAAATTCATGATATATTTATCAAATGTTATGACAACAGAAGGGGAATTGGGACTAAATCTTATGAAATATTTATATTAATAACAAAATAATGCTATGCTTCGAAAATTCCAGGGGGGGTCCGGACCCCCCCCCCCCCCTCTAGATCCGCGCTTGTTCTAGAACAAAACTTCATGTACTAGTAAGAACAGTGTAAGGATTGAGTACCACAATAGGTAATATTTTGTGATCATTTAATTCCAATCCGAATCGTAATTATTATTATAAATGACTTTTTTGTTTTGCCAAGTCAAATTTGAAAATAAAGCTGAACAAACTTATAATTTTTAAAATAATTTATTTCCTTGCAAAATGCCAACAGCAGTGACTATGGAGACTCAAAACCATCAACATTTCACATGGGTTCATAACAATGTTCAATGGCAACGTACACAAAAAGTTCCCCTTTTGAGACACCAAGTGTACACATTACAACTTAACTCTCACACATACACAAAATTGCAAAAAAAAAAAAAAAAAAAAAAAGGAAATTGTGACTAAAGGACTTATTGTAATAACTGGCTTTCCTCATTAGATGGTACATGTATAGAGGCCCGACTTGAACAACTTAACGATTTTAATTCTGTGTCTGAAAAAATATTAACGACTGTTCAAATACACAAACAATTTCATCTCGCAGTTACATGTAAAAACTTCCATACACTTTTTGTGTACATCAACAATGAACTATATATATAATAAGAACAAGTGAAAAAAAAATCACTAACATCGAGTTTCTTCGTTCTCATAAATTAGAAAATTCAACAATCACTCCTTAAAAATTAAAAATTGACCCATTCATCCACTGGCCTTTGTTTACAAAGTGAAATTGTCTCTCAAGTTGGAAAGCATCTTGCACTCGAATGGACACTTGTACACAGAAAGGGAAAAGAGGGGGGATGGGTGGGTATTGCATTCTCTCTCCGACTAATAGCATTACGTCATCATTCAGACTGACAAGTTAGACTCGTCATAGCATGTTCACCTTTTGCTCGTTTATATTACATATATAATGGCATTGGCACAGAATCAATATTACATTTATATAAATTGTTCACTCGTCAACGTTCGCTCGTACAATTTGTAAATCCTTATTCCTTTCCCGTCCAGTAGAAGCTGCCTGAAAATTGATCTTACACGCGTAACACTGGGTGTTTTGCAATGACCGTGTAAAGATCGAGATCCGGAATATTTTTCAAACAAGTCCATCTGCTTCTCCCATTTTACAGTCTTCTTTCCAAACATTCAGTCCGTTACCATGGTTACAATATACCCGTACTTGATCAAATCAAAAATCTTCGTTCAACTCATTCGAATATTCAAGAAATAGTTGTAAGCACAACGAATTCAAAGGTTGCACGACAAAATCAAAGTTGCAACTTAGAAAAAATTATTCTAAACTTAGAAAAGTAAAAACATGTTTGTTCTACAAAAAGAAATCGTCCACTCCTTCGTGGTAGACCATATTAGGGACGGTCTGGTCACACGTCTTACTGTCTGTGACCATAATAAAACCCCCGGATGACAGGGGGTCGCGGATCCACGGGTGTTGAAGGATATCCCCCGCGGAGAGTCTCTCCAGTGGCTCCCTTCGCAGCAGATTTTTGATGAGGCATTTCGCTTTAGCTGACAGCGTGGGAGGAATACTGTATTGACCACGCCTTATTTTTCCGAACAGAGCCGTGGGGTCGGGATCATGGAACGGATATTTACCGGACAGCATGGTGTAAAGCATGACTCCCAAACTCCACATGTCGGCCGCGCGGCCTGAATACGTCTGATTGGCATTCAGGATTTCTGGACTGACGTACGCTGGACAGCCATGTTTGTCTGTCAGTTTGTCGTTGTCATCCTCATCCAACACGAATGCATCCTCCAATCCATCAAGGCGCAATTCTGACCTAAAAATACACAAATAGACAAGGAAATTAGCAAAAATACACTTGAAACCGTTTAAATTTTGTTCCCTACTTGAATCAATGATATGTAATGCTTCAAGCTTCAATGAAGGAAGTTTTTTCGTGCAGGCAAATTTTCATTCAATCGGCATGCGTTCTATATATAGTATCCTACATCATTTCATTGATAATCAATCAAGACAGCGATGTATGGAATGCTATAAGTCACATGGGGGGAAATTATTATTGATTAAATTCTAGGGTGTAGCCAAGAGTCGGTGGATCGGTCGGTACATTTTTCCGCACTGGTTCATGCCGACGATGTAGATAAAATCTACCATGTAATATGGGCCACTTGGTGTAAATACTGCGCTTGTATACACACACGCAAACTGCGTCATCGTTTTAAACATTGTTTACAATTTAAGACCATACGATCTACTTCTGAATGTGAATTAAGGATCATCGTCATCATTCAGAAATGTGTCCTATTTTTCACGACATTAAGGACGAGTTACGTATAAAACTGACCCAACAAAGGCTAACTTCGATACCTTTATCACATGAGATTACAAACATTCTGATGTTTTCAATCCTTCGTCATCAATTTACGCAGGTAAAAATAAGCTGAAGCTATAATTTCAAATTGATTTGTATATCATTATTACATACGGCACATAAGGGTAAAGCAAGGGAGTCTGTGCGCTAAACAGTTAACCTTGAATGCTATGCTATTTCTGTTTCATTAGTTACTTTGAAGAGGTATAACTTGTAGACTACTAACTCCTGTTTACTACACGTACTTTGCAATATTGCATCCTTGCGTCTCGGGTTATTTGTGTTCTACCAATGAAATTAATAAAACCATTAGACGGCGCTATCTCTTCAATGGTTATAAGAAACTAATGATTTTCATGCAGGATTGTCAGGAAATCAACAAGGCGAGACGTCTTCCGTTTGTATGGCCAGTCCTTCTTCATATTTCTTAGATTTGAACCTCATTAGTTACAGCCTATAGGTATACCGAGTACAGTATAGGAAGATTTGAGGGTTTCATATGATCCTGACTATTAAACTTATTTTTTCTTTCGGAAGTGTTCAGATTTTTAATATTTTATTAATTACGCAGGTATATACATGTATTATAAAATCATAACATTGTACTAGTACGTCTCTCGATTCTTAGAAGTTTAATCATTTGTCATGGGTTTTCAAAAACATGGTGGAGAAGAGTCGTTGCAATTTGTGACAAAACACGTTACAAGATCAGTGCAACTGATACCTATGATGCTTATCAACACATTATGCAACAGCGAGGTCTGTTTGCTATAAAAAGATCATCTGCAGGTACGTATTAATCAAAGTTCGCTTTCCACTTTCACTCGAGCAGAATATAGGTCACAAAGGATGGGCGTTTACCTACATCGCAAACAAACACAAAATTGAAATTGGGCGTTCCTACTTTAAGATTTGAATAGTTAGGTGGAGTGCGAAGTAACTAGCGTTAAATTGCCTTTAACTGACAAGATTGCCTTGTTCCGCGTTATTCATTATTATGGGGACATATCCGACAGATCTACTTAATGACAAGGTTTCTTTTTTACGATTTTATGATACGCTTTCTATGTGTTATCCACATATTCGTCATGTGTGCAAATAATATTCATATATCATGTCTATATAAACAATGTTTTATCTTATCAGAATATAAGCCTTGCAGAGCGTGCATTTTTGTATTTCGTTTTGATGACATATTAACTAAAATGCACAGTAAAACAAGTACTGTATCCCACCCTGTGGTGAACTTCATCCGCATCTGTGCACGATTTTTTTTCTATAGCTGTATTTAGATATTATGAAAATTATATACCTTTCAGGATTTTTGAAGACGAACTTTCGTAGTTTAAGATCTCTGAGGACGATTCCATTCTCATGGCAGTGTTGTACAGCCGTGACGATTTGTTCGAACAGTCTCGCCGTCTCCTCTTCTTTCAGACGTCTTTTTTGTCTTACGTAGGAGTGGAGATCTCCGTAGTGTCTTTCGAATATGACGTAGGCCTTTGTCTCTCCCAATATAATCTCAGAAATGCTACTGATATTTGGATGGTCGTCCACCTGCCAATAGGCTGCTAAAGCATCTCTATACTGATGAATGGGGAAAACCTGCACGAAAAGAAAGTGTTCGAATTGCATTTTTTTATCATAACTTTTGTACGATTTATATACAATGGGTTTTTCAAAATTTCTCAGCTTGGGTTGATGCATGTGAATACTTAAAGGCAAAAACGTATGTTTTCAACTGTATTGCATAGAATTAGAAATGCTCAGATGATGCATGTTTGCAAGTAAAAATACCCTCATTGTGCAACAAGATGATATCATACACTTGGCTTCCTTTACGGCAATTAGCTTGCACATGAGTCAATTTCCATTTTTATACTGGTACAATGTATAAAAGTTGATATATTTATCATCTGTCCTTGTCTGAATTTATTTTTACATGTAGTTATTCATAAACAAATTACATAATCTGAAATACGTTTAGTAGGTCTGTCAAACCCCCTGAATCCCTTTAAAAACAGGTCTCTTTAGATTAACTTATCTGCCTATGAATAGATAGGGAAGAAATCACTTTCAAAAAGGATTTCAAGTCCCTGTGTAATGTTGATGCAAGATATTGCCAATTCACAATGAAGTCCATGAACATGATGAAGCGGTCAGTTTTAATGTACAGTACCATACAACCATTTCTGTAAAATCCAGTATTCATGGTATTCAGTCATGTGACATTAGACAAATGCTAAGTCACAATCATGTGCTGTATCATTTATGATTTTTCATTTGATCAGCTGACAGAGCTGTCGTTCAATCTATATTATGATGCACCTTTTATGGATTTTTGTATCAAGCAAACTGAGAATTTCAGGCAAGAATGATAATTTTACATTTTGACCAGGGACAAATGAGCACACAAAAGCCCTGTAGAGTTTCATTATATGTATTTTTGCAAAATGTTTTTAATTTTGGTTTTTATCTTCTTTTTTTAGTGTATGTGGGGGGGGGGGGGGGGTTTCCATTTGACAAGTGCATAATTGTATACATGTACATGCTGCCCATATCTCTATTCTTCCTTTCTAAACACCATGCAATGCAATGTCTCACTCCTTCTGTATCCATGTCTACTCTATATGGGACAATTATACAAGTATATGAGGTACTTGACTACATTGATTGGGCCATTCCCAACTTCACATATCCCTATTTTATGATGGACACAGGTGAAATACATTAAATGGAGTATAACCATGCACTTAGCAGTCACTGAGTGACAGGAGGGGCATGTTAGGAAGGTGCATGCAGATGTCATGATAACATACACTTCATGTACATGTATTCAATAGGTATATCTAAAATCATACATGTATATGTATATATAAAGAAATGTGAATTAATATACATAAAGTCACAAAGATAGTATGAATTGATAATGATAAAATAGTACATGTATATATATGTATGCAATCAATGAATGTGACTGTCTTTATGTCCTTGATACGGTACCTTCAATAATGGGAGACAAGGATGTAACTTGTGAGATGTAACTTTTTACATTTACAGGTACATGTATACACCAGTACTCTGTTAATTTTTATTAAAACTAATTATTATGCTGCCTAGTGATAATACTTCAAAATTGTTTTAAGCCATCTCAATCAATTTTGATACATTCTTCAAAGGAAACTCCGTTTAGAAAAATCAAAGAAATATAATATATTTCCTGATTGATATCCTAATATGGCTACTAGGAATGGACAAGAGACCTGTTATCCACAATTGACTATAAAACATGTACATGTGCAATGAATGAACATATGATAAACAAATAAATACAACACATACACATGTAAACCCTACATATTATCACTAAAGTGCACAAAATGATAAAAATATGGATTTATACCTTGCAAATCGACTCTTCTTTGGTTTGCCAATTCACTGCTTTAAAAGTTTCTCCTTCCAATTGATCCAATAATAAATATCTTCCAATCTTAAACACATTTTGTTCCTCAAACTTTTGAGGAAAGTCAGGTTTGGCTGGTTGTAGATCTGGGGTAAGACTCCCTAAGTTTGATTGATTATCCAACAGTTCATCTTTTTTCCTTGGCCCATGACTTGGAATGTACAGTCTGGGCCTCCGGCTTGCAGTATTCATAAATATGCCCTCAAAGTCTTAGTTGTGTCCCCTACTTCTTCAACTTAGTCCAAGGTTAGACAAGGTTGAAAACAGTTTTCTGCATAAATATTAATTATATATATCAAATAACAATAGTATAATCTCAGTATATAAGTTAGTTAGTCAAAATATACACACAATGCACCTTTGTTGAAATCAAATTATCAACAAAGGATATCACAGAAATTCTGGCAGTGTTCTCAAATTGGTCCGCAAATCCAAACTCGTAGTCCAATATAAAAAAATGTTAGGTCAAATCCTTAGTGAGTATGTGCCCTTACCCAGATCTTCCGACAGTTTTGTAATCACGTAGCAATACTGCGATCTTTCACTGGTATGATGAAATTGCGTAGTTCAAACAATGAAACACTGGCCTCTTGTGAAACCGGCGTTAGAAATCAAAATTTAACACTTTTCCGATGATGTGGAATATTTGTAACTTCACAAACTTGTATCTTACTGTCTTAAGTTGCTACACACAGATTTCTTACTCTTGGGAAGGGCACGATGGGCTCACCCCTCCCGGTTAGTTTTCGCTCGTCACACACACTATGTTCGCCATTGTGCCTGTTGGCAACGTGTAGAAATCTGTTTTAAAGCTGCGTAGCCGTTAAAATATCACTCCGCTAATATTGATTTTCTTTCTATTTAGACAATTTACTCTGGGATCTTGATGTTCAACAGAATATATGATATCAAATATTTCAAAATGAATCCTCTATTATTGGATTATATCTTGAAAAATAATATATTGTAAATTTTCTTCACGCACTACTTTTTCTCCATGTTTACTCTTTTCGTTCGTATCCTCTTCAGAATTTTCCATTCTTATTGAATGATAACTGCCGGTGGCGAACAGGTGCGATGTTAAATCCACTCTGATTGGATGGAATTTTCACGAATCGAGGGAAGCCCTTGCCTTATATGGAAAATTGATGATCTAATTTTAACCGATTATTGTGACGTGTTTCAGTACTCTGTATATCTATAAAAAAGAGAAATTGAAAATAATGAGAATAATTAACAAAATCAGGGACGTATATAAAATATGTGATTTTGTTAATTATTATCATTATAAAATTTCAATATACGTATATAAAATATATGATTTTGTTAATTATTCTCATTATAACATTTTATATACGTCCCTGACAATATTTAAACCTCCCCTTGAAAATATATATATAAAAAAATATATATATATATATAAGAAATTGAAAAAGAAAGAACCACTGAACAGAGACGCAAAAATCAATATTTCGAAATTGTTTATTTCAAGATGAAAATTGTCTATCTTTGATTCTTCCGACTACCATATATATATGCATTTTTTCTAGGTATAGAATCTACTAGTTGATTTCTTGATGACGACGCCAGTATCGGCAGTGACGTCAAGTGCTGAACGTATAACAGTTATTGGAATATCATTAATGACAGTTATTTTAACCAATAAAACATTCATGAATGCATTTCCAAGGGCGTATCTTCATCCTGAGAACGGGGGCAGCGGCTACAAATGCATCAACTTCAATTCTTTAATCAATTTTAGTCACGAAAATTGATCCGAAAAGGCTGAAATGCGTTAGCTACCGGGGGGGGGGGGGTGGCTTCGCCCCCCATGGTCCCCCTACCAGGGCTCCAGGGGCTGTAGCTTTCCATTTTTTTTTAAAAATATGTTTTCCAAAAGAAAAACGTAATTCACTGAAAATGACACCACAACCACAAGGGACCCCCACCACCATCAAAATATTCGATCTGCGCTGAGCAAGCACGAAAGTTTGAAACACAATGGATCCTACATACAGGGAGAGACTTTATCTCTACATGGGCAAAGGGATTTGTTAGCATTTCGCATATCATTTTGTACCTGTTACAAAGCTGGTTAAAGGATGGTCAAAATGACCCATAAAATATAGTACAAAATGAGTAAGACAATATATCCACATCCCCTTAAATATACTTACTGGCTACAACTAAGTATGCTGATATGACTGAAAAATTGTGTCTCGGCCAAGGATGACGTGCTCTCCAGATAAGGCATTATTATAATGTATGTTCGTAAAATTCTTTATCATGACATACTTTAAAAAACTATATATTTGACCTGATTGCCAACGAAATTGTATATCTGTGCGCATTCCTTTATGTATTCACTACAAAACCACTGACATCTACACCTATTGTGTATGAAATATGACAAGTACAAATTACGTAAGCATTCTCATACTTTGAATTTTATTCGAGGTCAACCTATAACAAAGAATTTCAAAATATATCTGTATGTTTTACAGTTTATATGTGAACAAGTATTTGCCAATCACGTTTTCAACGTAGAGTTTTCAATCCGTTCTAAAATATAAAACAATGAACGGACATTCTCTTGTTTTCCATATCATTAAAATGATACGAACAATCAAGTATCGGACCGAGCGTACGTAGTTCCGAGACGGGAGCAGGAGGGAATGGAGGGGGGGGGGGGGGGGGGTTTACACGGTATTTAAGGAAAGACAGGGGCAATAACGAGGATTTATATTGTGCGTATGATGGTGCTATATATAAAATTATTAACCATCAATAAATCATATTTCTTTTTCTGATCTTAAACGACTAAATCTTTCTTTTGAAAGGGCATTGATAACTTAATTTGGTCAATGTATTATAGCAGCCAGTATCCTCATGGCGTGGATTTTTTAATTGGTGATCGACTAAATAATCAATGGGAGAGAAAACATGTGAATGGTAGGTTTCTGTACAGTTCTATGCTGTATATTTCCTCCTTCCTGATCGTGACATTGATCTCTGAGTGTGGTTTCTGTGGTGACATGCATTCATATATATATTCACATATTCAGGATATTCTTATGTAAACTACAACTTAACTATCATACGATGTTTCATGCATTTTTAAAATAAAATAAAAATAACTCTTCCATTTGAATTTTTTATACACTGCATGTATGCTTTGAATAATACGTACGTTTAAACTGAAAAAAAATCTCTTTATAAATATGTAAATTGAATCGTACAAATGGCAAAATTAAAACTTTAATATAGAAAATTGAAATTTAAAAGAAATTAATTTTCAGAAAATTGTGGTGCACAATTTATTTTTAGCATGTCATTCACCGGTATGTAGGGACTACTTTCGGATCTATATAATGCGTAGTAAATAGGAAGCTTATAATTATGAGTCATTCAACAGCTTGGTGAATAAACAACATTCTGGTAAATACTGGGCTGTAGGTAGGATCTAAAAATAGGTGTAAACAAACTGCGTAGGTGAAGGTTTATATATAAATCATAATGGGGTATATCCAGAGGAACCCAGAATTATGGGGAAATCCTTTCAGACAATTTATTCCTCCTCATTTAGTTACACACACGAAAATGCATAATTAAAGTGGTCTCGTACACGAATACACCTAGCCTAGTACCCGAGCCTCCCCCCTCATTTTTTTTTCGCATGCTGAAACACGCATGCGCGCATAAACTATTTCAAAATTTTAAATTCATTGATTGATTTAAAGTTTGACATAGTTTTGTTCTCTGTGGTTTTGTAACTTGATAGTGCTGATGCAACACAAACATAATGTTTACGTCGCTGATGAAATGTTTTGCTTCAAAGAAAAAGTGCATGATGAAATAAAATATATAGTGTGATCAAATAAGACAAAATATGATGCAACTATAAATTTGTTCGTAAACAAGAATCTACAAGGTATACATACATAAATACTTGATCTCCTTTCAAAATTAATGAAAATGTTGATATGAGATACTTGCCAGGAGATTTATAGCTTTGATGTGCAATTGTAAGTGACAGATGAATATTTGATAAAGATATACATGTATTAACAATAATTAAACAATAGAAAAGGGGATGGGTTAGGTGGATGGCTGGGGTGTTATTCCTACACATTGAAAGATGTATGGAATTGTACTGAAATTATATATATATTTATGGATGCATTATGTCAAAATCATTATTGATATTTGACTACTTCATGCCGACTGTCACGTTTGTAAGGCAATGCACGATTTTACAATGCACGTGGTTAATACAAATGCATGCATGTTTATATAAATAAACTGTTTGATGGGTTCATACAAAAATCAATTGTACTGACCACATGAGGCCACCGAAAATGTCAATTTAATAAAATATGATACACATACAAGTCTTTGTCTTTTTTATATATATTGACAATTTTTCGGCCTCCTGTGGTACTGACAAAGGAAATTATACTGCTGAGTTGATGAATAATCCCATTGAATTTAATAAAATATTTAAAATAAAATTTTCATTCAAAGTCAATACCAAACCTCTGTACAGCTTTAATGTGACAAATATGCTGAACATGTAAATGAGTGCACAAAATATCACATTATTAGAGTTATTCAAAGAAAAAGTTCAATAAATTTAAGCTTAAGCCTGCGTTTGTGAAACACGAATACCATCGGTGGCATCTTTGTTAGTATAAACACCATTTTCTTTAAGTATGCGAAAGGTCAAGGTCACTAGATTAAATAAAGCCTGTGTTTGTGAAATACGAATGCCCCCGGTGGCATCTGTTAGTATAAACACCATTTTCTGTTAAGTATGTGAAAGGTCAAGGTCATGGTCACTGGGTTAAAATGTTAGGTATCAATAAAAAAAAATCTTGTGATAAGGAATACACATGTGAAATATCAAAGCCATATCACTTACCACTCAAAGGTTATGCCCAATGTTAAAGTTTTTGTAAAGTAGGTCAAAGATCAAGGTTAAGGTAAAAAAAAGTGGTATCAATTGACAGGTCTTGTCAAAACAAATACACATGTGAAATTCACTTACCATTCAAAAGTTCTGCACAGTGTTAAAGTTTTTGTAAAGTAGGTCAAAGTCAAGGTAAAAAAAAAATGGTATCAATAAAAAAGGTTTTTACATAACATACACACATGTGAAATATGAAAGCCCTATCAATTACTATTTAAAAGTTATGCCCAATGTTAAAGTTTTATATACTGTAGGTCAAAGGTCAAGGTCAAAGTCATGAGGTCAAAAATTTTGGTATCAATGGAAAGGTCTTGTAACAAGGAATTCACATGTGAAATATGAAAGTCATATCACTTACAATTAAAAAGTTATGCCCAATGTGAAAGTTTTTGAAAAGTAGGTCAAAGGTTAAAGTCACGAGGTAAAAAAAAAATTGGTATCAATGGAAAGGTCTTGTCACAAGGAATGCACATGTGAAATATGAAAGCTCCATCACATTCTATTCAAAAGTTATGCCCAATGTTAAAGTTTTTCAGACAAACAGACAGATGGACAGGCCAAAAACTATATGCCCCCGGATCTTTGATTCCGGGGGCATAAAAATGTTGGTATCAATGGAAAAAATCTTGTGACAAGTAATACACATGTGAAATATCAAAGCCATATCACTTACCATTCAAAAGATATGCCCAATGTTAAAGTGTTTGTAAAGTAGGTCAAAGTCAAGGTAAAAAAAATGGTATCAATAGAAAGGTCTTTTCATAACATACTCACATGTGAAATATGAAAGCCCTATCAATTACCATTCAAAAGTTATGCCCAATGTTAAAGTTTTATATACTGTAGGTCAAAGGTCAAAGTCACGAGGTCAAAAATTTTGGTATCAACGTAAAGGTCTTGTCACAAGGAATACACATGTGAAATATGAAAGCTCCATCACATTCTGTTCAAAAGTTATGCCCAATGTTAAAAGTTTTTCGGACAAACAGACGGACAGGCAAAAAACTAAATGTTCCCGAATCTTCTATTCCGAGGGCATAATAATATAATGGAACTGAACGCGTACCTACAAAAAGAATCTTGCACCGGGTATAACTTACTTATAACTTGCTTTCGTGACTCTAGCGCGTTGTGATGCAAGTCCGGTTGCGAAAATGGCGTTTTTCTAAATGCAGTTTCATGAACAAATGCAAAGTTTAATCTCATAGCATTGTCGGTTAATCCTTCTTTCTTTCATGGTCAGAGTTTTTATATAGAAGATGTAATATATTACGTCAAGAGGTATTTGAAAAATTCTAGGGAAGATGGTTATTTTAGATAATAAGTATAGCACGCTTACATATGTCGTAATAGACTGTTAATCGTGATAAGGGTATAGAACACAAGATCCTGGAAGTCGACGAAGAATGAATAAAAACTACAATTACCAGTATCATCCCGGGTCTTGTATCACTTATATAGAGTAATGATATCTGATATGAATCACGGATACGTGTAGATCTATCTGTAATCTCGAAAAAGTTCCTCACGTCGTGACAGGCAAAAGATAAGGATCGATAATTAGAGTAAAAGTAGGTCTAAGGCCATACCAAATTAATTAAATGTTCTTTGGATTTCCCGCACCATATTTTTCAAAATTCAAAAAATAATATTATAAAAATAAAATGCTCGCCCGCACCCTGAAAATCTGGCTCACGAATTTTTTAGGGTCGGTTCTAATTTCTGCAAATCTTAAAGCTTCTAGAAATCTCAGATTTTGCAAATTTCGAAGAAATCGATACTACTTGTATTTGAAAAATTTTGTTGGGAGCAAATTTGTTGTCCAATAAACATGGCACTTAAAGTCAAGGAGGGGAGAATGTTCAACAATATTTTCCGTACTGCTATGTGCCAGGCTTCCTAGTCACCATATTCCTATGGGGATTCCTTTATGAGTACGGAAAACATCATAAATGTATTACTATGGTAAACTACATGTGTATATCAAAATAAAATTATTTTAATCGCTCGCAACCTTAAAAAATGCAATACTTAAAAGAAAAATAAAATAATTATATTTCCGCCCGCTGGCACCCTTTTTTTCACAAGAAAATCCAAAGAACATTTTATTAATTTGGTATGGCCTAAGCTTTCTCTAAGCATCAGGATAGATTTGGTTTGGTACGAACATCATATAGATGATAAATTAAAAGCGGATTTATAGATCCATCCACGTACGGTTTATAGATCCATCCACGTACGATTGATAGATCCATCCACGTATGGTTTATAGATCAATCCACGTACGGTTTATAGATCCACCCACGTACGATTTATAGATCCATCCACGTACGGTTTATAGATCCATCCACGTACGATTGATAGATCCATCCACGTACGATTGATAGATCCATCCACGTACGGTTTATAGATCAATCCACGTACGGTTTATAGATCCATCCACGTACGATTGATAGATCCATCCACGTACGGTTTATAGATCCATCCACGTACGGTTTATAGATCCATCCACGTACGGTTTATAGATCAATCCACGTACGGTTTATAGATCCATCCACGTACGGTTTATAGATCCATCCACGTACGGTTTATAGATCCACCCACGTACGATTGATAGATCCATCCACGTACGGTTTATAGATCCATCCACGTACGGTTTATAGATCCATCCACGTACGATTTATAGATCCATCCACGTACGATTTATAGATCCATCCACGTACGGTTTATAGATCCATCCACGTACGATTGATAGATCCATCCACGTACGGTTTATAGATCCATCCACGTACGGTTTATAGATCCATCCACGTACGGTTTATAGATCCATCCACGTACGATTTATAGATCCACCCACGTACGATTTATAGATCCATCCACGTACATCACCATATCAACAAAATATTGAAAAATCTTTTCAATAGCACAATCGACCTGATTTATGTTTTCTCTTGAATCAAAGAGAAGACAGACCGACATACGCTTAAACATATTTCGTATAACAATTGACAATTTTCCTTCATACACGAAGGGGGAAACAGTGAGTTATAATGGACTAGTCAAGACTGCCAAAGCATATTTTACTATGTGCTCTTGTATTACTACATTTTCTCCGTATATCGGTTAAAATAATTCAAGGATTTGTTGCCTGAAAAAAAAAAAGGGGGGGGGGGGCGAAATCAAAAGTTTAAACATGCATTTATATACAATATAAGACGAGTTCTAAATTGTGATACTAGATTTCTAGTATTTTTATATAGATCAAAAGCATGAGACCCTAATAAAATAGATCTGCGCAAAATTTTTGTGGGTCCCAAGGTATTCTACGGGTAACAGGCATATGCAAAGTTCTTCTGAGCCCAGAGTTGGAGGATGGAGCAAAAAGACTTCTGCACGGATGATTGAAAATTTCCTCAAAACATTTAACTAATTTTTTTTGCTAATAGTGGTTTACTCACAATGTAACTTACAAAATCAAAGTAATTTCATTTTCAGATACTAGTACTTCTTCTAGACATTAGTTACAACTTTGAATCTTCTAACTGTAGGCTTCAGCTTATTTCATGATATTTCGTCATTCTTTGTGATATTCTCTCTGCTTAGTATTGAAGTAATTTTATACAGAACTTGTATGTTTCGTACAAATTTCATCAGAGCCTAAATATAAAATATCATGTTCAACGTACACAACTTAGGCACGGTCCATTTGATATTCTGGGGGGGGGGGGGGGGGGGGGGGGGGGCTTGGGTTTTTTTTCGAAAAAAATAATTTTGCTCTGAATTTTGATGAAAAAAATTAATTTGCTTATGGTGTGACAGAAAAAAATAATCTTGCTCTTACAAGTAACCTGAATTTGAAGAATAACCATAAAAATTCACTTAAAATTCAAGAAAATTTTTCGGCTCGCTTCGCTCGCCGCAGTTTTTTACTTTCTATAACAAATTTTTGGCTCGCTTCACTCGCCATAGTTTTCTTCTGTAAAGGCAAGTTCATAATTGAAAATATCAAAAGAATGCATGTGACTGAAACAGTTAAAATGCTTACATACATTATCAATATAATTTATTACTTTTAACATGATTAATAGATACATGTATCACCAAAAGTGTCTAATTTTATATACAGGCTTGGGAGGAGAATTTCAATAAGTATTTCAATATAGTTTTCATTTCTACATGTAAAAACTTGCATCAGACCCATTGCTCTTACATGTTACATGACCTTATATACATTTTGTTTACTAAAAATTATACATCGCAAATTCTAAACATAGGTAATCACAGATTACGAAGCTCACCTCGTGACAGCAAAATTCAATTCAAACATATTTCTTAGTACATGTATATTGGCATTTAAAGGCAAAACCACTCAAGCAGAAAAAGTAGGTCAAGGTCATTTTATGAAAGTTTGATCAAAGATACATCCAATATGCAAGTTTGGTACATGTAGCAGTTATACTTTGCTCAATATTGGCTTTATAGAGCAAAATCACTCAAGCGGAAAAAGTAGGTCAAGGTCATTTTATGAAAGATTGATCAAAGATACATCCAATATGCAAGTTTGGTACATGTATCACTTATACTTTGCTCAATATTGGCTTTTAAAGGCAAAATCACTCAAGCGGAAAAAGTAGGTCGAGGTCATTTTATGAAAGTTTGATCAAAGATACATCCAATATGCAAGTTTGGTACATGTAGCAGTTATACTTTGCTCAATATTGGCTTTATAGAGCAAAATCACTCAAGCGGAAAAAGTAGGTCAAGGTCATTTTATGAAAGATTGATCAAAGATACATCCAATATGCAAGTTTGGTACATGTAGCACTTATGCTTTGCTCAATATTGGCTTTTAAAGGCAAAATCACTCAAGCGGAAAAAGTAGGTCGAGGTCATTTTATGAAAGTTTGATCAAAGATACATCTAATATGCAAGTTTGGAATATCTAGCACTTATACTTTGCTCAATATTGGCTTTTAAAGGCAAAATCACTCAAGCGGAAAAAGTAGGTCAAGGTCATTTTATGAAAGTTTGATCAAAGATACATCCAATATGCAAGTTTGGTACATGTAGCACTTATACTTTGCTCAATATTGGCTTTTAAAAGCGAAATTACTCAAGTGGAAAAAGTTGGTCAGATGCTGCATCCGATGCATGGGTCCATCTTGGCATCCAAAGATGAATCACTTGTGCCAGTTTGGTTACTGTAGCATCAGTACTTTGTCAGATACTGAGCTACCCCAAACTTCTTAACCAAGTCACTCAAGCGGAAATTGTAGGTCAGATGCTGCATCCGATGCATGGGTTCACCTCAGCATCCAAAGATGAATCACTTGTGCAAGTTTGGTTACTGTAGCATTAGTACTTTGTCAGATACTGAGCTACCCCAAACTTCTTAACCAAGTCACTCAAGCGGAAAATGTAGGTCAGATGCTGCATCTGATGCATGGGTTCACCTCAGCATCCAAAGATGAATCACTTGTGCCAGTTTGGTTACTGTAGCATTAGTACTTTGTCAGATACTGAGCTACCCCAAACTTCTTAACCAAGTCACTCAAGCGGAAAATGTAGGTCAGATGCTGCATCTGATGCATGGGTTCACCTCAGCATCCAAAGATGAATCACTTGTGCCAGTTTGGTTACTGTAGCATTAGTACTTTGTCAGATACTGAGCTACCCCAAACTTCTTAACCGGACGCGGACGCGGACACGGACGCGGACACGGACGCGGACGCGGACGCGTGGGGTTATAGCATAAGCTCACTCAACTTCGTCGAGGTGAGCTAAAAATCTTTCATCTCTCTCATTTTCGAAGTGAATACAAGTTTTACATAAAAATAATGTTTGGAGTAATGTAAGTTGAAATATAGAATTTCTATTGAAAAAACACAAACATTCTTAATATTCACATCAATATTGTTATAAAAAAAATTTCCTTGCTCCAACTTTGCAAGAAAAAAATAATTTTGCCCCGGTCCGGGGCGCAAAAAATAATCTTGCTCCGACAAAAAACCCAAGCCCCCCCCCCCCCCCCCCCCCAGAATATCAAATGGACCGTGCCTTATGCAATTTATAGAAAGAAGTGTGTAATGTTGAATAAGTACTAGTATCACCTAAATCTATTACCCATGACTTCAAATACATTAATAAATCCATGACATTGAATAAGCACGAGGAAATAGAAAGGTTTTAATTGACCTAGTATACAGTTAAAATATACCATTGAGGGAGTTAGCACGAAGCCTCGGGAAATAGGTCTGGTCTCGGGGAACCAGAATCGTGCTAACTCCCTCAATGGTATACTTTAACTGTTTTATTATACTGAAACAAACATTATACTGAAACAAACATATCTCTTAGGCATATCTCTTAGGTTCATATGGTTCAAATGGGAATTCTAATGATTTTGCCCTGCCCTCTTGACTGAATGACCGAGGAACGGAAAAAATTAATTGTTGATGATAAAATAAACAGAAACATCATTTATCATACTCATACATGTTTAATTTTTGATTGTTTTATTTTATTGTGGATTAATTTATGTGCTAAGCGGATAGGAGGCGGATTACTCTGCTCGCGTATTGATAGCGTCATCCGATCAACCTTCACATCATCCGATCAACCTTCAACGGCGCTGATTGGCTGATACTGACACCCCCCAAAGAAGCTCCGCCCCATTTTGAAACTAACTCCCTAGGGAAATAGTCTTCTCAACTAACGCACACCTTTGCAGGGAAATAGTCTTATCAGGCGATTTTCAGGGTTTTAGTTAAATTTAATGAGTCTCTTTTTACATAGGAAAAAATCAGTAGAGGTATAATAATATATTACAACATCTAGTACGGATTAAGGACATGAGGTAAAAATGTTCAAGATGGAGACAAGTGGCAGTACTGTTATATTTTCATTAATTTATACTTGTATTTCACATTATTTACTATTTTCATAAATACAAGTATTCTAGAGACATAGGAGACAAAGAAAGATAACTCTTATTTGACTTATTGTACAATACAAGTACTACCTGTGTAGACAAATGTATAATATGATTTGAAGTTCCAACTGTAAAAAATCTCAGAACTAGATAACATGTACTAAAATCATTGACAAATATTCCAAACTATTAGAAATTAAATATTTTGAATTTGACTTAGGTATCTGCAGCACAGTTTTGAATGACCTAGTCCTATCATATAATATGTGAGGTAATGTAAGCTACTCGAGAGTCATAGTCTCTGAATATTGAGTTTGCAAGTAATACTGGGCTTGCAAACTCAATATTCAGAGACTATGACTTTCATCTTATCTGGATCAAGGCTCATACATGGGCAGATCTATAAAATTTGTTCAGGGAGGGGGGGGGGGTAATCAAACCTATGGTTTTGATAAAAATTATAAGTATAAGTGTTGGCAAATTCCAGGGGGGTCCTGAAACCCCTTCCCCCTCTAAATCCAAACTTGTCATAACACAATTTTCTATCCATTACAGACAGAATACTCTCATTACAAAAAAGGAACACCACTCTTCTCTAAATTTTAATGGCTAATCAAAAGATTCAGAATTATGCAAAATATAAAAAAAAGTCTGTAAGGCTGCCAGCAGCTTAACATAGCCAGTATGTTATACAACCTTGTGTCAATCACAGATAGCTCTATAGAACATTATCAATCATTAGTATTATAATTACATATGCTATAAATTGTATACTTTCATTTTACGGATACAAAGTACAGAGTTAGTTTTATGATAATTACATTTTCTTCTTAAGCTTGACAGTGTTAGGTTTGACCAAACTTCTTATATTTGGATCTTTATCTACTGACAATAAAAGAGATTTTCCTTCCATCTGCATAACCCTATTGGAATGCTTTTCCAAACATCTGGAAGTGTAGATGTTCATTACTTTTTCATAAGTGGTGTAAGCTTGTATGCTAAAACATCCAATTTTTCTACCAAAATTTCTTCATTTATTTCTTTATATTTATTAGATTTTCTCTTAAGTCTTCCTTTTGCTGTGCTGTTGGAGGCAAGCTTGCACTTCAAATTCACCCTCCTTAAAGTTTAGGGCATTTCTAATACCACATTTCTAATACCCTAAGAATGCCCTCAGCTTGGGCCTCTTTGTGGTCAGCATATTCCTTGTAAGATGAAATAATTCATTTCATTTTGCTACGCCACTGTTTATCTGAACTTGAACCTTACAAAACTAATTATTCAAATTGAAAAAATATTATAGGAAATAGATGAAATAAAAAATTATACAAAAATATAGACATGAAAATTATTTTGATTTGATTACAGTGATTAGTAATAGAATTAGTAGGTACATTTGTATTACATGTGGTTATAACATATGTATATGTAAGTGTATAACAGGTAAATATGGACGGAATCAGGATATTCACAGTTAGGTTCAACAATTGCAAGATATTTTACATTTTTTATAAAATTTGATATTTTACAACTTTTAAAGAATTTTATGTATGTAGTTACATAACAAAATTCACTTGATACAAATCTAGACCCAAAAAGAAATGATGTCACAAAATTGTAAATATTCAAAATTAAAGTTTGTATTAACAAATTATTACAAAAATCAATGATTCAAGTCTGTATTATAAATCTATTTCATGTTTGTGGGGAAACCGATAATTATTCAGACCTACGCCAGTCTATTTTTTGAACGGTTTGGAAAATAAATTGAAAAAAGTCCAATAGATTAAAATTAAATTTTAGGCATAAGTGCACATGGTAATTTTGGATAAAAAATCATAAAAAAATATTTAAAAAAAAGTAGGCAGGTCTAACGATTTAATTTAATGAGATAAATCCAATTGATTGAAATATTGTTGTTACACAGCTCCCCAGACAGTTTCATCCACAGATTTATTTCCTCTTCTTCATCATTTGAATGTCTTTGTTGTATTTGCTGATGAGAATTTCATAAAAGTTAATAAATTTGAAGTTTTGATTGGACGGGTTTGTGGTTGTATATAATTACATGTATAATATAAGACATGAATGGATAGAATATTAATTCTATATAAACTGATATAAAACAAAATTTGTTTAATATGTCTTCTACTTCTGACAGATGTTGATTATATCATATTTAATGAAAAAAATAAAACATAGAAATAAAAATTCAATATATGATAGGTATCAATATACACATAGGGAAAGAGAAAGTGGAAATGTACAGAAAGAAGAAGAAAATAATCAATATACCGTACTTTGTAACAATGAGTACTTCAAAAGAGGAATAAAATTTCTGATTAGAAGTTTTGAAAACACAAGCATGACAATATAAATCTCCAAATAAATGTTTTGATATATATCTCTTCTTTTTGTTAAAAAAGGAAAAAAGAAAAAGAGCTTACAAAATGAATACCTTCTTAAACCTTATTAGTCTTAGTCCTCATTTTACTGTTATACTACGAACTATTGTCATACGGTACATTAAAACATTTCAGTTCTAGACAAATCTTCTCAACACAAAACACACAATAGAATATAAGCTATAGAGTAAACTCATTATTATATTTATCATATAAGAGGGAAACACAAAAATATTGCATTAGAAGAGAAAATGTTTCTAAGACCTGCTTAGTTAATGTAAATAAATATAAACTTAAAACATATAAACACAAATTTATGGACTATTCTACAATACAAAGAATAGAACAACAAAAAAACAAAGTGGAAAGAAAAAAAGTTAATTACAATTCAAATTTTCTTGAACTTGAAATAGTTTTACGTTATTGAAACCTTTTTTTCCCATGGGAAGTATACTTACATATGTGGAAATAAAAAAAAATAAAATTTAAGGAGCCATTGGTATTTCATCAATTTGATCAATTTCCCCCCAAACTTCACATAATCAAAGAAAGACAACTCCCTCAGTTGAACCTAAATGTCTTAAAATTTTGCAGAGTTATTCCTCCTTATTTTCCTTTCTTCATTTCCTTGAGAGAGTCGTCACTCCCACTGAAGGAGGCCTTCTTAGGAGTGGGAGATTCCATGAACCTGGCCCCCGTGTTACCATGGCGACGCCCTCTTACACCATTCAGACTGGCCTGGGACCCCAGGAGATTCTCGACACCCTTTGCTCCTTTCTCTAGTGCATTTTTCACATCTTTGTCCATGCCAGGTATTGCAATATCACCAAATATCTGTGTGGAAAATGAACTTTTCTTATAATGCTTATTATGCTATTTGTTATTATGCTATTTGACACTTAAATAAATTTGGAATCTTTATTTACAGAATATCGGTGCATTGTGTAGTGATCCTGTAGGGGAATGCCATTGTAAGAATGAGTGTAATCTTACAAATTAGTAATATATTTCACTTAGCTTTTCAGACAGAGTCATATATAGCACTCATTCAATTAAATTATCTAAATCAAGTCAATTCTAATAAGAAATCTTATTGTCAATTTGAAAATATTTAAGAAAAACACAAGAACATGTAAAAATATTTATCATTCAACACTATGTCAAGTAATATAACAGCTGGCATCACAATAAATTTTTTAAAATCACAATGAAAATTAAAAAAAAAATCAAGTATTTGAACGTATTTTAAACTTTACTGATACGTTATTTCTAATGCATACCTCAACCACAGCGCCATCTGGGAGCCTTAGGAAGTGTCGGAAGAGTTCCCTCAGTCCATCAAGGTGTAGGGTATGGATTGATACGTGGGTCGTTATCTCTTTACGTCCTTCCTTCAATTCTTTGTGTTCAACTCCATTCTCATCCCAAATACTTTCTTCAACCTGTGATAGCATTACTTATATTATTTACCATATACATATCCATATTAATCATCATAATCTTAAACAATGTAAATAGGATCTGTAACCTGCTTAATGAACATGTTTTGATTTCAGTCATTGTTAAAGCGAAATTGGATTATAAGGTGCATGATATTTATATATATTATTTGCTTAATACATGTATTCTCATGACAAAAATTTCCCTCTGGATTTGTTGGCGCTTTCTTACATAGATGCTTCTGAAAACAGATGTACACATCATGGCATGTTGGACAAGATATACATGTATTTGAGTGTTCTGCAGCAAAAAAAACACTAGTGATAGATTTGAAGTTTACAAGGCACAAGAAACATAAAAATGTAGAAATTTTGAAATAAAAAATATTGCCAGTTTTGATGGGTGCAATCATTTGCTTTTATGCAGCCCAAAAAATGTACATGTTTTGCCATAGTCTTAAAATTTAAAAAAAATTCTTGCGTAACAAATTATAAATTGATACATACATGTAAATTAAATCAAATGTTTTTCAGAAAAAAAACAGATGTCTCCCCCCTCCCTCTAAGATACTTTGACCTTGGGCCAAGATGATGTGAAACCTTTGAGTCATGGGCAACATCATACTAAAAACATGAAAGTGATTCATTGTATTGTTTGAGGTAAAGCCCAAACATGATTAGCATATACAATTTCATTATACATGTTATAAGCATATTTAGTGAAATTGACTTTGGTCACATGACCTTGGATATAGGTGATCTGAAAAAAAAACATTGTAAGGATCATGAGCAACAAAAAACTGAATTAGTGATTGGATACACAATTCAAAAAATATAAAGCCTAAACATGATAAGCATAACAATTTCAGCCTGGACATAATTAGCATATACAATTTCATTACCAAAGTAAGAAGTGACCTTAATCATGTGACCTTGGGTCAACATGATAAGAAACATTTAGTCCTTAGAAACAACATATTAAAATATGAAAACAATTGTAAGAAGAGTTCAGGAGATATAGCCCAGACAAGATTAGTACGTACAATTTCATTAAAAAGAACTAAATGATCTTGACCTTGGGCCAAGATGATAAGAAACCTTCCAATCCTGAGCAACAGCATTCTAAAGTATTAGAGTGATCCAGTATACGATTCCACAGATACAGCCCAAACTCAATAGCATTTACAATTTCATTAAAATATGTAAAACTTGACTTTGACCTTAGTCATATGACCTTGGATCAAGGTGGTGTGAAACCTTTGGGTCATCAGCACCATCATACTAAAATATGAAATGATCCGATCACAGTTCAAAAGATAAAGACATAATACACATAACAAATACAATGTCATTTAAAATACATGTATACTAATTGACCTTGACCTTTGTCACATGATCTTGAGTCAACGTGATGTGAAACCTTCGGGTCATAAGCAACAAAATACTAAAATATAAAGCGATCGTGCAAACGGTTCAAGAGATATAGCCTGAACAGGAATGCTATACAATTTCATTAAAATTGTACTACATGACCTTGACCTTGGTCACATGACCATTGGTCAAGGTGATGCGAAACCTTCGGGTCATAAGCAACAGCATACTAAAATATGAAAGTGATCCGGCAAACGGTTCAAGAGATATAGCCCGGACAGGAATGTATTCATAATTTCTTTAAAAATGCACTAAGTGACCTTGACCTTGGTCACATGACCTTGGGTCAAGATGATGTGAAACCTTCGGGTCATAAGTAACAAAATACTAAAATATAAAGCGATCGTGCAAACGGTTCAAGAGATATAGCCCGAACAGGAATGCTATACAACTTCATTAAAATTGTACTACATGACCTTGACCTTGGTCACATGACCATTGGTCAAGGTGATGCGAAACCTTCGGGTCATAAGCAACAACATACTAAAATATGAAAGTGATCCGGCAAACGGTTCAAGAGATATAGCCCGGACAGGAATGTATTCATAATTTCTTTAAAAATGCACTAAGTGACCTTGACCTTGGTCACATGACCTTGGGTCAAGATGATGTGAAATCTTTGGGTCATAAGCAACAACATACTAAAATATGAAAGTGATCCGGCAAACGGTTCAAGAGATATAGCCCGGACAGGAATGTATTCATAATTTCATTAAAGATGCACTAAGGGACCTTGACCTTGGTCACATGACCTTGGGTCAAGGTGATGTGAAACCTTCGGGTCATAAGCAACAACATACTAAAATATGAAAGTGATCGGGCAAACGGTTCAGGAGATATAGCCCGGACACGATGTGTGACAGACGGACAGACAGACAGACAGACAGACAGACGGACAGACGAAGGCAAAACCAATATGTCTCCTCCCTGTTGGGGGGAGACATAATAAGAATAAATAAAATAACACATACATCTTCTTCCTCCCAAATATAGTCATAAACAGCCGTCTTCCTCCTCTCTCCTTCCTCTCCCCGCCATTTCTCAGCTCTCTTCACAATGTAATTCAGTTCCTGATTGGATATCTCCAGGTCATATGGTATGAAGAAGTTATCCTCCTCGCCATGGAGACGCCAGTAAACATCCAACAGGCGGCCATTGTTATGTAGTCTGAAAATCATAATGAAAGATTATAAACATCAAAGGTCAAATCCCGATACATCTACATGTGTATATGTATGAACATGGTAACCATTTTCTGCCAATTCATACTGAAGTTTGTTAGTTCTTGAACTAACAAGTGCAGATTTATTCATGGCATTTGGTGAACATGGTGAATTAATCTTGCTCATGGGGAAAGTTAGAGTAGGGAGGTTCTACATGTATGTACATGCACAACTTTGTTGGATTACCATAATAACTTTAACCACTCCCACATTTTGCAAATCAACAGCCTGATTTTGTTGTCATAATGTTAATATTCATTGAAATGAATAAGACTGGACATAATAGACCTTCTTCATATTACCGTTAGACTTGCATTTTAGACACTCCAAGACCCGACATCACTACTTTTGACGTTATATCTAATTGTAACGTCATAATTCAGATACGATGTCAAATGTTGTCATGTTTGGTCTTAGGATGTGTAAAATACAAGTCAATTGCGGTAATGTGAAAATCGTCTATTCAATCCAGATATTCGTCATCTAACGTTTCTTACCGTAGGAAGTACATGTATAGGATGGAGGACGTCATAAACATAGTAAAGGCGTAGAGGAAAGCCACGATGAATATACCGGCTAAACCTGAACCCTCGACTCTCAGGAAGTGGTAATACAGCTTACAAACGTCAGCCACAGGTTCAACAGAATTATCCTGGTATCGCTACAAATGTTAAGCAATATAATCATGAGAAAAGATTATACAAAAATATACTTATGAAAGTACATGTACAAAATAAATTTATAAGATACAGATTTTGGAATCATACACAGAGCTATGTATGGTTTCTATGGTAAAGTGACCACTATCAAAATTAAAATGTTCTAATTCAATAGCAAAAATAATTTGACAGACATTTCTTAGTTAAAACATGATGTGTATAAGAAATGCAATGCCTCAATGTTTCAGTCAAACTCCAAGCAAGATCAAAGTCAAGTCTTACAATCAAAATAAAGGTCTTGTCACAATGAATGTCAATGTGAAATACACATGTATGAATGCCAAATAACTTACTGTTCACAAGTTATATGGCCAAGAGGAGAATTCTGGATATACAAACAGACAGGACAAGAGCTTTCAATTTGCCATGTCTTATTTTTGCCCTACTTGGATAAAAAACTGATTTGCACAGTATTGAATTCATCCACATACACCTTTTATTAACAAATCCTTTATGGAAACTTCTATTTGCCCTGTCTAAATTTAGCCCATGTGGAGGTGAGCAAAAAGGGTGAAAATAAAACGGGGGCGAAAATTTCCCTGTATACAGTATGCCCCTCTATATAAGATACAGAGGTATAAATCACAAAGTACCATTGATATCGTACTACACAAATAATGTTTATTTCAGTGTTTATTCTACATGTATGTATTAAATGTTAATGCCTTTGTTTATTTTATTCATTTTGTATATTGCCTATTTATAGATTTTGTTGATCTCACCTTCAGCAGCATGTCCACAGCCATTATCAGTAGTGGGTTAAGGAACGTCAGCAGTCCATACGCCACAACAAATTTACATCCGATTTCCGGGAAAATCTTAAACAACTTCTGACAAATCCAACAAAACACGACCAACAGAGCAAATATAAGAATGTTCATCATAGGTCCAAGCCAAACGACGGCTATCTCCTCTCGGGCGGCCATTAGGGTGTCTTGGTAGTTCAGCTCTACAGTGTATGGAAGGAAGTTGAATCTGAAACAAATACAGTATATCATGATTAGATTCTTCTTTTCTTGTCCGGCTTCCTGACGCCAGACACATTAGGAATGGTTTCACTTCCGCACATACTCCAAAGAGGTAGCACAGCTTTTTTCCGTTTCCAATGGCAGCAAGCATAGCTGTCGATGGAAAAGGTCGACTGCAAACGAAGATAACGTCATGTTCATTTCTAATTGGAGGATCTTAGTCGGGTGTTCCAGGACCGACTTTGAGAACAAAACAGTTTGATATCTGGTTCAGTACTTCAGTCGTACAATCTTTAGATTTGTATATGGATAGATTTCTTCTCTCATTTATTTTTTTTCTTACAATCTGTTCATTTTCTTCATTTTATTTTGTCTGGTCCCGTAATGAGTCCTACTTTTAGTGATAACTTCCTTTGGCGCGCTGATTAATATGCGGGAATGTTCCATTCATACGTACATATTAAAATACAGCCAGTTCACGCATATAATGCTGTATAAAGAACAGGTGTTTTAGCACACTGTGTAGTGTACACATGCAAAGTAGGGCCAATAACTTGCCGCTTCACATACTGTAAATTGCTTTATTTTTGTCAGTACCAATTTTCGTCAATTTGTTCAAAATGACCATTTCGTCAGTACGTAAATTCGTCATCCAAGGGTCCCTAAAATGTAAATTCGTCTGTTCAAATGCCAACCTAACATTTAGATAGGCCACATGCATTTGTTTACATTGTTTGTTTAACAATTATTGGTAAACAAACAATTAGAGACATGTATATCCCCTAGCTTTTTGTGAAAACATATCATTTGGTAATTAGAAGCACATTATATGCGACTTTGTTTGGGTATTCAGATTTCAATGATTTATCATTTGCCTGTCGTAATAACTCGATCCTAAAATTAAATCTATACTTTGTCAGGAGTATTTATATTCGTCGATACGTAATTTCGTCAAGGGAGGCACTGACGAAAATGACGAAAATTGGTACATGACGAATAAAAACCAATTTACAGTATATTGTGAGTTATACACTTGAAAATTGTTGTTTTTCTTGAAACAACTTCATTTTAATAACTGTTCCATTCATATGTTTATTGTTCAATTAATCCCCTCCCCCTCTTCTGTGAAAAAGATTGATTCCGTGCCACTTTAAAATGATTGCTGACACCAGACAAGCTTTTTTTTGTTGCATCATCTAATGTCAAAAGTAACACATTAAGGTGAAATAACACTGTAAGACTGTCTAAGGAATGAAATGAAGTAATTTTAAATTACGTCATAGCAAAAAATCTAACAACTTTGAATTCCCCCCCCCCCAAATTTTCAAATATACCATATATAGATATACATATCTAATGCATTACAATTCTGTGATAGTAATGAGTATGGCTATTTCAATGAACCTTAAAGTACTGAATTATTCTTAATAAAAGTTAAAAAAGTGATGAATCCTCTTGATATTGAAGTTTGTGTATAAGCTCAATAAACAAGTACATGTTGTACTATTTAACATAAAATCTATTACACATTTATTTGGCAATACAATATGAGTACATGTATATGTATTGATGTACACAGTTCAGTGATTGAGAAGGAACTTTTGTATATGGACCATTTTTCATGATTCTTCATAAAGTACACACACATCAATGGGTCATTTTTTTCAAATTAATGGGACCATATCACATGGCCCCTGTCCTTCCCAATCACTGATATTAGTTTCATAATTATTAGTAAGATCTGACGCCAAAATTCTATTTACTTGTTGATTGGTATTCCAATTGCGTTAAGGAAGAGCCACTGTCCTATGTAATGCATGAACATCCTGATGAAGAACACCACAATGAACATGAGTAACATCCCCCAGAATTCCCTGCTTCTCCACTGTGACAGTCCTAACTCCGCCAGAAATTGACGTCCCACGTACTGGAGTTTCTCATGGGTTCCACGTGCAAGCCTGCCTTTACCAGCAAATGGAGGCCTAAATGATTTCAGTGACATATCATATGTTAGAAAGTACAAGGCACAGATTCATCAAAGCACATTCATCTTCTCATATTTAGTCCCCCCCCAAAAAAAATAAAGCAAAATTTTTACATAACCATGCAAGAAATTAGAACATTTTTTTTTTCAGAAAAGAAAGATAACTCTAAACACACTTGTATAAAAATAAAAACATCACAACTCCTAATTGATATTCATAGAATCATTTTTACAATAAATACAGAGGGGTCATTTTAAAATGAGTGATCTGGAATCTTAAACAGACTAATTGATAAGCTCATAGATCCTAGTCTATAAAACCCTAATGTAGCATGACAGATTGGGATAAAAAAACAAAAACCATTTTCTCATTCTACGTACTGTACGGCAAATGAGTGCTGCTCTAACTGTTCCACATATGTAAGTTTCTTGCTGGCTGACGGTGGTTTTAGGATGTGTGTCTTGGGTAACATTGTGTACAGCTTCTGATGGTAATCATCAACAGGATTTGTCAAATATTTCTGGTAATAGAAAACATTTAATCATATACTCTACTTGTGTACTTTACGTACACATGATACATATGGTAGGTTATATGGAAGAGAGTGTAACAATACTTAATTTTTGTGCCTCCATATTAAAGGTCAGGAAAGATATTGTAGTATTACAAATGAACTTGTTAACTTTTGAAAAGTACAATGTAATTTACAGGTCACTTGATCATCAAAAATGGGACAAGAATTCTGCCCCAATCCCTTTAATATGTTTTCTCTCTAAAATGTGATAAAAAATCCCCCATAACTTAATTTGCTAAAAATAAAATGTTCGAGTCTCAGAAATGTACATATCTACCTTAGAAATAAAATCAACACCATGTGACGGACAGACCAGACAAGACCGACCCGACAAGACCGACCCGACTGACCAACTGAATGACCGACTGACAGACAGACAGACGAACATTCTTCATCCCTACCTTATAGTACATTCCGGGCATTCCCTTGACACGTTTTAGATCCTCCTCTTTCCTGATGGCCAGAACATCATTCATATCCTCTAAAATGTCCTCTTCATTCTCATCTTCCTCAGATTCATCTCCGATCTTCAGACTGGGTTTCTTGTCTTTATGAATGACTCTGGATCCGTACGTGGTGGCTGCAGTGCTAGGTCTCTGTTTGAAGAAATATATCATAATGATAGGAAATTTCCCAAAAGAGATATATAAGTTCTTAATAATACAGTTTCTTACGTAGTCGAAAGACATTGCCTAATAAAAGCAGAAATCAAAGCATTACATTTTACATGTAGATTATGAACTCAACCCCTTTTTTCTCAAATTAAAGTCCACAAGTGATAGCATACTCAGTATTTATTTTTGAAAGATACACTAATCCTTATTTGACAACAGAAAAGAGATAAGAATGATTTAAGTTTGATCAAACTACATGCATTAGGCATATAACTTCACGATGAAGGCAAATACATGTATGTTTCTTTGGAATAGATCTTTGTTTCCCTTGAACCTGATACTTTTAAACCTTAACCTTGACAAAAAATTCCAAAACCTCAACTTACACTGTGGTTGATAGTAACTGACCTTTCCATCCTCACTGCCTTTATCAGACAGTCTGACCTTGGTAGCACTAGCCATAGATTTATTACCGTAGTCCGTCTCTGTGGGACTCTGAAGGCTGGCACGGGATCCACTGTAACATAGTAAGTATACAATCAGTACATTGAGCATAATCTAGTCTTTTTACAGTCAAAATGGCAAGTCAAAGCATTCTTTTGGAGCAGAGGGATTGGCTGGAATCTGGTCATCATATAATCTTTAAGGCAGATTTTTTTTTTCAATTAAGTTTAATTAATGAATTGTTTTGTGTCACAGAATACTACAAAATCAATTAAAATGTTGAAATAGAACTTTGGTTATATTTCAGGAACATGTTATCTATCTGAAAATATTTCAGTAATGGGTTAAAGAAGATCTTGACAATAACCTCAACAGCACTCACAATACAGAAGTAAGTTCAATCTTGTATAATTATGATCTAGTTGTTACAGTATGAAATGCTTTAAAACCAGTGTAAGACACAGGTTAATGCAGTGTAAGTCACAGGTTTATGAAGGATCAGTACAAGAACAATGAGTTGATGGGAGA